>CM035808.1:12791162-13198662 GCA_020466095.1 Chlorops oryzae
TTCGTAAAGCCTTCGTATAGCCTTCGTATAGCCTTCGTATAGCTTTCGTATAGCCTTCGTATAGCCTTCGTATAGCCTTCGTATAGCCGTCGTATAGCCTTCGTATAGCCTTCGTATAGCCTTCGTATAGCCTTCGTATAGCCTTCGTACAGCTTTCGTATAGCCTTCGTAGTAGCCTTCGTATAGCCTTCGTATAGCCTTCGTTATAGCCTTCGTATAGCCTTCGTATAGCCTTCGTATAGCCTTCGTATAGCCTTCGTATAGCCTTCGTATAGCCTTCGTATAGCCTTTCGTATAGCCTTCGTATAGCCTTCGTATAGCTTTCGTATAGCTTTCGTATAGCCTTCGTATAGCCTTCGTATAGCCTTCGTATAGCCTTCGTATAGCCTTCGTATAGCCTTCGTATAGCCTTCGTATAGCCTTTCGTATAGCCTTCGTATAGCCTTCGTATAGCCTTCGTATAGCCTTCGTATAGCCTTCGTATAGGCTTCGTATAGCCTTCGTATAGCCTTCGTATAGACTTCGTATAGCCTTCGTATAGCCTTCGTATAGCCTTGTTACTTGTATAGCCTTCGTATAGCCTTCGTATAGCTTCGTATAGCCTTCGTATAGCCTTCGTATAGCCTTCGCATAGCCTTTCGTACTTAAGCCTTCGTATAGCCTTCGTATAGCCTTTCGTATAGCCTTTCGTATAGCCTTCGTATAGCCTTCGTATAGCTCTACTTCGTATAGCTCGATAGCTTCGTATAGCCTTCGATGCTCTATAGCCTTCGTATAGCCTTCCTCGTATAGCCTTTTCTCTATTAGCCTTTCGTATAGCCTTCGTATTGCATTCGTATTGCTTTCGTATAGCCTTCGTATAGCCTTCGTATAGCCTTCGTATAGCCTTCGTATAGACTTCGTATAGCCTTCGTATGGACTTCGTATAGCCTTCGTATAGCCTTCGTATAGCCTTCGTATAGCCTTCGTATAGCCTTCGTATAGCCTTCGTATAGCTTCGTATAGCTTCGTATAGCCTTCGTATAGCCTTCGTATAGCCTTCGTATAGCCTTCGTATAGCCTTCGTATAGCCTTCGTATAGCCTTCGTATAGCCTTCGTATAGCCTTCGTATAGCCTTCGTATAGCCTTCGTATAGCCTTCGTATAGCCTTCGTATAGCTTAACCTTCGTATAGCCTTCGTATAGATCTTCTTATAGCCTTCGTATAGCCTTCGTATAGCTTCGTATAGCCTTCGATATGCCTTCGTATAGCCTTCGTATAGCCTTCGTATACTTTGTATAGCCTTCGTATAGCCTTCGTATAGCTTTCGTATAAGCCTTCGTATAGCCTTCGTATAGCCTTCGTATAGCCTTCGTATAGCCTTCGTATAGCTTCGTATAGCCTTCGTATAGCCTTCGTATAGCCTTCGTTCATAGCTTCGTATAGCCTTCGTATTGCCTTCGTATAGCTTCGTATAGCCTTCGTATAGCCTTCGTATAGCCTTCGTATAGCCTTCGTATAGCCTTCGTATAGCCTTCGTATAGCCTTCGTATAGCCTTCGTATAGCCTTCGTATAGCCTTCGTATCTAGCCTTCGTATAGCCTTCGTACAGGCTTTGTAAAGCCTTCGTATAGCCTTCGTATAGATTTCGTTAAGCCTTCGTATAGCCTTCGTATAGTCTTCGTATTGTCTTCGAATAGTCTTCGTATAGCCTTCGTATAGCCTTCGTATAGCCTTCGTATAACCTTTGTATAGCCGTCGTATAGCCTTCGTATAGCTTTCGTATAGCTTTCGTATAGCTTTCGTATAGCCTTCGTATAGCCTTCGTATAGCCTTCGTATAGCCTTCGTATAGCCTTCGTATAGCCTCTTCGTTAGCTTCTTTCTACTTCTTTTCCTACTCTCTCTCTTTTTCTTCTTCTTCATTCTAACTCTCTCTCTCTCTCTTCTTTCTCTTCTCTCTCCTTCTCTCTACTCTACTCTCTCTACTTCTTCACTATTCTTCTTCTACTTCTCTATATTTCTTTCTTCTATCTCTCTCTACTCTCCCTCTTCTTCCACTACTCCTTCGTTAGCCTTCGTATAGCCTTCGTATAGCCTTCGTATAGCCTTCGTTAGCCTTCGTATAGCTCTTGCCTGTATAGCCTTCGTATAGCCTTCGTATAGCCTTCGTATAGCCTTCTATAGCCTTCGTAAGCCTTCGTATAGCCTTCGTATAGCCTTCGTATAGCCTTCGTATAGCCTTCGTATAGCCTTCGTTAGCCTTCGTATAGCCTTCGTATAGCCTTCGTATAGCCTTCTATAGCCTTCGTATAGCCTTCGTATAGCCTTCGTCTTTAGCCTTCGTATAGCCTTCGTATAGCCTTCGTATAGCCTTCGTATAGCCTTCGTATAGCCTTCGTATAGCCTTCGTATAGCCTTCGTATAGCCTTCGTATAGCCTTCGTACTGTATGCCTTCGTATAGCCTTCGTAACCTTCGTTAGCCTTCGTATAGCCTTCGTATAGCCTTCGTATAGCCTTCGTTAGCCTTCGTATAGCCTTCGTATAGCCTTCGTATAGCCTTCGTTAGCCTTCGTATAGCCTTCGTATAGCCTTCGTATAGCCTTCGTATAGCCTTCGTATAGCCTTCGTATAGCCTTCGTATAGCCTTCGTATAGCCTTCGTATAGCCTTCGTATAGCCTTCGTATAGCCTTCGTATAGCCTTCGTACAGGCTTTGTAAAGCCTTCGTATAGCCTTCGTATAGTCTTCGTTAAGCCTTCGTATAGCCTTCGTATAGTCTTCGTATTGTCTTCGAATAGTCTTCGTATAGCCTTCGTATAGCCTTCGTATAACCTTTGTATAGCCGTCGTATAGCCTTCGTATAGCTTTCGTATAGCTTTCGTATAGCTTTCGTATAGCCTTCGTATAGCCTTCGTATAGCCTTCGTATAGCGTCCGTATCGCCTTCGTATAGCCTTCGTATAGGCTTCCCATACCTTTTCCTTCCTTGTATGCCTTCGTATTGCCTTCGTATGCTTTCGTATAGCCTTCGTATAGGCTTCGTATAGCCTTCGTATAGCCTTCGTATAGCCTTCGTATAGCCTTCGTATAGCCTTCGTATAGCCTTCGTATAGCCTTCGTATAGCCTTCGTATAGCTTCGTTACCTTCGTAAGGCTTCTTAAGCCTTCGTATAGCCTTCGTATAGACTTCGTATAGCCTTCGTATAGCCTTCGTATAGCTTCGTATGCTTCGTATAGCCTTCGTATAGCCTTCGTATAGCCTTCGTATAGCCTTCGTATAGACCTTCGTATAGCCTTCGTATAGCCTTCGTATAGCCTTCGTATAGCTTCGTATAGCCTTCGTATAGCCTTCGTATAGCCTTCGTATAGCCTTCCGTATAGCCTTCGTATAGCCTTCGTATAGCCTTCGCATAGCCTTTCGTATAGCCTTGTACTGTATAGCCTTCGTATTGCATTCGTATAGCCTTCGTATAGCCTTCGTATAGGCTTCGTATAGCCTTCGTATAGCCTTCGTATAGCTTCGTATAGCCTTCGTATAGCCTTCGTATAGCCTTGTATAGCCTTCGTATAGCCTTCGTATAGCCTTCGTATAGCCTTCGTATAGCCTTCGTATAGCCTTCGTAAGCTTCGTATAGCCTTCGTATAGCCTTCGTATAGCCTTCGTATAGACTTCGTATAGCCTTCGTATAGCCTTCGTATAGCCTTCGTATAGCCTTCGTATAGCCTTCGTATAGCCTTCGTATAGCCTTCGTATAGCCTTCGTATAGCTTTCGTATAGCCTTCGTATAGCTCTTGCTCGTATAGCCTTCGTATAGCCTTCGTATAGCCTTCGTATAGCCTTCGTACAGCTTGTAACAGCCTTCGTTATTAGCCTTCGTATAGCATTCGTTATAGCCTTCGTATAGCCTTCGTATAGCCTTCGTATTGTCTTCGATAGCCTTCGTATTGCCTTCGTATAGCCTTCGTATAGCCTTCGTATAGCCTTTCGTATAGCTTCGTATAGCCTTCGTATAGCCTTCGTATAGCTTCGTATAGCTTCATACTTCGTATAGCCTTCGTATAGCCTTCGTATAGACTTCGTATAGCCTTCGTATAGCCTTCGTATAGCCTTCGTTTAGACCTTTCGTATTGCCTTCGTATGCCTTCGTATTAGCCTTCGTATAGCCTTCGTATAGCCTTCGTATAGCCTTCGTAAAGCTTCGTATAGCCTTCGTATAGACCTTCGTATAGCCTGTCGTATAGCCTTCGTTATACCTTTCGATTATAGCCTTCGTATAGCCTTCGTATAGCCTTCGTACAGGCCTTTGTAAGCCTTCGTATAGCCTTCGTATGCATTTCGTTCAAGCCTTGCGTATAGCCTTCGTATAGATCTAATCTTGTATTGTCTTCTGAATAGTTCTTCGTATAGCTTCGTATAGCCTTCAGTATAGCCTTCGCTATAACCTTTGTATAGCCGTCGATAGCCTTCCGTATAGCTTTCGTATAGCTTTCGTATAGCTTTCGTATAGCCTTCGTATAGCCTTCGTATAGCCTTCGTATAGCGTCCGTATCGCCTTCGTATAGCCTTCGTATAGGCTTCCCATACCTTTCCTATTACCTTTGTATTGCCTTCGTATTGCATTCGTATTGCTTTCGTATAGCCTTCGTATAGGCTTCGTATAGCCTTCGTATAGACTTCGTATAGACTTCGTATAGCCTTCGTATAGCCTTCGTATAGCCTTCGTATAGTCTTCGTATGGCCTTCGTAAAACCTTCCTATAGCCTTGGTGTAGCCTTCGTATAGCCTTCGTGTTGCTTTCGTATTGCCTTCGTTAAGACCTCGTTAAGCCTTCGTTTAGCCATCGATTTAAATGTTTTCGAAGTAGAGGTCGTAGGCGAACATGTGCAAACACGTTCATTGCGGAGCTCTTACCCGTCCGACGGCCGGCAACGCACTGATCGAGCTCACGTATTGTCACGCTATTTATACTCTTTTCAAGATTGAGCAGAATGTTTTTTTGGTCTCAAATAAATGGCATTGTGCTCCTTAATGACTTGATTCCTATGCCAGAGTGACATTTTCGACTGGGTTTTCAGCAATTATTCTTTGCAGAATGTTTCCTTGGATCGTAAAGAAAATTCACGCGAAGAAAATTCCTGGAAAACTCTATATTTTTCATCCATATGAAAATACTTTTGTATTTTTCTACCCAAAGAAATATAGCTCCGCCTTATAGCTTTTCAATCATTCACCTCAATGACCTCCCCAGAGCTGACCTTAGTCTATTTATAAGTTTTTGTCGCGCTATTTATACTCTTTCCAAAATTGAACAGAATGTCTTTTTGACCTCAAATAAATGTTATTGTGCTCCTCTATGCCTGGATGCCTGTGCCAGGGAGTTATTTCCTACAGGGTATTCGGCAAATTTTCTTTGCTAGTCGTTTTCTTGGATCGTAAAGAAAATTTAAGAGAAGAAAGTTCCTGGAAATCTCTATATTTTCCACTCATATAGAATTTATTTTGTATTTTACTTCTTGCGCCGACAGTTCTGTTATAAAAAGCGAGAGAGATAGAGCAGACTTAAGACGTGAACGCGAAAACAGTAATAAAACCCTTTAGTAATTAATGAACATTCCCTAATTATTAAAACGTAAGTGTATATACATAGATGCTCTCAGTACTAATATCCAGTACAAACGTGAGGAAAATGTTAGAAAACCAAATCACGCGTACGGATAGAGTGCTTGACCTCCATACATTTCTTCGTAAATGATAGAAGGAGTTTCCCTAGAGCATTGAAATTTGGAATGGACGTTTCTTTGCAAATATCTATGAAGTTAAAAAAAATTAGAAATCAAACCACCCCAAACCCCTTCCCCATACAAAGGGGTGGACCCAAATTCCATCATTTTGAACCCACAGTGTTCAAATTCGGAATACAGCTTACTGTTGTGCCCCAAGGATGCAAAAGTTTAACTTCGTAACGCTTTAACGTTGAGGTTCTAATATTTTGGTTTTCTTTTAGTACTCAAATGATAGCATACTTACCGGCGAAGTTTCAGAATATACTATCAGCCTGATTCTAAATATTAACCCTGAAGTAATGAGCCGGTCAGTTTTCTAAGAAGGATTGGCCTTTGACCGGTTGAAATCCTGCCGGTTATATTCTGGCAGTTCGCTCCATCGAATTCGGCTAGCCGGCAGTCGGTAATAAAGGGGTTGGTTAAAGGGTATTCTGTAAATGACACTTTCATCAACTTAGAATATAAATATATAAGAAATTTGTTGTTTATTTCCCTCATTTGACTATCCTAAAACCAGACAAATTTACGACAATTGACCCAAAAAAACTGGCCTATGATCAGCCGTTTTGCGGACTAGTCCCTCGCCAAGGACAGGCCCATGTAAAAAAAAAAAAGGTCAGTTGAATACATTAGAAGTGGAATTATGAGGGGACTAGTATAGGTAACATGAAGGACTGACCGAAGGCTACACTTGGGCCAGTCCATATTATTGCAGGGAAGTTACTAAAGAGCTGAGCAAATATTTTCAAAAATGCTCCTTATGTCACCAATACCACCCTAATCCAAATCTCTTAACAAAATCGTGGCAACAAACAAAAAGTTTAATTTTGTAAGCTTGTGTTATTCCCCAGCGGAAAATTATCTCCTGCATGACAAAGTCACCAATGATGTCATCGATGACATTTAGGTGACATTGTCATGCATGATACCTTGGTGGACATGTCATCGTGGAGGGATGCTGTTCATGTGCTTGACTCTCATTGGCTACTGAAATTTAAATAAGGTTTTAGCGTCAGTTCAGCGTAAGCATAAAGTGGCGTAGATGATGACTGCTCGACTCAGAATCCGAAGATCGCGAGTTCGATCCCTGGCAGAGGCGAACATAAATTGTTAAAAATAGATTTTTAAAAATTTTCGAAACACTCAAAGAGAGGGCAAAGAAGAGAGTTATCAAAATGGTTTCTATAAATTGACATTTAGAGAGAAAAGAGCAATGTGCTGCTCTCAAATGCTTTTTTTGCCATCGCATCCCATAGCATGACCGGTGACATTTTCTAATCTTCCGGCGATAATGTCACCGCTGAAGTCCCTGTCAGCTCCTGTGTAAATGTCATACAAAGTGTCCCCGGAAATAGCATGCATTCCGGCTCCGAAGTCACTAGGACATCATCGCGGGTGTCCGTGGGACATTTCCCGCTGGGTCATTGCAAAGTGTGCTGGAGGCTCACATGCATACTTACCGACGAAGTTTTCGAAAAAATTCCAGCCTTCGAGCAAAAATTTATGCTCGAGAATTGCGGATTAAACTGTTTTTATTAATTTCTTAATATGAATATTTTTTTCGTTTTTAATTTGAGGTTCAATTTTTCTATATTTGATTTCCACTAAATATAGAGGAAAATTAAATTAATGCCTTTCAACTTGAACTTTTAAAGAGAATATTTTTGGGCTCTATGAAGACTGTTTCAAATTATGAAGTCGGCGTTGGTACTTCACATTTAAAAACGAAGACCCCAGTTCGAAAGTTGTATTTCCTTCACGTTCACTTCAGATGTGAATCCATTTTTTAGCTTTCGAACTTCTGTTTTTGATTTAAATAACTTTAAGGAATACTTTTAAAAAATATCTCACATAAATGGATTTTCGTTAAGTTGTCAAGTGCGATCATTGCTGAATGGATATGTCAATATATATTCCAAAGAGTTGAAATAACAATGTACATAGTTTGACTTGAGTCCTATAAAAATTTTATATCCCATCTTAAGGATGTGCTAGAATTTAAGTTCCTGAAGCGCAATTTATTAAAAATCAATAAGAAGAAGACGCCAACAAAATTGAAGAAGGATGCAAATGGAAATTGCAAGGAGTATTTCCCCAGACTCAGCCCATCATCTCGTCTCAGTTTGGCATGAATATTCACACATACACAAACACACACTAAAGTATATGTATGTGTAGATAAGTCGTGGTTTGCTGCTTACTTGCCTATTCCGCGGTGGCGGCGGTTTTCAGCACTCTTAACTTTGAATAGATGATATCCCAGTCGAGGTAGGCACCGACAATATAGCGCACATTCGTCGCCGTGTCATCGTACCCGGTGCGGCCGTGCAGCAGGCGAATGTTATTGAAAGTCAGCACATCGCCCGGCTGCATCTTAAATGCATAGGCATCCTTTCGCGCCAGCCGTACGAACTGCGAATAGGCCGCGTACCATGGCAACACCTCATCCAGCGGCACCGAGAAATGACTGTCGCGCTGCGGAATGCTGTGATTTATGCGCGCATAATTTCCCTCCGAATCGAGACTGCAAGGCAAGGCAAGAAAACGAAAGAAAATTTCAAAAGAGAAAAAGAGAAAACAAATGAAAAAAAATAAAAAAAAATTGAAAATGGAGTCAAGAAAAAGGAAACGGAAAAGCGATAGTTACTGGGGAATGTTCGTATTTAAATTGAAAATCGATTTCCCTAATGCATTTAAAGCGAGAAATTTATAGCATGCTATAATAATCGCATAAATTTCTTCTCTCAAACGAAAATTGTGAAATAGACTCCCCATTTTGAAGCTCACCAGATTACAGGCGCACGCCAGATATTGTGAAAACTTTTGCCATCCTCACTGCCGATGTCATTCCAATCGACCGGAGTCTCGCTCAGAATCTTGTAATCCTTCGGGCTCAGCTCCCTAAGGCGATCGGCAATATGAAAAGCATCGACGAGGAGATTGCTCCCACCCGGCGACTCCGATTGTACGATGCAGTGCAGTATGTTGACGCTCGGCTTGTACTCGTAATAGGGCAGGTCAGTGTGCAGCGGCAGCGGGTCGGAGAGGTAAGCAAAGTTTTTGGCGCCTGGTTTTGATTGCACAATGAATTCTTCGCTGCGGTTTTGAAGGAAACTTATTAAAAGTTTTGAAAACTCTTATTTGTCAATTTATTAGAAAGTACAAGAAAGTTCAAGTTTGGCTTAATTATTTTTCTAGAGTCGTTCTTTCAAATCGAAAGAGCGTTACGAAAGAGATGACTGTGTTTGAATCAAATTTCCAATCGTTTAGCTCCTTCGAGATGGGTGGAATAATGTGTTGAAGCAAATTTATGGTTGTGAAAAAAAATCTATCTAGTTATGACCATATTTCTGTGTTAACAAAGCTATCACAGTATTCTTGGCAATTATCATCATTGGGATACAATAATTCTTCTTCGTGTATATTTGAAGGTTTCTCTAAGTCCGAGGAGTATTAATAATTATTAATATTTACATTATATTATTAGTTTTGCCCCAGCGACCCTCAAAAGCCCCGTAATGGGTTAATTTTCTAGATTGTGGTTGAAATCTGACTGCGGATTCGTGATCAGCGCCCCAAAAAACATAGGGTAGGGTATGTCACCCTTCTGTAACACAACTTTTTTTTGTGTGCCGGTGTAATTAATTCACGGCTTAAAAATTATTAATTTTTTGGGTTCGAAAATTGATTAATTTAGATTTTGTTATACATAAGCTTCATTATTAATGAAAAGGGTTTCCAAATAATCGTTAAGCAATGGGGACTGTTTCGGAACAATGAAAAAAGCTTAACCGTTCCGTAATAATCAAAAACTAATCCCGATTAATTTTAGATTACTATGAATTATATTTTAGCTCAATTTGCAATTCAATATCAATAAAAAGATATGGGTAAAATAATTAAAACTAACTTGAATTCAATCCTAATTTCTTTAGTATATTTATTAAAATAATTAAAATTTTTCATTTTTCCGAAATAATCCCAATTATTTAACAAATATTTGGCAATCCTAAAGCCCAATAATAATAAATTTCAAAGCAACAAATACATGATAATAAAGGCTCAAAGACCTGCACTTTTAAATAATTATTAATTTTGATTGGACGTAATTAGGTCTGTTTTGTCCAGGAAATACTGCAGTGTCATTTTATTTATCAGAATTGAAAGCGGTTTGAACCCTGCAGGAAGCCTTCTTCCTGGACCATAAAGGTATAGTTTATCTCTACTGACCATGTCGACAACGTGTCTCCAACTAGTAATTCGTCGTGACTTTGAGAGTAATCATTTTGTCTAAATAATAGCTATCGACGTCAATAGCTCGTCTATAGCAATTCATTAGTTCTTTGGTTTACATGTAGACATGCAATGACAACTCAATGTTAAATGTCTATAGCGCTAAGCATTGCGGCGGGTATAGCTGGTCAGTAGTACTGTCAACGCGGTCAGTTGTGAAAGAGTAAAGATTCACTATTGTCATTTCCTGCGAGGAAGTTTTCAAAGTAACTAGAATATTGTTAATTTTTCATGATATTCTCATTCTTAAGCTAAAGCTCCGTCTCGAATAGGTTAAGGAAACGCTTTTTGTGAAAGATTTAACTTGTTATTGTTAGCTCAAAGAAGTGACCATATATTTACCCGTAAGTCGTTCGCCGGATGAATCCCACCCGTTCCGCTAGTCTCCGCACAACTGTCTTCTCTAAGGGTGCATTTCTAACGATCGCAAGGCCATAAACAGCCAACGCTTCCAACCAGTCTTTTAAAGCTTTTCATAAGAAGAACTTAATGAGTTCTTCATCAGAATAATATCAAAATAATTCCGTTCTTCTTACCTCCATCGTTCTCCATGATATTTTGAAATTCGAAAAACTTGCAAACTTTCTGAAAGTCCTTGCCGTGCCAATGTTTCGGTTTGGGACGATAAAAATTTTGTAAATATGATTGCCGTCTATCCACGTTGAATTCCCGTTCTTTTAGCCATTTCATATCGTACGTAGATTTATGCAAATCACTCCAATCTATATGCAGCTGTTTCGTTTTCGGGTCTACCTAGAGATAAAAGAATATTTTATAACCAATTTATTCACCCAAATTCACATCAAACATCACCTTCAAGTCTTTGGCGTAGACGTTCACATCAAAATTATTCCAATCGATTCGCCGTGATTTGGAGCTCCGATGAAAGCATGACGAGCAGCCACAATTGTCACGTAACCAAACGCTCGGAAATTTCATCGAATGTCTTGAACTCTCTTCTTCGTCTTCCTTTAAGATAACGAATTTTCCATCGCTTTCCACGAACGCTTTCAGCCATCTTCTGCCATTTGCGAAAACTATTGAGTTTCGACTAAAAAACAAAGCTTTTCTTGAAAACATAATAACGATGACTAAGACAAAATAAATCAAATAAATAAAATAAAAAAAGCGACCGCCACAATGAGCTGCACGCTTTAAACTGAATAGCTTTATCACACGCTGCTCGTCAGCACGTTCGATCGCGATCTTTGGACCCTTGAACGGAAAGTGTCTCATCGAATTTTGGTGATTTCATTTCACGCACTCACTGAGAGTCGTTGCTTTGAGAGAAAGTTGAGAGAAAAACGATGAAATGCTCAGACAATTTAACGTCACAGCCGAACGTGGCGCTTGATAAGCGAAGCCTAGGTATAAATTATTTATTTAGGCGATTAAAAAAGGCCATCGAACCTTTAACTAATTGAGAAAAGTGGGCAGAAAGCGCAAGTTAACAGATAAGAACTCAATCAGAGATGTTTTGCAGAAAGTTATGTTTTCTTAAAATCGTCTATATGGATTTAGGAATGCTTCTTGAATTCGCTGCCACAATTCGGGCCCCCCTACCCGAAGACGGACCAATAAATTGAGAGCTAAAACCCCGAACAATATCTTAGCGTGCAGCCGTGCTCTCTTCGATAAGAATTTACGTCTATTAAGGAAAAAAAAAGAGCGTAGGAAGACCTTGATTGTACGGACATGTATTGAAGACCTCCCCCATATCGCAAAAAGATTATCTTGCTTTTTATCTGCCGGGATCTAGACCGAATGGACGCCTTATATAGAAGATTGTTATGTAAATCTTATCAGAGCCTATGTGAATGGTATGCAACAGATTGGAGAGTGAAGACCATTGCTGTGTTTGGTCGATTAAGAAGGCGCTAAGAAGAAGAAACTGCAGCAAAAGACCCATCAAAAACCTGATTTTTTAAAATCTTTTACAAGAAATGTTCCAATTTGCTTGGAATATAGATTACATCGCAGCGCTATTAGTCCGATAAGAGTGTTAATTATTCACAGCAATACAAATTTTTTAGATTGAAGTTGATTACGCACTTCCCATTCTACATAGTAAGGTCTATGAAATATTTTCCATTCCATTCTTATTCCCTTTTTATTTCCGACAGTAGGTAAATTCCATAACTTTCGACCAAAGACGTCGAGAGACCCCCACTCTTCGCAAAATCCATGAAACGATTAACGCAATAATTTCTCAAGATCCCATATCGGGCGTTAAGAAAACATTCTCACAAATGTCGACGGAATAAATTGCGGTAGAGTGACATTGTGCCCATTGCGTGTTCAACAATGTCCTTAAAAGGAATGCAATACCGCGAGACCAATAAAATCTACAAAAAAAACAGTACGAGAAAATGAATTAAGGCCGCACAATAATAATAAAACAGTTAAAACAAAACCGAAACGAAACTTTCAGGAGAGAAAAAAATGGAAGAAAGAAAAAACTAAAGAAGATATAAAATTCTGTGTGGACCATTACAGTCAGTATTTATCGAAAACCATAACAAATTGTCGGTGGAAAAGAACAGAGATCGACCGAATCGACAAAGAATTATGTTGGTGCAGTTTCTAGAGGCAGTAAGCTGCACCTTTTTTTTAAGAAATTCTCAGTAAAATTTAAATTAAATATTAAATAGTTTAATGATTTAATCACATTCAATTCCTAAAAGTATGCCTTTAAATGTTTGAAAACCCATCAATATAAGTTTCAAGCCTTTACGGATTGAGTCTAATAAGGGTTTTGAAAAGAACCACCAGCTCCAAAAAGCCTTGTTCAATATGTTTTTAAATGGACACACCTACAAGAATGAATAGATTTCTCACTTTCAGAAATTTATAATAACTTTAGCATGCTTTTAGGCGTCGAAATTTGGTATTTTCTTATTCCCTAGTTATATGATTAAAAATAAATAGTTGGCTTATTTGAGATACAAAATTTCTAATGGCTTTCTTAATTTGACGCGAAAATAACCCAAGATAAGGAACAATCCCAATCGGAACCCCATTAGGGGAGTGAGAGGATTAGGGACTAAGCCGACCAATTCGGAGGATTAGTGGTAAGTTTCATTTCAGACGATTCTAGCAAGGAATGTTTCATAGTTCAGTTTTCCATGAGCAAATACTTCTGATTCTTAGCGCCTAGTCACGACCTAGGCCAGAACCTGCTTTTTTCGACTTATTTCTCAATTTTTGTATATTGGGATCCACTGCTGATAGATTTTGATCAGTACATATACACAAGTGGATGTATTTCCCGATTAAAATCATACCTTAATAGGGTACCACAAGACCAACGTATGCCTTCAAAGTTCACTTACCTCCTCACGCACAACGTATTATCATCTTACGGTAGCAACAACAATTTGCAACTTTACAACAACGTTCGATTGTCACAGAAGAACAAATTCCCAAGACGGTGCTTGCTGCTGCTCTTTCAGATGCAATAAAAATGCAGCTCACATGTGACAACGATTTGTACTTCAGCTCCTTTTACGGCACGAGAAGAACGACCTCAAACCTGAACGTTTTATTGTTTGTTTGTTTGTTTGTTTGTTCGTTCGTTCGTTCGTTTGCTTATATTGTTTTTGTGGGTTGATATTTGTGCTTTCAATATCTACTCTTCGTTGATATGAAGAGACGCAAAGCAATTCAATAAATGCAATACGCAACTTCAACGTAAAAGCCGCGACCACAGCCCGCCACGTCCGGACCACGCTCCACATCTCGTCCAATAACAATCGCTTCAGATGAAATATCTTTAAGATTCTCGTGTGTCATGTGTCTTTTTTTTCTTGTTTTCTTTCGTTTTTCTTTTTTTTGTCGCATTCAGAGTATGGTTAGGCTTCGACTGCTTTTCATTGTTTGATTCCTTCATAGAGCATTATTTGAATTGGGGGAAAATATGAATAAATGTATGCGATTGTTTAGCGTTTGTGGTTTATGCGATTTCCTGTTTTGGGAGCTCCGATTGGAGATTCTGAAGAGTTTTTAGATTAAACAATTTTTTTTTTTCTATTTCATTTTCATGGCATCCATTTTTGGGGGATTTGATATGACTGCATCAAACGAATTCTTTTCCATGGCCTTGTCGGCACATTTTCGCAGATGCGTCCATAATTCGTTGAGCCTGATTTGAGATTTGAGAAATTCCTGTGAGTCTCGCCAGTGGCTTCTCATCTGCGAAGTCTGAAGCGATTAAAACATGCTAAAATGCATGTTCAACAGAATCGATTGTCGACAGGTTACGGTATTTCATTTAGCATTTCGACATTTTACCGCAAAGCTGTCGAAAATCTTTACGAATTATTGAACACTTTCTGGCATTTTTATTTATTTATTTATTTTGATTTTTTTGTTACTTTCGAGGAAGGCAGAAAGCGGCGGTGGCGGCGGCGGCGACTCAAGTCGAGTGAAATGTTTCCATTATTCGAAGGTAATGTCTTGAGGTCTCTTGGGCATTTTATTCCCGTGTTGCGGTGCTTAGAGTCGGTTGCTACTTGGTCTTTATTTTTCTTTTTCTGTTTTTTTTTGTTGTAAATTTTCTTCGGAGTCAAGTTAACTTGCATCACCGTCCTGTGCTGCCGTCCGCATACCGTAATAGCGCTCACGACATTGCTCTGTCGTCTTGAAGCCATTGTCAACTGCTGTCGTCTTTCATTGCTGATGTAGTGGTCTTTCACTTTTCTTACTTGAAATTCTTGACTTCTCCTCCTTTTGTACCTTCAACTGCAGTTTTCCGTGATTCATTGCATTCGATTTCTTTCCTTCTTGATTTTATTTTTCTTATTTTATTTCAGCTTCTTTTTTTTTTTTCTTTTGCTCATCTTTTCAACTGTTTTCCTTTCACGAAATCAACGTACAATGGCTTAAGTTCAATATTGACATTCGACTAAATCATTGCCAAATCATATTTCTTTCACAGCGAGATCAAGAGCGAGAGCGAGAGAGGAGAGAGAGACAGAGGAACTTACTTGCGGATTACGGACGATAAATTTGTAAGTCGTTCTGTTAGCATGAAGGATTAAATATTTTTTGGAAGCTGAACAAATTTTTCCCCTCTCTGGATGGAGTGTAAAATTCGCTATGAAATTTTGTTGGTAACTCTTTCAAAAGGCACTAATTGAAAAGGCATCCCGGCACGCTTTTCTAATCGTATTCTCATTCTGGCCTGCTGCTAATAACAATAATAAGCTAATTTAATTACAACGCTAGCCAAAATTTCTTTCCAGACAGCAGGACGTGTACGTGATGCGCTCCATACCAAACAAATTGGGCAGCCATTACAGGCACAAAAAAAAATGCTTACACTAGAAAAAGGACACTACCATTGCAGAGGTAACGTCGACTACAACTACAACACCACTACCCCCACTATCCCCACTGGAGGTTGTTATGGCAAACGAAAGCCACCAACGGATTACAACGAAGGACACGACTGCTTGCGTAAAATGAAAACTTTTTGAAGGCACGTACTTTTCGCAAGGCTCCGAAAAATGAAACGTCGGAGAAAAAAGAGAAATAGAAGAAAAAATTTAACACAAAAATTCCGACATTGTCAACAAACATGAGCACGAAATTGCGAAAAAATGCACTGCAGTCAGTTTATTCTGTTCACACAAAATGCGAGACCATTAGGGGTGGCGCGGTGGACAATGCGGGCGGGGAAAAAAGCGGAAATTCTACAAAACTTTGACGGAGAATTTCAGCTCCGAGCAAATTCAATTCTTCAATTTCGTTTTTAATGAAGATGGAGCAACGCCAAAGTAAACAAAACATTCGCAAAGGATTGCAAGGATAATGCTCTTTGCAGCGCGTATGTCCAAAGTGCCAGTTGGAGTTTCATAAACAAACAAAATTCTGAGTGGAATCCAATGGAACAAGGAAAAACTGAAGATATGAACACTGCGACAATAGGAGGGAGTTTTTTTCCCTTTCTTTTTGTCCTGTATTTGATGTCCTTTGTCGTTTCGCTAATTATGTTTTTCGTTTGAATTTTTCAGGAATTTTCTAAATGAATTTTCCCATTAAATTATGTGTTAAATTAATATAAAAATTATTAAAAAGATCTAGTATGCCTTAACCCTTTAAAGCCTAATCATTTTTGAAAGAATAAAATTGAAGATAATAAAACGAGTAAGGGTGTTATAGTCAGGTGAACTTGACAATTTAATACCAGCATAGAGAAACACGTAGCTATGTACTTTTTTTTTTAATCGGAGGTTTAAATTTAATCTCCAGTTCCAAATTGAATTGAAATATCTCAAAAGATTCTGATTTTAGAGCAATTTTTGCGATATTTTTGACAGACCCTAGTACTGGAGGTACCCTATAAATGAACCGATAAAGAAAATTTTTATTGAGGATGTTAGTGACTATAGAGGAAGGATCAAATATGAAATTTCATCGAAATATATTAAAAAATTCGGCAGTTTTTTTGATTTTCATAACAGACCCTACCACTGAAGGTACCCCTAAAAATGGTCCAATCGGGTCCATTCTCGAACTTGTTGTTACTCATGTCCCCGTGAGCCCGCATACCAAATTTCGTCAAGATAGGTCAACTCCTTCGATAAGAACTCTATAAGGACTGGTAGACAGACAGAGGACGGCAAATTCAACAACATATCCCTCTCATTTTGATCTTTAAATCCTATAATCTCCGATGTCTCAATGAATATTTTTCTAAAGACCTTTTGGATCACTCTGATTCACTAAACTCGCTAGGACATGTCTCACCTCCTCTCTGTAGCCACCGATTGAAAATTATGAATAAATTCCATCGGGCAATGACTTCCGACAATCGCTCTGTAAAAAAAAAAAAAAAATACCCGAAAAGAGTTAAGTCAACAATACCCCCTCCCCCGCTAAAATTAAATTGCTTTTCATAAAATTCTCACCACTTTTCATTAGCTTTCACGAAGCGAAAGAAAAGCGACGCGTCGTGCCATTCATGAAATTTATTGAAGCTTGAGACTCTAAAACATTCTGATCCGTGCTCGAAAGAATAAATCCTAAACCAATATATCGTTTCCTCAATTACTTAACAACATTAACAATTGAGCAACAAAGCTCGGTGAGCTCAACAAATTTCGTTGCATCGCCGAGCGTGCTGCATTTGCGTCACCGCCGTCCGCGTCGTCGCCGAGAGTGTGTCAACATTGAGCGCACTAAAATCGACAAATTTATGCGGCGACACGTTTTCACACGCGTCACCGAAGTCAAATTTCTGTTGTTTCCGCGTAAAATCGACTGTGCGTCGAGGAAGGACCCAAAGCGGAGCCCGAACTGTAATCGTTTATGTCATGATCATAATAAATTTTAGTGCCCATTGTGAGCAGCATTTGTCGATGCTGTACGTAGTGTGCACACATTAGCAAACAGTAGCCCCCATTCTGGGTACTTGGAAGTACAAATCGGGAGGGTCTAATTAGCTGGAACATTTAACAAACGAGAGAGTGATTTATAAACGTTAACACAATTGACAGATGTGGCTCTGAGGGAGCTTTAAGAGGGAGCTTTAAGAGGTTCCCGCGCGTCTTCATCTAAAGGAAATAGTATTTTTTTTTTCTTCTGCATCTTCTTATAAAAATCTTCGAGCTCATCAAGAATCTTCTAAAGCAATCAGATTTCAAACCGCATCATCAGCACCGCCATCATCATCTTCAACATCATTATTATCAAAGAGCTGAGATCTAACAATGAAGCTTTCGATGTAAGCACCTATCGCCATTATCTATCGACTCATATGTGCGTCACGTACAAAATGCCAGACAAGACGCGACAGTGTGCAAACAAAATCAGCAAAAATTCCGAAAATTTAAGTACAAAATCGTTCGAGAATGAAGAAAACTACATTGAGCGCTCCATTGCAATTGAGTAGCTGTCAGAAGCGCACTTAAAGGATTATCGAAGGATATCAACTGAACGTGCACACACATGCACACACCTCGTACAATTCAACGTCATTCTCATTTTGAAGAAACTTTGAAGAAACGTGTCGGGAAAAAACAGTTCATTGTTCTTTCAATTTCCCTTTTTCTCCTTTCAAAGCAATCAGTTGAAGTGCCTCTAACAGATAAATTAATCTGAAAGTGTAGAGAGAAGGACATTGTTGGAAATTAACTTAACTCTGGGCATTCGCAAAAAATGATTTCATTTTCCTTTGACAACGAGATGACCTCATTAGATAGAATGTATTGGAATGTATGGCAAAGATGACGCAAGGAAAATGTGATAAATCACGCCTTCTCTTAGGAATATTTTGCCTTTATTGTACTTTCACTTATGCATGTGTATTTTATATAAACACGAGAGAAAAATTTAGCTTGGAAAACATTTTGGACAAAATATCGCAACGAAATTGTTCCCGATATCGTCCAGCTTTATTTGAAAAGACGTTCCTGAGTTAAATCACACTCGAAAAAGCTTTTTTTTAGAGAGAAGAGAAAGAATATTGGGGACAGATCTGTTCAGTCCGAATAATCATTTTTAGGGCTTGGAGAAAATACCCTAAATATGACAAAAATTTCGTCGAAAGCGATTAAAATTTTCCGTCAATGTGTCCAAATGAGCGTATCTGGAAAACGTTCTTCAAATCTTTGACTAATGCCCGAAAAATAATTTCTGTTCCTTTTTATACCTTTTCCGAAGGAAAGGGTATATTAAGTTTGGCACGGTGTATGTAACATATCAAAGGAGTCGCGGTAGATGTAGACAATATATATATATTCTTGATCAGGGTGAAAAGAGGAATCGATCTAGCCATGTCTGTCTGTCTGTCTGTCTGTCTGTCTGTCTGTCTGTCTGTCTGTCATGTCTGTCTGTCTGTCTGTCTGTCTGTCTGTCTGTCTTCGGTCGACACTTTAGTTTTCGTAATTTACTCCTAAGCCATGAAAGATATCATATTGAAATTTGGCATGGACTTCAACCAGGTAAATGTCCGAAAAACTGCATAAAATTTTTTTCGTAGTCCCTTCTTGGGTCGTGGGAAGTGGTTCAGAATTTCAAAAATCACGATTTTTAACGTTTTTCGTGGATAACTTTTTTACTATACATCCCAGCTGATTGAAATTTGGTGTGTGTATAGCTACTATGTAGACTTAAGCTTTCGCTGAAAAAAAATTGCGACATCGCTATATTTATGGTCATCATCCTACACAATAGAAAAAAACACTCTTTCTCTTATTCTCATATCTGAATACAAAAATTATTTTTTTGCTTCTTCTGATTGTGTATTTTGCCGCCAAATAAAGTCGTCCATTATGGATAAATTTTGACCATGACCACATTTCGCGAAATTCGCAAAAATTTGATTTTCACTATTTTGAATTGAGTATTTCGAAGCTAGACAAAATGTCTTCTAACGGTTAAAATTTGATCAAGATCACCTTCCGCGAAATTCGCGAAAAAATGATATTCACTATTTTGAATTGAGTATTTCGCAGCTAAACGAAATGACCGCTAAGGGTTAAAATTTGACCATGACCACCATTCTTGAAATTCGCAAAAATTGATTTTCACTATTTTGAATTGAGTATTTCGCAACTAAACAAAATGTCCTCTAAGGGTTAAAATTTGATCAAGACCACCATCCGCGAAATTCGCAAAAATTTTATTTTCACTATTTTGAATTGAGGTTTTCGCAGCTAGACAAAATGTCCTCTAACGGTTAAAATTTGACCATGCTCACCATCCGCGAAAATTTTGTGCTTAATAATAATCTCGAGTCTTAGAAGGTATAAATAGATATCCAAGCTAGGAACGGCAAGAATTTTTGTTAAGGTAATGTTTTAACATATTTCAGGCTGAGGAAAAGGTATGTGTGCAATCGGCTTAGCCGATGTAAACTTCTTTACTTGTTTATATATATATTATATATATTCTTGCATTGAATTTTAAAGTGTAACGAATAAGAAACCCCCTCAAAATAAAATATTTTTGGTGAGTTTAAACCATAGAGAAAAATACCTTAAGGACATTTTTTAGAGGAAAGAGCTGGGAGACTACCAGTATTTTTTCATTGGACTTAACGCATTTATCGTAATTTTTGTGCATTTTTTCAAACCTAATCATTACAATGCCGGCCTCCGTGGCGTTAAGATGGCAACTTACGAGCCGAGATACTCTGGGTTCAACTCCCAGCTCGGGCATGAATGTTATTTGTGTCGTTTTGTCTGTTTCTGTTCTAAAAGGCCTAAGTTTGTCACCCTTGGTGGCAGCCACACTAACCATTATTAATTTTAAGTTATTGAAATATTGGTATTTAGTCGTTAGGACGTAAAATAACACAGTGTAACAGTGATTCTGAAATTTTAAAGTGACCTAGTAGAGATTTATTATCAGGTCGAATATATGTAACACAAAAGCGTGTTTAACATTTTTGTAAAACCCCAAAAATTAACGGCAAAAAAAACGATATTTCGTACCCTTGTGCAATTTTAAGGCTATAACCTATGTAATTATCAATTGATTTCTATTTGTTTACCGGATATAGAAAGAAGAAAGGTCGGCCTTTCCATTGATGTTTATATTGTCGAAGAAAACTTTAAAGCACTCGGTGATTTTGGCGATCAAACAAAAAATTGTTTTTAATTTTTTCTCATTTTTTCAACTTTGGCGTTTGTTTTAAGCACTATTCTATAAAGAAAGTCTAACAGGTGTGAATTTTTTAATTAATTGGTAAAACGCATGTTCTTTCTTCAAAACCGTTTGTAATTAAATAAGTTATTAAGCTTTCTTAATCGCCAAAACATTTTAAAACTAAGCTAAAACAGTAATGCTTTTAAATAAATTGCTTTTATGATAATTTAATTATTTTGAAATCTAGAAAAATATGGCAGCACCATTTACTATTAGGGTTGTTAGCACAACTCAAGCTGGTTGCATTGTTATATTTGAAAATGGAGTCGATGGGTAATACTTCCAATGATTGCTTCATACGAAATAGTCCTGTCCTTCTACTACCTAATCACCAAAAAATATTTTTTTTTAAGGTTCTTTTTATGTTATTCCTTGACATTCATTTTAAGAGGTTTTTTCGAACTGTTGGCGCATTTAAATGCACTGTTGAGGCGTTTTAAAATATTTAAATTTTTCCATATTTTTAAATACATTTGGCAATATTAGCCCTTAAGGCTGTAGTACATGAGATGTAAAAAGCCACATTCATATGTAGCTCTGACGTAATTTTGACGTCAGGAAGTTTTTGAATACACTATATGTAGTCATTTTAAAAACTTTCTGACGTCAAAATGATGTCAGAGCTACATATGAATGTGGCTTTTAACATCTCATGTACTACAGCCTTTAGTCATTAGAGTAAAAAAAATATTTTTTTTTAATTCGTCAAAAATAGAAAACGAAAAGAAAATTCAATGCTCCTGTTCGGGACTTAATAATAAACTTCCTCAATCATTAAAAGGACATTTTTAGGAGAAGTAACAAAAAGTTAAAATTCGTGAACGAACTTAACTGAAAGTACTCGAAAGTTGATTCAATATATTCATCCTATAGCCTATGCTGATGGAAAATCCACTTACGCTTACGAGGACTAATTCAAGTGCTACCACTCAAAAAGGTCAACCGATGAGTGCAACTTTTACAAACTTGTTCAAAAAACAGTATCAAAAAGAGCAAAGGAAGAGGCGAAACGACATAATGTACTTGCAAAAAGGATCACGACACGAAGCACAATTCATGTCGTCGGACATGCTCTAATACAACTGCGCTCGCTCCACGAAACTAATGCAATCCACAGAAGGACGACAGGACGAAGCACAAGAAAAGTTCTTCCTCTTCTTGCTGCTAGAAATTTTGCTCGAAATAAAATATTTTAAATTATAACTTCTTCCTTTTGGCAAGAATGAATTGCGGATGTGAGAGTCAATGGCAAGACGAAATTGCGATGCAGATAAGACATTCGGCCATCTCTTAAGTAATACATCCGTCATGGAAGCAATCTGGAACAGGTGTCACCGTGCTAAGCACTTTTCTCGTGTGCCAGTGCACTTTCGACCTGACCTTTCTCGGCACATGTCGGTATGTACGCCTGTACGTATGTATGTGTGTATATCTGCATCAGCATTCCATTTAAATAAATTTAAAATGAAAGACAAATCGGAAGGTACAAAGTAAGTAAGAAAATAAAGTTGAGATTACTTTCTTTCGAACAACTCGACTATCATTTTAAAGAGCAACTTCGAAATAGCCCACTTTCAGGTAAAAGTAATCAAAGTAAAACGAAAGCTTGTCTCGCTTTTCAGCATACCAAGCCAAGAAACAAAAATTCAGTTAGAGAAACTGAATGTTTGAACACTCTAGAAATAGAGTCTTAAGGACTTACTGCTCTCGAGAAAGAGTTCGAGCATAAACTCAGAAGCACATCAGCACTTTTTTGGCTGCATGCCAGAAATGTGCATCGGGCACGAAACTTTTCCAAGATTACAGTATTCAGAAGAAAAATATAAAAAAAAAAAAAACATTGAAAAATATATCATTGGCAGGTGCGGCAGAAAAATGTTCGAAAAAAACAAAAACAATAAAAACTTTTCAAATATATGACTTTCTAGAAATGGATATAAATCCTTATTTTAGTACACTTCATCCCCGTTGTTCAGTAAATAATTCCGTTGAAAAAATTGCCAACAATTAACCGCAATTAATACTGATTTATACCCCACATTAATATATCGATTGAATGGCAATGGCCATCGAATTAATAAGCAATAAAAATGCATACCAAACGGTTATGTGAGTCCCACACACAGCCGGGCGCCATTCAATATTCCCGGGTGTACTTCGTGCCCACGGTCCATCAGTCGTCCTTTTAATCCACAACATTAATTGGTACAGTGAAGGCTCCGGTCATAGCATAATTACACGCACAGCTTTCCATAGTTCGATTCGTTTTTCTTGCTGCCGCTTCCGTAATGCCAATGCGGTCGATGGCATTTTTTCGATTTCTTCTCAATTGTTTAATTCCTTTTGTCAATTATAACGCATGACACAAATTGCCAGGATAAAACGAAAATTCATGCAAGTTATTACACAGAGAAAAAAAAACCCATTCAATCTTTATCCCGAAAAATGATAGCTATTAAAGTTGGACTCTTCAAATTGTGTCATACTATTCAGAATTATTTTCAATTTGTACGAAGAAGTCCTTGCGATAATGCCAAGCAGAACATGCTCAGTGTACCGATATGGCATTCCATATTCAATAAAGAATAATGACTACAAAAAATCTTTTCGGCCATAAAAATCTATAAATCGATGGATGAGTAGGTAGTCCTAAAATCCATTGCATACATATTTTGCATGGCATATTTCAGTACGAAGGCCATCAAAGGACTATGGAATATGGAATATGGATCCAGGCAAAAGCACGTAACATTCCTGCGTCGCTTCAGTATGCGTACGAACGGAGACAAACACAGCTGCCTGTGTATGTATGTATGTATTTGTGGTCAATGGTCTATGAAATTCCAATTATAACAAAACTTTTTGCTTGAGTCGTCGTGTGCGGTTTAGCCCGACCGCCGGCAGACCGAGCGGCCAAACGACCGAGCACCTTTCCAAACGGTTCGCCCCACCAACCACCCACTTGGCGTAAGTTTGCCCCAGCGATTCCGATTCATGTCCTTCGAATTGTTGTTTCAATATTTGTATTAAGCAAAAGTAAATGGAGAAAAAAAACTTTTTAGCTTTTTATTTCTTGTAAATTTATGAGGGGATATATTTCACCCTCAAGCGTTTGCAGGGACATTTCTTCCATTACCCCTCAGAAAGCCGGCGAGCGCGCTGATGCGTTACTTCGACTGAACTTATCTGTTTGAGAGCGCGAGCGTATGGCATTCCTTCGAAGGGGGCAGCATTTTAATGTATGGATATGTGGAAAGGTGTCAGTCTTTCTTTATCTTTCTCTCTCTCTTGTCTCTGTCTCTCTATAGGTGCTTCAGTTTGTGTGTGAAGCCATTGCTGCCATTTATAATTTTTTCTTGTTTTGGAAATCATTTATTTTGTAAGGAAATCCCCTGGGATCTTCGCCTAGACGCGTTCCGTCTCACGTCGAAACTTTCATGCATTATTATTTGCCATTTCGTGCAGGTTATCTGCTCAAATTAAAATGATAAATCGCTGCGTAAAAGTCAGCAAAACGTAGGTGGGACTAGGACGATTGCCAGGCACTCACTAATAGATACAATGTCCTCTTCGCAAAAAGTATCTCGAATTTATTTGGCATGTGATGAGCCAGCAGAAAAAGAAACTTCCTTCAGAATAAAATCCAAAAAAGAAAAAACCTCCAAAAGCGGAAATCACAAAATTTCGCTCGAGGTGAAAGTGTCCTTCGACTTATTATTGCTGGCTGGCCTCAAAGGAATTTCGCATAATGTAAGTTCACATAAGGTCGCCCATTTTTTTTTTTTCTGATGAAACGTTATAAGCTCATAATAGGAGTATTTATTTTTAGAAAAGGGATTTTTGCATTATATTAACAAATGGGATCAACATTCTCGAATGAAAATATCTTTCGCTCGCAAAACATCCCCAATGGAATGTCGTTGTCGATGAATGAAAGGAACATTTTTGTGCGTTCCTTTGAAGGCATCTTTTTTTATTATTTTTTATTTCAAATAATATTTTCCATTTTTCGACGTTCCTTCGTTCGTATCGCTTTCACTGAGGAATGAATGAAATTGAAAATTGGAAAAAAAAAACTCTCTCCGTTCCGTTTGATAAGCCATGAAAGCCTCCATTTGAGTTGAATCCATTGTAGCCAATTTTGGGATTTATACATTTTTTATTGAAGCTTTGACAAATGCTGTCAAAATGGTAGCAAAGCGGAAACAATATTTTTATTCCATGATCCCGGAATTTTTTTTTTTATTCGTTTTTGAGCCAAGGACGAGTTTGATGGAAACACGTGAAATTTTTGCATTAAAAAATTGTTGAATATCGGAAAATGTGCACCTGGTTTAAAGGGTTGATCCAACGCAGTTTGTCCAATCTATTGTGTTCAATTCTTATGAAAATATTTTGGTTTGGGCTGATTGAAATGAATCTATTAATTTTATTTTATTTTCACTCATTTTATCCGTGGATAATGGAAATGACTTTCAGGAAATGGCAAAACAATTACTCCATTTTCCATCGCAATTAAAAAGTAGTAATTTCGAGAATTCCATTAAATTCTTGCCTAAGGGAAAAGAAGAAGTAAATATCTCTTCGTCTTCATCGTTTTTAATATGAAAGAAGAAAAAAAAAGCCAGAAGCTTTAAGGCATCACAGCCTCGTAAAGCGGTCCTTGGAGTTTATGCGCAATTTCCTTGTTTACATACGAAAGAACAAACACACTACAATTATTAAATTCTCCCGGGCTCTGAGCATTCCAGGTGCTCGCACAATGGGGAGCAAACAGGATGAATTCTCTCATCTTGCCGTGGATTTCAATATGAAAGCCTTACATTAAAGTGTCCCCCCGAAATCGTGATATCCGCAGACGCTACTGAATGCCTTTAATTACGATTTTCTTTGGAGCATTAATAACAACTACGGGCGAGCCTCGAAAGCTCTGTGAATGTGCTCAAACAAACAAAAATCTGCGATGAAATTTTTAATTTCTTTGAGGATATGCACAGTCAGGTGCGTTTTGTGAACTTAACATTCGTTCTTTTTTTTCTTTTTTTTTTTTTAAAGCGAAAAGACATTTTAACGAGAAATTTTTTCAATAATTTTTAGATACTCAGAATTTATTTTGAAAGAATTTTTAATCACATTAAATTGTGTGAATTTCCTTGGATCAAGATAATTTTTTTAATGAATTAAGAGAAACATTTTAGTGAACACTTTTGAACGTTTCGGAATTCGAGATTAATTTGGAAAGTTATAGAGAAAACGATTATGGGGCAATCGAGGTATTTATCTGCTGAGGAAAATAACTAATATGCAAAGAAGTTTGTACTTAAATGATGCATGATCCTTATTGTTTGGTGCACAGCATAAATTCTTGCTCATTGAAGCAAAGTATTTTATTTTTTTTTTTTGTCTTCTAAAATGAATTATGGCTTCTTCGTCCATTGGATTCCAGCTTGGCAGGAAAAATCTTCATTAATTAATAAATCATAAGAACCCATAAAAACTAATTCATATTTATTGAGAGATTCATGTTTCATTGATACGACGATACGACTTGTTTAAAATTTATTTAAACAGAAATTATTATATTCTTCAGTCAAACCCAGGAACATTTTTGGGACGAAATCGTGAACTTTCGTTTTATTGTTTCCGAAAGAGAGAAAAACAAAGATTATAGTGGAAACATACACCAAAACCGTCGTCTTTCTCAACTGCCTTCGATTTAAATCTCGCGAAAATTTGATATATACATTTTCCAATACCTCCATACCGATATTTCTTCGTTTTTAGGACAGAAATATTTAACTTTGAATATCTATGACTGAGTATTGGACCTTAATAGGATTAAATTTAATTAAATGGAAGTCTTTTAGCCAGCCAGCCAGGTATTTTCGAAAACAAACGAAAAATCAAATGGCTCCCATCCTACATCGCGAAAAGTTTGAGATTCTCTGTCCTAGTCACCTTATATGAATCAATAATTTCTTTATCATCTTTTGGGCGGAAACTTGAACTTAAAACAATTGTTTGTTGCCTTTGAATTGCGATCAAAAGTCAATTTGAAAATCGAAAATTTATAAAAATTAATTCGAATAATTTCAGAGGATCAACCGCCTGCGAATGCACGTGCAATAACATTTAATGAATTAAATTCCATGCAATCACCACAAAAATTGCAAATCATTTACCAAATCGTTTATGTGTCTTTCAGTCTTCGTCTCCATCTCCATCTCCGTGACCGTCATCGTCTTGCGTTTCTCGAAAACCTTTTAGTCGAATTGAACAGGATACCTAATATTAATGTCTTCCTCCTTTAAAGTCCCTTGCACCGGGTGGATATCGAGTCATGGCATTTCAGAGCGTGTTCGTGCGTAACAAATTGAATATTTCGAAATGAAAATTTTATGCGAAGAACTTAGCATCGTTGCCACGTTTCCACGTTTCCACGTTTACACAATTCCAGTTGAAAAGCAAACGTAATGCTCGAAATTGCGAACGTGCAGCACAATGTTGCACTATAATCTCATAAACCAAATGAAGCGTAACGGGCAAAAGAGAGTGAATTTAAGAAATTCCTTTTCAAAATAAAGGATTATTGTAGCTCAGAAAAAACCGTTCAAGGTTCAAAAGTTCAGTTCGAGGGAAATTTATATCACAATAAGAAATCATTGCAAGATGCTTGACCGGGCAGCAACAGCTGCTTAAATAGGAAAATATGCATCACTCAATCTCAAAAATAAAATCTTCTTTTTGAAAAGTTAAATGCACTTAAGCACTTTGGACATTATTGCACCATGTGTGCGGGTTTGTGTGTGTGTGTGTGTGGGTGTGATTTTAGCTCTTGAAGAGCTTCCTGTTAAAAGCTTTTCATGTTTTGCAAACTGACTGACGACACAACAAACGATGCTGATTATTTTGGCTCCTTTTTATGCACTTCACCTAAGTAACCCAATACCAACAGCTTCGGACATTGGCTTTTATGGAGTAAAATATCATCACACTGAAAAAAAATTTCTAAAAATTTTGCACAAAACCCTGTTAAATTTAGCATAGAATGGGAGAATGGAAATTGGAAAGGAGAGATCGAAAAAGAATGTGAAGATGAGAAAGGAGAGAGAGTAGAGAAGATGAGAGAAGAGTGAGAGAGGTAGAGAGAGAGAAGAGAGAGAGAGAGAGAGAGAGAGAGAGAGAGAGAGAGAGAGAGAGAGAGAGAGGAGAGAGAGAGAGAGAGAGAGAGAGAGAGAGTAGAGGAGAGAGGAGAGAGAGGAGAGAGAGAGAGAGAGAGAGAGAGAGAGAGAGTAGAGAGAGAGAGAGAGTAAGAGAGAGAGAGAGTAAAGAGAGAGAGAGTAAGAGAGAGAGAGAGAAGAGAGTAAGAGAGAGAAGAGAGAGAGTAGAGAGAGAGAGTAGAGAGAGAGAGTAAGAGAGAGAGAGAGAGAGAGAGAGAGAGTAGAGTAGAGAGAGAGAGTAAGAGAGAGAGTAAGAGAGAGAGTAGAGAGAGAGAGAGAGTAGAGAGAGAGAGAGAGAGAGAGAGTAGAGAAGAGAGAAGAGGAAGAGAGAGAGAGAGAAGAGAGAGAGTAGAGAGAGAGAGAGAGAGAGAGTAAGAGAGAGTAGAGAGAGAGTAAGAGAGGAGAGAAAGAGTAGAGAGAGAGAGAGAGAGAAGAGATAGAGAAGAGGATAGAGAGAGAGTAAGAGAGAGTGAGAAAGGTAAAGAGTAAGAGTAGAGAGAGAGAAGAGAGTAAGAGAGAGATGAAGGAGTAGAGAGAGAGAGAGAGAGAAAGTAGAGGTGAAATGATGAGAGGAAGACAGGAAAGGTTTAGAGGAGTAGACGGATAAGAGAGCTGATTAGAAGATGCGTTATTGAGAGATGCTATGTTTAGAAAATGTTATTAGAAGCGTTTATGAAGAAGGAGAGAAGTTTAGAAAGTAGATCGAAAGAAAAGAAATGTGCTCTAGTGAGTATGAGGAAACATTATTTTAGCTGATCACCCACAGCTGATGAGAAAGCGAGTGAAATTTGTTTTAGTTACATGCTCTACTGTTTCAGATATTGGTAGTATTGTTCAGAATAGTTAATACAGATTATAGGAGAAACTTTAGCAAATGTCTGGAAAAACAAAAATATTTCTACTCAGTGTATATTTTAAAGCATTTATTATCAGATATTTGGCTCTACAAACTCACACAACGTACATTTTCTGCTCAGAAATGTATGAATACTGTTTTAAGTTAACATGTTTTCATTTGTTTTCAAGCATCATTGGTAGCACAGCCGCAGCACAAGCGGCTACAATAACAATAACGAGAGCAAAAGCAAAAACAAAAGCTACAACAACGCTGAATACTATGTGCATCTACTCAGTGACTGCACTTACTTCAAAAGCCATTGTTCATTGTCCACTGAATGGGCGCCAAACTCAACATATCCTGTTACATATCCTCTGCGCCAAAATGTATGCAACACGTTTTGCTACATTGCTCCGATCGTTCGCACAGTAGACACACAAGCCCACGCACATACATACACACATGCACACGTATAGACGTGTGTATGGACACACATAGGCACTTATTCTTGTACTTAACATACACCTTCGTTATCAGCATGAAAACTGACTTCGCAGCGCCAGCCACATTTTGCTACTTTGCTCTGAGCATTTACGTCTCATGTGTTGCGTTTCTTGACTGCTTGTGGCTGCACTTAAACGCCTCCAACTACGTCCGAAGAGCTTGTTGAAAGTAGATGACAACAAGACATAGCCCCGCTGTATACACAATAAAATACGAAACTCAGTTTATGCTCCGAAAGAGCAAGTAAACAGGGGCTCCCATCTGTTCCCCTTAAGTTGCATGTTCAAGCCCAGAGGTCTCAGTTGCGTTCCCGTTCAGGCCACGACGATGCAAAAACTCAAACTCCACTCCAACATACTTCACTTTAAATAACCACTGGCTGGCTGGCTGGCTGGCTCATTTGTTAAGTTTCGTTGAGGAATTAAAAGATTTTTGATAGTTTAAAGTGATGTGTCGTCGGGAAAGTGGACTGTTTCAAAGTTTTAATGGTCCTTGTGAGAGGAAAACTTTTACCCGGATTATTTTCAATATTCATAGGATGATAAATAAATCAAAAATTTTCGATGGTCCCGCATATTCATTTAAAAAAGAAATTCAAACAAAAAACCACAAGTTGAAAGGACACTTGCTTTTTGGAAAAACTTCTTTAGATTTAAATTATCAATATTTTAAATCTCGCAAATTCTGTCCAAAACGCATTTTGACTAAATTTAAAGTCCTTGGCTTTCAACAAACCGCTCGACCGCTGCATTAAATATTCCCAGGCATCAGAAGCATTTAAATCAAATTAGAAAATCCACAACACTCTTTTGCTCCGAGTACTTGCAGGTATTCTTTTCAGTTCACACATTCCGGAGAGAATATTTTTACGAATATGCAACGGACAGAAATGGCTTTCCACATTGACAGCATGGCTGGTTAGATGTTGGGTTGCTACCCAAAGGATTTAACAGCGCAAGCTCTTGTTCAGCTATGCATGCCCATGCTTTGAAATGTGAAAGATATGTAGGTATATATGTATCTAAAAGTACCCTCATCACGAGTCTCAGTAATTAAATTAAAAAATTAATAAAAAATAAATATGCTCAACTGACACATTTTCACCAACTGTCACGACTGCAAATAACTCAATATGTTAATTTTGAAAGCTTTAAAAGGTCTTTATTTATTGGAAAATATTGTCTTTTAAGTAAAATGTGCCCCCGTTCAAACAGAAATGAGCAAATAATTAGCGAACTCATTCAACAAATTAACCGTAGTACGAGTGAATGGTATCACCAAAGAGATGAGCAAATAAACTGAGCCAATCCAATCGGTGTTTAGGTTATTCACAAAGGTATGCGAACATCTTTCTTTGTGATTGAGGCGACCCAGAAGTAATGCTTTCTACGTGGACTGTGTGTTTAAACAAAAATTAATACAAACCATTTTGCATTCGCTTTTCTGCCTGTCGATGGCAAGACTAATGCCGGCCTTACACTTTTTGTCGTTGGGAAAGAAATGCTGCTAAAAAAAATTCTAGCGACACTGTTGTAGTTTCTAATCAAAATTGTATACACTGAGAGAACATTTAGCCTAAAAACTAGTCTTTCGTATTAAACAAAAAAATTCATTTTTCACTTATATAAATATTTTTTGAAATGATGAAAGGGTATAGGCGACAGCGGCCCCACGAAAGGATTTCAAAGTTTTGTTAATTTTTGGATAGATACTAGATACTTAAAAATACTGTAGAGACCGATTTTCAGGTTCCTAATCAAAAATAAAAAATTAATTAAGATAGAAAGATGAAACAACTGGCAACTCATTATTAAAAAAACAAGAAATTTAAACAAATTTTTTGAAATTTTACACAGAGAAAAATTTTTTTTACAAAAAATAAAATTATAAATAAATAATTTTTTTCAGTGTATTCACGTTTTTTGCGCCATTTTCAGGCTATTTTTAAAAATTACCTCTGAGTATTACCTCTCACTAAAAAAGAAGCTCAACAAAACTTTAAAATCCTTTTCAGGGGGGCGATTGCCTTCCTTAACCCGCAGGACCCTTTCTAGTTTCAATGAACAAAAAAAATTAAAGCCATTTATGGAGTTTATATACTCATATATGAAACTAACTTTCAGTAGAATTATTTTTCAAATGATTTTCTATATTTTTCAGGACAAAAATCGTTGAGAAACATATGAATTGCTGACTACTCCCACAAGAAGCTCATTTGGATACGATTGCCTGAAAAGGGAAACATTTTCTGGACGATTGATGTACTCAGGAAAAAACTCCGAAATCATCTATAATAAAAAACCTTGGTTTGGATGTGCTTAGTATTTTAAAAACGCATTTAATTCTTAAATGAAAATTAAGCCGAAGGCCAGAGCTCCTCATAAGTATGTAGGTTATTTATTTGTTAGCAACTTTCATTTTGAAATAAATAAATAAAATAGAATTGCAAGTGGCATCCAACAATTACACTGAGAATATTTCAAAGGATTTTTCTCTCTCCTAAAATAAGCCGTCACACTATAGGAACATGTTGCGTCAGTGTTGTGTTACGTCATAACGTAAAAGGGCAACATATGTAAGGCTCGCTTTAGTCTTTGTAAGAATAAAGATAATTTCAAAGTTTTCAATTTTTTTCCTGCGAATCCTTAACCCAGTTTTCCAGAAATTCAACTCTTAAATGACTTTTTCCATATCATTTCAAGAATGTCAGCAATATCGTTTAACCCATCTTGCGAACCATGTTTCTAGCTCGGCATATTTCAATTCATTTGTTTCTCTCTAAATTGCTCTTAAAGTTTTGTAATGGAACTGTGGCAAGTTTTAATGTGATAATAAATCTCAAGCGAAGCCGTCGTCTTTCGTCCTCCATCCTTCGTCCTCCTATGAGAACTTGGAGTGAAACTATTTTAAAGTCAGTCAAATCTAACGTGCTGCGAGTGGCTTGTTCTACAAGTAAGTATGTGAAAAGCGGACTTTCTCATGTAAAACGGAATTTTCTATGTTGCAAAAATTAAACCGAGCTGCAAAACATCGAAAATGGGAATTAACAACGCTCCATGTAAGTTGCTTCAACCACATACACTTGGGAAATTTCGGGTGCAAAAGCATTTATTTTGAATGAATCTTCGAGACTTTGGTCGGTTGGGCGGACTGCTCGTAGGAAGCGTCGTAGAAGCGCTCAACCAAAACCCAAGTGTTGGAGTCAGCTGTAAAAAGGGGAGATTTTAAGGACTAATTATTGTTGCTGGCATTAGGAGGAGGAGGACGAGGAGGAGAAGGATCACTATGATGTGTAAGCATTTTGCATGAGGAGCAGTGAATTCCGAATTCTGAGTGATATATGAATAGGTCGGCCATAGAAATTTATACGGACACTCATGCAGGATTATGTGCATTTGTATGTGCGACGAGAAAGCTGAAGGAAAAGCGGAAGAATCTTATGTTTGTGGCGAAACGATATGCTATGCAATGTTATGCTGAGCTCTGCTGTTCTGTGCTCATGTGCTTCTGATGTTGATGTCTTGTGGTCCTCGTCGTAATTTATTGACATTGCAATTAGGTACCAAAATGTCGTGAACGATTATAAAGCGTTATTTCCATTATATTCAAAACGGAACTTAATGGTTTTCGCTCTCCCTCGCTCGCTCTCTCTCTCTCTCTCTCTCTTACTCTCATTACTGGTGCTTTCAAAAGTGTTGCAACAATTTATGGGTTCTAATATTTTGAAAGTTTTTGCATAAATGTAAGCGAATGGTAAACAACATGTTGCCAAACAATAAAGACTGGAGTTAATAAAACTTAAAGGAATTTATTAGAATTACATACATAGTGTATTTCTAATACCGATTGAGCGGACTCTTCGGTGGGAATTGTTTCCTAAAGTTTAAATTCTTCTTTTTTCCTCTCAAGGTGCTTTGCGGAGTTCTTGGAGTTCTTTTTTGTATGAAATCATTAGGGCAAGCGTATGTTCTTGTTAACTAAAAACTTTTTGAACAATTGCAATAAATGTTGCACCACTTCCTGTTGCACTTAAGTAAAAAGGCAATTTAAACTTCCCGCAAAAAAGGAAAGAAAAGAAAATCAAAGTCGCTAGCGCAAGCATCTCATTCAGACCAGCCTTCAGTGAGGAATGAAGCAAGAAATCCGTCAACATTTTTTCTCTTCTCAGCCTTTCAGGGCTTCAGGCATAAGTCCAAGTTCAAGCGAAAAGAGAAGCAAGAAACAAAAGAGGTTAAAAAATGAAACTCAAAGTAAGAACAGAAAAGAAAAGTTATAAGAAAATATAAAAAAAAGAAAATACAAAAAATATAAAAAATTATTTTTAAGAAAAACTTTTTTACGACAATGGTACAAAGACAAAGGCGATCCGGAGAACGAATAACGATGAACGGAGACCGGGAAATGGATAAGTAGGAAAGAAAAAAGAAGTGTGCACTTAAAAATGCCGACAAACCTTTTTCCAACACTTTTCACAATTTTTATTGCTTCCTAAGGAAGTGAACTTTCCGCAAAGTGGAAAGAAAACTTTTTATCTTTTGAATCATATCGATTATTTAAAGAGGGAGGGATGAAAGATGGACATTTCCTCAGCTCGAGAGCATGTAAAATGGTCAATCCGTTTTGACTTCATCCTTTGTTTCGAATTTTGTTTTCTTCGCTTCACACTTTTCTGACCCCGTTTTGAATTCGTTAATTGTTATGATAACCCTTCTCATTATGCCTTTTTGATTTTTTCCTTTAACTAATTGCGTATTATTTAAAATGAAATTTTTCGCGTGGAACCATCAATTTTAAACATTTTTCCTCACATTTTAAATCGAATGACTTAAGTAATTATCAATTATTTTTATCAAGAGGAGAAAAAAAAATCTTCCTTTTGAACGCAATTAGCGCTATTTTCATATCCTTAAGCCCAATCCCGTCCCCTTGCCTTGTCTTCTCTAATTAACCTCATTCAGTTTCGTTATTCGAAATTAATTTCATTAAAAATTTCATTACGCATTATGAAATCATTGCTACCCACAAAAAATGGAATCAAAACGAAAAGAAAAACCTCCTCCCCCCCATAAGGTATTGTTCGACTGTTCTCATTTCAACTTTTCATGGGGTATTTACTTACGAGCTTTTAAAGTCGGTGTCACTTTTGATTAACGCGATAAACGTTGGCTCCATTTGTTAACTTATTTAAGCGACGCACAACTGACAGCCTGCCGCTCCGTTCGTTCGTCCGTCCGTTCGTTATCTTCTTCTTCTTCGTTGTCCTCTCTCTCTCTCTCTGTGCTGTTGCTATCCATTTTATTCATAGCATTCGCCTACCTTTGTTGTCCTCGCGTTGAGTCGGTCCGCCAGTTTCACTTTTTATTAAGTTGTTTCATTTTCATTCTGCCAATCTGATTAAATTTTTATCTCCAGCTCCTTTTGCAGGCGTTGTTGTTATTGTTGCTCTTATTGTTGTTGTTTCTCTTACTGGCGTTGTTGTTGCAGCCGTATATTGTAAGGTCGGATGAATCGTTGGGTCAACAAAGCAAAAAAAAAAAAAAACACGGGTTGTTGTTTTCTTCCCCGAATGCTGTTATTCAAAGTTTTCGTAAAGATTTCTGTGCCAAATATTTACTTTCCTGCGAACGGTGGAGCACGAAGGAGGAAAAATGGTCGCCTGATTGCTCTCTGCGAGAATGTATTGTTCGTAATTATTTTTAGACACTTTTATCTTGCTCCTAATGGCTCTTAAGTTAGAGTCAAGCAGGAGCTACAGCCTTTGCGGATAATGTCTTCGCAGAATTGTATTCTTCCTGAGTATATCCTTTTCATTTCAATGCTTAAATCCTTTCTGAAAGCCCTTCTTTGTAGATAAGATAGGTTCGAGATTTCTGCAAATCAAAAAGAAAGGAAAAAAAAATTTTTTTTTTATATTTGTAATAATTTTTTCTAGCCTGTTTTTGGGCACATATCTTAATCGGACGTTAAACCTGACGTTTAAAATGGATATACTTATATTAAGATGTATCGTTTTGTTCGACAAAAAAAAAAATTGAAAATTTCCCTAGTGAAATAAGATTCTACAATTTTTTTGGAGAAAGAATGGAACCATAGGTCAAACCCGATTTTTTTTCTTCCGCTTTTAAAAGGAAGGTCCATCTCAAATATGCCTAAAAGCATGCTACAAATTATTGAAATTTCTACCTAATCAAAAATGATTTTAAATTGAATTTTTCTTATTTTGATTCTAAGCATAATTTTAGGCATGAAAAATATATACATTTTTGCTTGAAAAATCATCATTAATTGGCCATTTTAAGATAGTAATTAAAGAAAATATAAAATGTTTTCAATGGCTCGAGTTTTTAGGGATGTTGAAGTGATTGTTTCTCTGCTTTTTGAAAGTTTTCACTAAGAATTATGACCAAAATTAGTCGAATATAGCATGAAAAACCTTAAAATTCACATTTCACCTATAGTTTCTTCGGCATATTTATTAAGTATGGGCCATAGAATAATATTCTGCTAGAGGAAATTGGAGGTTACAAAATCGATCCACCTTAATATATATACTCGTATATGATATAACGAAAATTCTTTTCGATTTAATTTCTAATTCCTCTATACAACTTTTAAGCCCCACATCCCTTCAATACATACATGAATATTTCATGAAGTTTGGCCTTCTTTATTGCCCTACTTGACCATTGAGTCATTTCTCTTCTTATCGTTTTCTTTCAGTCAAAATAGAAAGAAAAAGGAAAAGTTCCCTGAAAGAGTATTCCCATCGTTGTCGAGTCCACCTTTCGATTGTTTGAAACATTTGCGTAAGTTTTTCCAAAGCCTCAGTGATATGTTTTCCTCAGAAATTAAGAGCTACAGACGCGATAATCCGACTCAATGCCACTTACACTCGGCAAACAGTTTTTCGTAATCGGCTTAAATCAGTTCACATAAAACATGCAATCGACCACAAAACATTTAAGGAAAATTCGCCTTAAAGGCCCACGCGCCTTAAACATTTTAAATGCAAATAACCGAATTCACTTCAGGGACATACTCCCAGCTTTTGGGTGTGTGTGTGTGTGTTTTTTTTGTGGGTGCGACACGATGACAGCGACGCGTGGAGATGTAAAAATTTTCATGTAAACATCGAAACGCCACAGGAAGCGAATAAATAGATAGAGAACGTGGCAGGGGGGAATTCCCAGACCACAATCATCAAAACTCGAATTCATGTCCTACTCTTTTTTTTATATACATATGCATTGTATTTGAATGTGTTGATAATACATCCAACGAAAAACTGCAATAGTGTTAGAGAGTTTGTGCGTGGGTACGTGGCAAACAACTGTCAACGCATATGCCGCTATTGGAAGCTTTCTACCGAGGATGCTCGTTTGAACAGCATTTTAAAATGTTAAACACGTCTAATCCTTTGAGAGCTGTCACAGCGAACGTATACGCACGTAGTCATGTGTGTTTGTGTGCGTGTTCCCTCAAATGCATATGTCCTTTATGGCTCCAAATGTATTTTGGAACTCGCTCTTTTATTATGCTAGACGAGCGTGCTGTGTTGGCGGCTAATAGTCAACAGGATTTGGCATTGACATTTTCGTTAACAAAGCTCCAAAAGGATTCGACTAAAATGAACATTAAAAAATTCTTATTATTTATGCACAAAGGTAAAAAGCCACTTACCGAGAGGTATTTTATAAAGAGGAAAGAGAATATTCCATCAGGCATTTTCAAAATGATCATGTGATGGGAAAAGGGATGGAGCCAGAAATTATTTTCAGAGTGCTCAGATGTGTGTACCTACGGGAGGCTCAGAAAAATGCTTCCGAAATGGTACCGAAATATGAAGTTCGAAATAAGGACGAGTCCGAAATGTGTAGAAAATGTGAGGCCTATAAGCCCGGGTGGAAATTTTAACAAGGCAATTCTAAGCAAAGCATTAACAAAATAGCAAGGGCCCTGGCTAGATTTGCTTTGTAGAGCCTAGCCAGGACCTTGCTAATTTGTTAATGCTTTGGTTATAATGGGCCGAGGTAGTAATTTCTGTCTAAGACCTACCTAGATCTATCAATCCATCTCGATGTAAATTTTTTCGTTTTAGGACTAGGCCAATTCAAAAATCAAAAAACTCAACTATGTAGAAAACACTTGGATCCGAAATGACTCCCAAATATGTGAAAAGTATAAGACTCCGAGCTGTGATTCCGAATTGACTCCGAAATTATTCCGAAATATGTGAAAAATATGAGGCTAAGAAATTTGATTCCGAATTGATTCCGAAATCAATCCGAAATAACTCCGAAATAACTCCGAAAACACTCCGAAATAACTCCGAAAAATATGATAATCAGAAATATGATTGCAAAATGACTCCGATATAGATCCGAAAATACTTTAAAATTTGTAGAATATATTAGGCTCGGAAATACAAGTCCGAAATGACTTTAATCGTTTGCTGGATGGTTGTAATTATCAAAAAATTTAAGAAAATTATGCAAGTACCTACGTGGAACAGAATTTGAGTTTTTTTTGTATGAAAAAATGTTGTCAAAAATGCAGTTTATTACCTTCAAAGCACCTGAATCTGAATGGCAGAGACGAAGAAGAAAAGATCGCTGAACGTTTTTGCACAAAGTTCTTCAAAGAGCGTCAAGTCAAAGTTCCTTATCGAGGTTAAATATTAAAAACTTCTTAAGTCTTCATGAAATTGCTCGAAAACTTCCATAGCAACAGCCAAAGGATCCCCCACACCATTACGCCTAACAATTAAAAAGAATAAAGCCCATCAAATTCGTCTCGCCATAAATGATTTATCATATACAAATTGGTAGTAGAAATTACGTCTGCCCTGTATGCGACCTCCCATCATTTGGAGTGCACAAAACCCTTTAATCCAGACTTGCTAGTACTTTAGAACGGTTTTACACAACAATTCAAGCCACAGCTGAGCTACCAGCTACGAAGCGAACGAGTTGAACACAACAAGCACGAACAGGACAACTGGTGAATTATACGAACGGAAGCCGACTGTGACTTTTAGGCATTGCCAAGGCCACAAATACGTTTGCCATAACCGCTGAAATTCACAGCAACGATAGTGCCACACGCTACCAAAGGACTAAGTTAGCTACGGAAAAAGCTCATTTAATGAAAAACTTTTGCCTTAACTGGGCACGGAACATGCAAACTTTCGGAAATCATTTTAAAAATTCAAAGGATTAAGCAAATTTGCGTTGATTATGCCAACGAGCTGAGAGAGAGAGAGAGAGAGCAAGCGAGCCAAGGAGGCAGGCTGTCGGTAAAGTGAAAAAGTCAGTTGGTAAAAGAGGCATTCAGACAAATATTGCAGACATCCTTAAAGAGCACTGAAGATGGCTGTAATTTCGTGCATGTTTCACTGTGAATGTCAGCGGATGTGTGTGTCTGTGTGAAGTAATCTCGCGCAGCGTGATGACCGCACACAAATAGTTAAGGACCTCAAATTCACACCGTACTTTTAATAAGCCAAGTGTGAGAAAAAACTTTCGAAGGCATTCGGAAAAGCTTCATCGAGCTATTGGAAGGATGCACGTTTCTTGCTTGCTTCGTAAAATAAATTCGGTCAACCGTGGAATGGTTGAAGTTCTATTTGGCTTTGGATAAGGAAGAAAAAAATGGGAAATTGAAAATAATTTTTTTTTCCTTTTTTCAATTGAAATATGGGAAGGTTTATTCAATAAACTTTATAGGGGATCGTTATTTTATTTTTATTGATTTTGGGGTACTTTGAATAAACGTTGCTTAGAAGCACGAAAAAAGTGCTTATAATCATGGCATGTCTGATCAAGATAATTTCAGGGCAATGGATAATTTCAGATTGCAGCAATTACTGTACTTTCCCAATTAAATATAGATTAACGAACCCGAAATGAGTTCAAAATAGTGGGAATTATGAATCTCGAAAATTCGAGTCGGATGGTCATATAAGTTGAGCACAGCAAGATTGATGTTCGACTTCTATTAAGGAGGAAACAAGAGTATGATATGAATATGCCTCGGAATTTGAATATGTAAAAAAATGAAACAAAAAATGAAAAAGAATATTTCAAAAAATATTCAAAAAAGGTATCAACAAAAATTTTATTTCAAAACTTCAAATATTCATAAAAAATTCAAAAAAAATTTCAGTAAAAAATCAAAATCAAAAATTAAATTCATTTCAATTAAACAAAAATTCAATTCAAATTTCATACAATATTCAAAAAAATTTTTTAAATTCACATTACAAATGCCAAAAAATTTCAACAAGTACTTCAAAAATATTCAAACCATTAAAATACAAATTAAAAAAAATAAAAAATTCAAAAATTAATTAAATTTGCAATAAGAATATAATAAGTCAATTCAGAGAAAAGTTTAGCTTAATACGAATACAAAAATATTCATAATTAAACTTAAATTTGCTCTAGAACCAGAAGCCCCTTCACGAAATGAGTTCAAACATATATAATCTAAAAATTCACAGCCATATAATATTGCAAGAAATATATCACTCATAAGAGAAATCAAATGATATTAATATCCTCGGAATTTGAAGTCTAAAATGAAAAAAATAGCTTTAAATTCAAAATATTCAATAAATGCAAAAATTTATTTAAAATATTCAAAAAATTCAAAATTCAAATATTAAACATTTAATATTCAATATTCAAGCTCAATTCGATACACGAATTTCAGAGCAAAATTCAGAAAGATCTAAATACAATTCACGTTAAAATTCAAATTATTGTTACACTCTATATATCTTTTAAAATTTGAGTTGATCAAACTAACAGAAACTCTAAAGCCACTTTGAAAACATTTTCTCCAATTTGCACGTTATGCAGAATTTTCTATCATAAATTACAAAGATATCTTCAAAAATATTCCAAAATTAAATCCATTTAATTGGAATTATTGTTATCCTCTACAATACCGTTCGTCAATGACAGCTTACATCATTAAATTGAAACCCAAATCGTTGAGCATTTTTCTGTCATTTGCGGTTATGGCGAACTGCAATTAATGAACGACGACGAATAATTTCAATCCATCTTGCCCGAGCGTAATTAACCTATCCCAATTCATGAATCGGCGTTCACGTTCTCCGTTCAAAACCAATTTAATTGCATTAATGTGCTATCCCTAATTCGGTTAGATTGCGCTCATTCGAGTCACTTTAAACGAATACTGACTATTTTACTCATATTCAAGCTTGCGAAGAAAGTAAATAAACGACTTTCATAAAAATTCCCAATCAACTCCGAGTAAAACGCAATCACGATTTATACGGCGGGCACGTTTTCAATGAGCAAAACTTCATTTGTGATTGAACGTAAGTGCGAACCATTTGGGATTAAGAGGAATATTTCATACTAATTCATAAAGAAAGGAAAAACTTTATAAAAGAAGTCCAACTAAATCCGATAAAAGAAGAATTTATAGGGAATAGTTGGCAAAACTCGCTATTACATCAAAGGATAAGAAATATTAACTGACATGCGAAAATAAACGAAAAAAAAAAAAAATTTTGATTAGTACAATATAATAAGCCAATAAAAAAATAAAAAACTCCGAATAAAAAAGAAGAAAAAACGGGGCAAAATATTAATCAATGATCAAAATCATTTTGTAATGGAACAAAGTAGCGAAGAAAAAACCGATATGGAAGCATTAAAAAAGAGGAAATTCCATATTGTAGCCTTATGAAAGAATGGAGAAATATGAAAGAAAGGAAACACAAAAAAAAAAAAGGAAATGAAAAGTTTAAAATATCGCAAAAACCATAAAAATTGATGCGCGACCAAACGTGAACGTGAATGCGCACAATAAGCCATAAAATCCTGGCCATAAATCGCTTTTACCTCTCGTTGCATTTTAAACACTTTTTGCATCCGCTAGAGTTGCCAACGTGGTTTTTTGTTCTTTCATTTTCTTTCTTTCTTTTGAAAAATAACACCGGCTCTAGCATATGCGTTTCACTACATTCCGTGCAGCAAGTTGAAAGGGATACAAGCGCTAAAAAAAATTGTAGCGAGCCAAAAGTACAGAAAAAACAGTGGGGGCATAAATGGACGAGGTTTCGTTGTGTGGGTACACAGCATTTTCCCTGTAACACTGACCTACACATCGTCATCGTACACCGACGATCGTTTAGCCCGGCACAAAGTACGGAATAATCCAGCAAATTGTATGCGCTATTCTTAAGACCGGAATAACACCTCGCCACCGGCGACACACAGTGAATCCATAATGCTCCCTTTGAACTGTGTGTCTTCAGTTAAGCCTCGGAGACTCGCGCTGCATGAGGTAACAATGATTAAGGTGAAACAAAAAAGGAGTTCCAAAAAGTATGACGATTTGTAAAACCCATGGAACGCAGAGCTTGGACCATAGTTGCAGCGCTAGCGGAGGCGTTGGTGTTGCTGTTGCTCCTGGTGCCCGAGTCAGTGATGGCCGTGCCATGCATGAATATGTGTGATACCGCAAATTTATTGATTGCTTCATATCATCAATATGGCTTTGTAGATTGGACTTTTATGGATTATGCTTTCAATATGGAAATGGGAGCGAAAGCTCGAAAGGACGAATTTTTACGAGCGCCTTCTAATAAAAAGGAAGTTTTTTATTGCTTTTGGCTTGTGCATATCTGCGGTTCGGGAAAAGCCGTGCTAGAGTCTGGTTTGGTGGAGACTTATCAGCCTAAAGTGAAAAATTTTATTTGTTTCACCCCGATTCGACTTGAATTTCCATTTTCTTAAATTCAAATTTCTGCATCCATTTTGAAAAGCTATGCGAGAGTTTAATGTTGGAATGCTGATGAGGGCTTTGGAAAAATGCTGATGTTGCACATCAATTGACAAAATATTTGCAAGGGAATAAAAAATAGCCGTTCAAATCGTCGTTAGTTGAAATTGAGCTGCTGATACATCGCTTTTTTGAGAGAAACATTCTTATAGATTGAAAATTCCTCTTCTCGCAAAATAATTTGTGACTATCCGCAAGCATTTTCAGAACGACAAAGACCTAAGCCTAATCACTTTTCTATTTAACTTAAGAATTTACTTAATCGAATTATTAGAAATCTTAGAACAACACTTCCCAAAAAAGAGCAAGAGATAAACCAGCCCGAAATCGTCCCATTTTAGTTCCCTTCAGTAATGGAGAGGTCAACCCACCAAAAAGGAATACTCTGAGGTAACTAGGAATATTAGGTACTAATCAAAATTTAGAGTGTTTAATGTATGGCAATGGACCAGACTCGAGCAGCAACAAAGCAGTCCAAAAGAAGTAAAGTGAAAAATTTAGACCAACTGCTACAAATGGGACAATTGACCTCTAATTGACCACAGGAGGTCTACTCATGAAATTTGGGAGTGGTTATTTGTCAATGACAAGTCAATATTAAAAAATATTGTTTAAGGCATTGGTTGGAAAATAAAACGGGAGTAGTCCTGGCGTTTTTGTGACAAGTCGGGGAATAGTTGGAGAGTAGTAGGAATTACTGCAGGACTGGTATAAAACATTCTTATCCCTCCTATATTATTACAAAAAGGAAAGTTACTATCGATAACGCTACCCAAAAGGCAAATATGCATCTCTGGAACTGTTAGGTCACAAATTATGTCATCGATGACAAAAAGATGACAATGTCATGCTTGATTGTTTGTTTTTCATGTCATCGTAGAAGAAAGCTTTTCGTTGTTGTTTATTCCGATCTCAAATTCGCATTCAGACAAGCAGTCATCGGTGACTTTTTCCATACGAATGTCACTGATGATGTCACGAAACAGTTTTTATTCAAAATTCCTAGAAAGTGCCCATCAGAGGTGTTTGATTTCATTGTGACGGCAGTTTCCAAACCAAGTCAACTCTTCCTGCTAAGATTTTCCTCATTATTCTTAATTTTTTTTTTTAGATAATCAAAATAATACATGAACTTCCGGCAGAGATTTTGGCAAAACTTGAAGAAAATAAAAATTCATCGCAACCCTTAAAAAACGTTCTTTCCATATGAAACACTTTCAAACTCCGTTTTGGAATCCAACTCTATTTTAATCTGCAAATCTAATTCAGTTTAAATGCGAATTAAGGGGCATTCAGTTCTCTCGACTGAGTCGGATCGAATGAATGTTAAAAAAAAAAACAGAAAAATGAAATGAAAATCGCACTCGAATGGCGGAGTCCACGTGAAAAGTTTATTGCTCGTTTAACGAGCAGCGACACGCGTCTAGACGCCTTTAAAGGCAACGGGAAAATGTGGCGATATGACAAGATGCTTATCGATGGCAATAAATAAGCTCCACAATCGAAATTAGAGATTTACAAGAAAAGGAGCGCAGCAAAGCGCACCACAATGCGTTGAGAAAAACGAAAAAAAAGGAAGAAAAAAATTGCTTTGCAATTTCCGAAAAAAGCAATCGACTTGACAAAGTGCAGTCGAACTTGCGCTATGGATTTCGAGAGCGGTTTGGCCTAAGTCGGGCAGGACAAGTGACTCAAAAGCTTTTTTTGTCTTGTTTTATTATTCTTTTTTTAATTTAATTTTTATTTACTTTTTTTTTTTTGATCGACCTAAATGACCTTAAATGGTGGGTAGAATCTATTCTTATTTTATAGTCAATTCGGTTTTGCGGCTACAAATATTGAGCATGTACAAGTGTTAATCAAAAAGGAAGTTATCTGACAAAAAATTGTGTACACAAAAACAATAACATCGGACATTGTTGAGCCACAAAAAGCCCATACAGGCAACCGAACAAACGTAGAACGGATATGCACGAGAGACCGCATTCGTTCGATCGTTTATTCATTGATGTGAATGTGGCTTTGAAGTTGTGAAAATGACCCCCAAAAATTCGAATTTGTTGAACTGAAAGTCCATCTACAAACGGTGAAAATGTGTTGAAAGAACACGAAGCGAACTCACACACAGCGGCAGACAGACAATGGGACGGACGGACATGCATTTTCATATAAATACATAAGCATATTATATGTGAGCGAGCGAAGCTTTTTATCAATTGTTGGGTGGCTGCTTGCACAGGCATGCACACGTTGCAGCACGACGATGATGAGCGGAGCGCCTGAGTTTGGGAAGGCTTTGAAGGCATCGTTGACAATATACATAGACTAGCGACTAGGCACGTTTTCGTTGAAGGTAATAAAGCAAGAGTACAAATAAACACAAAGCAATGGCAAAGGCAAACATTGAACGAGTTAAGACCGGAAAAACAAACAAACAAACAAATATGCTCGACTGCCGCAGGTTAGAATTGAATCGTACAAACATACAATATTCATTGTTGTGCTATACACATATGGAATGCTCTCCAAAGCGATGCCATGAGGCGTTCTCGACTGACTTTTAGGTTTTCGGGCGAAACTGTCAAAACCACAAGGTTCCATCACAGTCATCGTTGTCTATCGTTAACAGCAGCCGAGACATCATCAACTGGACGAGAGCAAAATACGATTGACCGAGCGAGGGCTGGACCCAAAATGAACTGACTTACATTTTTCTTTTTTTTTTTTTTTGCTTTACTTCAACGGCACAACACAATTGAAGTCGCAATGTCAATAGATACAGGCCGGATTCATACGTACGAAGCTTCTAATGGTAGAAAATCTCAAATTCCAGTCAAGGCACGACCAAGCGTCTTCCATCCCACTTCGAGTTTACTTTGCTTAGTCGAAAATGAATGACTTTCATTTAAATTTTGCTAAACGGCATTTTCAATCGTTTCAATCGTTCGTACACAGCGAGGCGAAATCTCCGAGTTCTGGCCAACAATTTGGAATTTTAAATAGACCTTAATTTCTAGTGAAATCTTTTCCCAGAGCTGCGAGACTAACCTCGACGTAAGTTCTTCTGTCACTGACAGCGGTTCAGCTTCTTTTCTCACAGTGCATCCATTTGCTCGAAACATTTATCTTGCAGATCTTATCGGGCACAACGACAGTTAGATAGAAAAAAAAATTGTCAAGGGAAGAAATGTGAAAATGCTTGAGTTACAAAAAATCTTTATCGCAGATTTATGGCGATAGATTTCAGCGCTTTCGAAGCACTATCTTCAATCGAACTATAAATAAATGTGGTAACAAATCAAAAAAAAAATTACATAACCCAGAAGATACGCAGGTATTAATTATTTTTTAATTTCGATGTTGAAATGACAAGATTTTTCACCTTCATCTCATCTCATCTCATTCATCATCATCATTATCATCATTGGACGTCAACAATCGCTACAATTTTTCCATCACCTCTCAACAAATGTGCTTTGACAGAATTCAATGGGACTGCTGCAGCTCAAACATAATAAGATACGTTGTCTCTATGCCTACTTGGCACGCAACGTCCTCAAAGATATATACACATGCACACTCGGTTAAAGATAGACTTCGTCTTAGTACGCACTTTAAGTGGTTACGTCCAGCTGCGTGCGTAGATAAATCACTCCGAAAACGTACGCATGATTGTGCTTCAGTTCCCATACGGAAATGGAAAGGTATTTTAATTTCGTAATAGACCATTTAATAGCCTTCGAAGTTCTTCGTTTCATGGACTTGAAGAATAATCGAGATTTTTCAATCACTGGAAAATTGATTTCGTTACGAATTTGAAGTTTGTGCGAGTCTTAAGGGGCAAATGGACTCCAGCTGTGTTTTATGGTGCTTTCGAATAGATTCGAGAAAATCAGTTCGGTTGAAAGATTTCACATATGTTTGCAATATTTTTCTGTCCATTTACCATTCCCGAATGGAAATTAGTTCCTCTTAAGACTAAAGGCATACTGTCGTGTACTGTCCAGTCATTCTTTTTGAACAAATTCGGCCCTTTGGTTTTCTCTATCCCAAGATTTATGAAAATTTTGAACTCTTACCCCCTTATATTATTGACTGAAATAAATGAATTCAATTATTCATAATCAAATTTTAACTTTGAACCATTGTTTAAATTCAGTTTTTGTATGAAACTTTGACATTTAAACAATGTTTTAGTTTTAAAATTTGATTATGAATAAGGGGGTTAATGTATTGGTGGATGGTTGACTAAAATTTTCTATTTTCAGCATCAAAATCGCGGCGAGTTGTACTTAAGGATAACATATTTCAACAAATCAGCTAATTCGGCTGTTAAAGCAAATTTAATAAAATTAAATACAAGTACTATTCTCAGCAACACAAAAATATCGAAACAACAACCGAAACACGAATGTTGCAAAGCAAATGACGAAGCAACAAAAAGCCGGCTTCTGCGCAACTCACAAGCGCAATAATTTCAACACCACAAAATGATGCTGGGAGAAAGAGAAATTGCTTGCAACACTTTTACTTTTTAAAAAAGTAATTTCATTGAATTTTATTTTCTAGAAAGTCAAATTAGAATCCCAGTCGTAAATTATTCCTATAATGTGGTATATAAATGCTTAATAGATACGGCCTGTTTGTCATTAGACCTTCTATGGAGGTGTCACGATCGAACAGGTGTGAGCCTACCATAACCAAAATGTGCGAAATTGTTTGATCTTGCATACGAAATGCAATTTTAAACCAAAGAGCGAGTGAATTAAAGAGTGGAATGACTTCACCACATCGTGTGTTGAGTTCCAACTCGATTTGTGGAACCTAAATAGCGAGGACACAAACCATAGCTACAGCAAAATGCTACCATACGAGGAATTGTAAGCGCTTTTGATTCATCTTGAAATAAAATAAAATAAAATAAAATAAAATTAAAAATCAAAATTAAATTAAAATAAATTTTTAATTTGATGCGAGCCCCGAATATTGTAAATCTATACATCTCATAATTAATTTAAATTAATTATTTTACTTCGAACTTCAAGTGTAGCAACATTTTGTGCGCTTATAACCATCTTCGATTCATACCTTTTTTGAGTTTATTTTTTATAATAATAATGAAAATAAAATAATAAGAAAATTGTTTATATTTTGGAATTCAATTGCGCCCGTTCTTCTCCCCGCTCTTCTCTCCCCTACAAACTGCGTTTGGTCGGTCGGTATGTGTAAACGATCCTTGCAAACGAACGAACTTAACAAACGAACCAAATCTCACGAACGAACTTAACAAACGAACCAAAACGCACAAACGAACCAAATCTCACAAGCGAACTTAACAACCGAACCAAAACTCACAAACGAACTTAACAAACGAACCAAACTCACAAACGAACCAAATGGCTCCTAATGTCAATCCTACTGTTGATTTCTGAGATATTTTCGCGCATCGCTCGAGAAATATATGATCAACAGATATTTTCGTCTATTGCTCGAGATACGTCGATGCTGCGGACGAATGGATTCGCGTTCGAATAATTCGAAGGAACGTAATTTTTAACGTTGCGAGTGGATTTGTTCGCGTTTGCGCGCGTGAATTTATCAAACGATTTTGATACGAATAATGGGAAAAACATCGTAAAATCATATATGGGTGAAAAAAAAATTGTGTATTACGTGTGAAGAAATACATTATTGAAATTTTTAAAATTATATTGAAAGAAAAACGAAAATAATTATTGAGTGTGGAGATATTTTCGATGAAAGCTTCATGAAAATTGTGGGAAAAACTAAGCAAAAATAAAATTAAATTTTTTGCAATTTTTGAAAATAAGATTCAGTGAAAAAATACAATGAAAAATAAAAACAAAACTAATAACATCAGTTATTGAAAATCGGAGCATTAAACAAGCTCATTTTACAACTGCTCCACCCCCCTGTGTATTTAAGAGACGAGTGAAAACAACTCCAATCATAGAATCATAGCTTCCCAACAATAAATCATCTCCCAATCCCATTTAAAAAAATGGCCCAGTTAAAAGTCCTCTTAGTAATTGTGGTGGCCACTGTGTCAATCGCCATCCGACCCACATCCTCGATACCCAATGATGTCTATTTAAAAATGTTTTCCGCACAGGCGCCAACTGATCCGTGCTACGATGACGACAAGGCACGCAAGTGCATATCTGACTTTGTGAATGCCGCCTATGGTGCGCCAGTTGCTGCCTCGAGCACTTGCGGTCTAGTGAAACCGCAAAGGTTCTGTGAGTACTCTGCTCCGAACACACAGGATTATGTATGTCATTCGTGTGACGTGAAGAATCCGCTGCGGCGCTACATGCCCGAGGCACTCACCGATTTGAACAACCCCAGTAATGTTACATGCTGGCGTTCGGAACCGATCGCAGCGGTGGCCAGTATCAATGCACCGCCCGATAATGTCACGCTCACCTTATCGCTGGGTAAGAAGTACGAGCTGACCTATGTCAGCCTGCAATTCTGTCCAAAAGCACCGAAGCCTGATTCGATAGCGATTTACAAGAGCGCCGACCACGGAAAGACATGGCAGCCTTTTCAATTCTATAGCTCTCAATGTCGACGTGTCTACGGGCGTCCGAATCGCGGTGTCATCACCAAGCATAACGAACAAGAAGCTCGCTGCACCGACTCTCATCGTCAGGCCAGCGATGTTATGGGCAGCGTTCAAGGATCACGTATCGCATTCAATACGCTTGCGGGACGCCCGTCATCCGGGGATCTAGATGCTTCGCCAGTCCTGCAGGATTGGGTCACCGCCACCGATATTCGGGTTGTCTTCCATCGGCTTCAAATGCCCGAACCAAATGCAATTATGACGCCCTTGGATAATGCCGCCGACGTGAAAGTGGGAAAATTCAGTGAAACCGGTGGCGTTGTCATCCAGCACTTGAGCTCCAATAATATCGATCAACCACCAACGCATTCGATGGGCGGCGGCACAGCGAATGCCTTAATCGCCAGCGCTCCAGGTCAACACTACGCTGTGTCGGATTTCTCTGTGGGCGGACGATGCAAGTGCAACGGGCATGCCTCGAAATGCAGCACCGATCATCACGGCACGTTGGCCTGCGAATGCCGTCATAATACATCCGGACGTGATTGCGAACGCTGCAAGCCTTTCCACTTCGATCGTCCATGGGGCCGAGCGACTGCCCGGGATTCGAATGAGTGCAAAAGTACGTATTTAGCAATTTCATATCCACATATCCAATATACATACATAGAATAACTCCGTTTCTCGTCGTTTGGACCAATTTCGAAAAATTTTTATGAAGTTAAGGACTCAATGCTTTGCTGCGGCGTATTTTCCTTTTAAAGAATTTCAAATATTTTTTCAATAAACACCGCCGTTCGTTCCCTTAAATACTCTTCAATAATTCATTGTTCCACAACCTGAAACAACCACCTAAGTATATTCAACTTTGTTTTTCCCCTCAATAGAAAGTATGAATGCTCTTTTTTTTCTTATTATTGTAACTGCTTTCGCCAGGTCCGTCAAATAAAATTTACCACCCTAGTCCTAGAATAGTCGAGCTCATTTCTCAATCATGTTTACGCTGCAGATTAGGCTTATCCATCATTGAGCAACATTAGACACGTGTTTCATTAAATGAACAAGAGAATAAAGAAAGTAAACGCATACAAAGTCGGATACGGCTTGGCGTACACCCCCACAAATTATTAAAAGGACTTAAGAGAGCACACTTAAGTCCTTTTGTAAATGGCATTCCGATCATTTGGGAAAGGGTGCAACCGAACTTTTACCTTTTGCTCGACTATTACACGAGCTGGCCCAATGTTTACCCAATGCAAATAAAATGAATTTTTATCACGACGCACTGATTACATACGCACGCATAGACATACATACAAACGTTCGCTATTGACTCGAAAGTCCAAAGCTTAAAGTTTACAGACGTATGGCTGTATGTACACCTATGTATTATGTATGCATGTGCGTGTAAATAAACAAGGACCAAGCTAAATGGCTAGCTTTGTTAATAGCTTCGTTAAGCGGGTGGCAAGCAATGTTTGAGAGCAAAGGCCGAACAACCCCATCAAAGTCTTGAGAGTGCTGCTCTTATCTGAAATTAGCCCGAGCTGATATCCCCTTTGAAATTCCACATTCGACGCGTGCGAATGTTTTTCTCATAAATATTGTTTTTTCGAGAAAAAAAAAGCTTTGAAGATATTTGAATTTTCGGAATGAAATCGATACAATTTTTTATTTATTTAATTTTTTTTTTTTTTTGGCAAAAAACTATGTTTGGACAATCAACAAATGATGGAAATAAATGCAAATGTTTCCAAAGAAAATTTCACTCTTTCTGAGGAACCGAAAAGAGCTTCAAATTCGGCTCCCTTTAATCATTTTCGGTCTCTATTAAGGTGCTCAATTATAATAAAAAAAAAACGACCGAAAAATGAAAATAACAAAACCTTTTACATTGATAAGCGTGTCATTCTTCGTATTTCAATGAAATCCACTTCATTCAAGTCCCTCGGAAGCAGTTACAACCCTTGCGATTAACAAAAACAAAATTCTTTGAATCCTTGAAATTGATACAGCAGAACATTTTTTCTACATTTCCAACATTAAGAGGAGAAGCGTGCACAAAGCGGCATTTAGGTTATATTCCCATATCCTGGCACAAGTCCATATTCCGTCCGCACAGCAGGAGTATGCCAAATAGGCATAAATAAATGTCAGATTAATTTAACAAATTACCAGAATGCTCAGCTATGATTTTTGGTTGTTGTTAGGTTTTTTCTGATTTTTAAATCAATTAATGTTATCAAGTCAAGGCTCAAATGAAATTATTAATTTTCAAACAAGAGAGTATTATGTATGTATGTATGTATTTGAAGAATGGTTTTCAAAAGGCAATATTCTTGGGGAAGAGGAATAAAAGACCTTAATAACTTGTGAGTCTTTTGAATACCCAGCCAACCATAATTGGAATGCTCTGAATAGGAGTGTAAAAGGACTCCTAACGGGTCTTTTTTTAAGCTTATATCTAAAAGAGAGTCCAGTCTCCTAAGGAGAATTCTAGCAACCATGAAAGATCAATTTTGCAATCCCGAAAGTTACACTTTTTTTATAATAGGCTCAATCCTCTTTTCTCCCAAAAAAAAAAAAAAAAAAAAAAAAAACGCTCGTTTAGAGTTCTCGTCAGGGCGTCTAAGGAGCATTAGCGCTTCGTAAAGGAGTCTTTAAGACCACCATACGAGTCTTTTGATTGCCTTAGTATAATATTGCCAGTTTAGGGGAATCTCCCCCAAATTAAAAGACATTTATGATCTTTAGTAGAGTCTTAGGGCAGAAAAGTGGGACCTTATGACATCAAGTGTTTGTTTTTAGAAGATTTCAAAATTGTATTTTAGGGAATTTCGGCCATGTTTGAAGACATTCTCTGGCAACAGTGCCTGGGTAGTCATTTAAAAACTACTTAAAATGAAGTTTAATTAGATTACCAACATACAGACGACTTAGCTCTAAGGGAAAATAATTTAAAAGTCATCAACAAAAAACTAAATATTCAGCTCATAATTAACTAGCATCAGTAAAAAATTATCCCTCAAATAACGCCTACACAACGCAGAAGGGAGAAAATTTCCACACAAAAAAAAAATTCCTTAATTTGGGATATAAAGAAGGATATTAAAAATCTCATTCGGCAAAGGGTAAAAAAACAAAAAAAAAACAAATTTTATTACAGCTCAAACAATATTGTTAACATATCCTTTCATTGCGATTGCGATTGTTTGTCGCATCCGCGTGCAAACAGCGATGAAAATTTCCTGCCCTTTGCGAACGCCTTCGATTGTCTACCGTACGCTCGGCAGTCAGTCTGCCTCGTATACAAACAAAATCGCCTGCTGGCACAATGCAATTCATATCCTGTGCCAGCGAATACGCCTGAGTCGCTGCTTGCTGCCAGCCTTCCTGCCTGGCTGGCTTCCACAGTTCGATGCGATGCGAGTCAAATGCTGAAGAGTCCTTTTATTGTCCCGCATTCTTTCACTCGTGAATACCTCACGATCTCGCGAGTCTATAAATCACACCGTTTGCCTACCCCTGCCGAGTCATACGTGGTAGGGATGACGCCACAATCACATACTCACATATACATACGTATGAGCGCCTGTGTGTGTGGCCTTGTGCTTTGCTACACACCGAGGCGTGTTTATTAAGAATAACCGTGAATGCACGCATATGTTGCATGTTTACACCGCCATTTGACCCGGACCAACGCGCGCTCCTTTTATGCTATTATCCTTTATGTGTGTGCGTCGCTATTTTTCGTATGCAATTGTCCCGAATGCATCGGTCCTCTTTGTGCGATTATTTTTGTATTATTGTTCGATTTCGGTTGTTGCGCTTATCTTGAAATGAATTTGAAATGCATGAATTGTGCCAGCCATATTAACGAGCTGGCGCTCTCCCTCCCTCATGCGACGCATCGGAAAAATCCGAAGTGTATTTCCCAAAAATTTCCGAAACACATTAGAGAACTCATTGCAATTTTTGGGAGTTTTATAGCGCGAAATGTGCGTTCACATATGTGCGAAATATGACAGTAAGCTGCGAGGGAAATGTTTCGCTGACTGACTGAGTGAGTTTGTCCGATGTTCGCGTCCGTCAGGCTTATCCCATGTCCTTGTTGGCTCTAATAATGGTTATTAGCGCCATTTCCATTATTATTATTGTTATAATTAGTAATATGCTCTCGGCGGTGAATATTAGATGCTAAACACGCAGCAAATGGGTATCGAAACATGTTTTCCTAAATATGTCTGTATACATATATGTATGTGTTTATGCAGTGTGTGCTTATGTACTCGGCATATATGCGCAGTATGCATACTGTTTAACCATATATATTCCTTTGATTGCTTTTCGCTAAGCACGCTATGTGATTTCATTTTCCAATTGGAAATTAGCACACATGAACGCCATGGAAAATGTGCTTAATTCGCAGAAAATTTCACGGAAAATTCAATTAACATCAAATTTTTTTCAATATATCATACAAAATTCATCAAGCGTACCTACACTTAAATTAAAGAATTTATTCGAAAGGCGACAAATGGAAAGGACAAATCAAAAGAATTCAATAAATTCAAAGAAAAATTTTAATGAAAATTAAAGCATTCTTAAAGAAATTGATGTTCCAAGGTCTCAAACGCTTTGTTATGTACTCCCGAATCGCTCTCCCTTAATAGTGGCGCAGCGTCAGGGGATTTTAAGAAGACCTGAAAAACAAATCGTGGCCCCTTGGCGAAGTAGGGGTATCTTTAAAATAATTCGAAGTAGGAAGGAGATGGATTAAAGAACAAACCAGACAATTGATAAGGCAACTTCAGACAAAAGTTCAGCAATTATGAATCATCTTCCGCAACCCAGTGTATCTTGAAAATGTTCGGGTCATGTGGAAATAGTTTTTTCCCGTTCCTGTTCCTATTTATTCCGATTCCTTTCTATTTACATATCTCTATCTCCATCTCTATTCCTCTCTATCTCTATTTATATATCCATCTCTATCTTATCTTATTCTATCCTATCCTATTCTATCATACTCATCATATCTATCTCTCTCTATATCTATTCTATATCTATCCTATATCTATCTCTATATCTATCTATTCTATCTCTATATCTATCTCTATTCTATCTCTATTCTATCTCTATATCTATTCTATTCTATCTCTATATCTATCTCTATATCTATCTCTATATCTATCTCTATATCTATCTCTATATCTATCTCTCTATTCTTATCTTCTCTATATTCTATCTCTCTATTACTTCTATTATCTTATCTTCTATCTCTCTATATTCCTATTCTCTCTATCTCTCTTATCCTTATCTCTCTATCATCTCTATATCTCTCTATATCTATCTCTATATACTATCTCTATATCTATCTCTATATCATCTCTTCTATCTCTTCTATTCTCTTATCTCTCTCTATTCTCTCTCTATCCTCTTCTATCTCTCTCTTATCTCTCTCTATCTCTCTACTATCATCTCTTATCTCTCTATCTATCTATCTTCTTATCTCTCTCTATCTTCTCTATCTATCTCTATCTATCTCTTATCTTCTTCTCAATTCTTCTATATCTCTCTCTATTCTCTTCTATTCTTCTACTTCTACTCTATCATTCTATCTTATTCTCTATCTACATCTATCTATCTCTTATCTCATCTATCATCTACATCTATATCTATCTCTATTCTATTCTCTACTATCTATCTCTATTGATCTTATCCTCATAATCTTCATCGTATCATTCTATCCTCATCATCTCTCATCTATCTCTCATCTCTATTTCCCTATTCTATCTCTTCTACTCATCTATCATATCCTCTATCATTTTATCTCTTTTTTTTAATTCTATCTAAAGCAATTTTTACCTTCCCATCGTAAAAAATTTTTCAAAATTATTTTAAAATTAGATTGGCCAATTTACAGCTAGCCTGAGCAGTAAAAACCGTGATGGCATCTTCATAGCTCAGTCATTGTGTCAGCCGTAATTTATTGCTCTCCAGCTGTAAAAATCAAATCCTTCTATCATTTATAGTTCTTTTTTTTAGTGAAAAATTGTACAAAAAATTTTTTACAATTGCGCCATCGTAAAAAAAAATTGAATTTCTAAATATTATTTTAAAAATTACAAGATAATTGGAAGTTTACAGCTAGCCTGGAGCAAAAAAACCGTCGATGGATCTAATCATGAAGCTCATCATTGTGTAGATGACGACCGATGAGCAGCGCAGTGCGAGCGAAGGAATCGCAAACTCCAATTCGATGCAATTACTCATTTAGCAATCTTTCATTCTTTCGTGGCCAAGCCCAAAAATAAACATCTTGATTCATTCATTCATCGTTAAAAATAGTTTTATTGGAGCGCAAAATAAATTGTGCGTGCAAAAGATTGACGGCTTGTTCTTTTCTTTCCCTCTCTTTTGGTTTTTGCCTTAATCCGTGCAAATTCTTTTTAGTTCCTTGCCAAACAATCGCACAAATTAACAGCGAAATTTATGCTATGAAAATAAATTTAAGAAAATAATATCACAGCTGAGAAAATTGTCTCCGAAAAGTCCATAAAGTATTTCAACAAAATTGCGAAACATAATTTAAATTAAAAATAACAAAAAAACAGCAAAGCGAAATGGATTTGGAGTGATGGGGGCACAGCGATTTTTAAAATTAATTTAAAAAACACATTACTTAAGAAGCCTTTGGGTGTCTTAATTAGACGGAAAATGTAGAGCAAATACAGTGGTGCCCACTAACCAATTGACGAGATATACGTGTCAGATACCATTGATATGGTCGTAAGGACGACTAGGACGACTTTCTGGACATCCTAAAAGCTCTTTAAGAGATGAAGCTAAAGGGTAGGAACTTATGAAAAAAGAAATATCTTACGGTAGTTCGTTTGGTGGCTGCCACCAAGGGTGACTCACTTGGGCCCCACATGGGCCATTTGTGATACCACTAAAAATGAGAAACCAAAGAAGAACAGAAATAGAAAAAACGACACCATTGGCATCCACGAGCGAGATGGGAGTTGAACCCACAGACGACAAGATCTTTCGGTACATTTAAAAAAATGCCTCAACAATGATCGGATCCTTTTGAATGGCCAAGCAAAAACGATCCTCAAATAAAGCGAAGAAAAAAAACATACAACCTCATTTTAAATGAATATTCCTCGGGATTCTTTTTCCCTAGAAATTTTTCTCGGCGGGAAAAGGAAGTGTTTTAAGCATCGAAATTCTTGCTCCCTTTATATGCCCTTCCCACTGTCCTTAGAAAGGCAGAATTTTTTTCAAAATTCGTAGGGAATATTTAGAATCGGGCTGTTAGTATGATTCAAATTAGATGGGACTAGAGTATCCTTAAAAAAGGAAGGCACGCTTCAATTCAACTTTCAGGGTTCCCTGAATTAAATTCATCAAAATCAAAAATAACAAAAATTCACAATTTTATCCAAATAAATTTTTGAAGATTTCCAGAGAAAAGATGTCTGACGTTCTCACACATTAAAATGCGATAAATTTAATTGCCTTCCACATTCATTTTTTTCGTTCGTTTTCGATGCTAACTTCGAGTTACTGGTCCTCAAGTAATTATTATTTATTTACCTTAAGACGAGCGAAAACGCCTGTAACCAAGCTCGCCTTCACTGCGCAAAAAAATCCCAAAATTTAATCAAAACTTATGAAAACAGAACAAGACGAAGGGAAAAGGATGCAAGCCGAGGGAGAGAAAGATACAGAGAAGAAGAAAATGAAATACAGACACGCCGAAAATCGTTTTATTCAACGAAAAACGAAAAATGAAAACAAAATAATGAAAAAAAAAAAGAAAAACGACGAAAACACTGTCTCAAGTATGACCACTTCAACCTAACAATGATCTTTACTTACAGCAAAGACAGTACACAATGCCCCCTGCTTTGAGTCCTCGAATACATTTCTCGCATGCGATTCCATTTGATGACATATTTATCCCATACAAAGCGTTACTCTGAAGCTTGCCTTTTTCAACGTCGGACTTTCGTCCTTGCTGTGTTTGTTCCTTTTTCTTTTTTTTTTTTTTTTTGTTTATCTACCGTATCTGTTTTCCTCTTGCCATTGTCCATTACCACAATCTCTTTCATTCGGTTTTTCGTTTCTGTCCTCCCATTTTCAACCAATCTAACTGCAATATTGCAAAAAATGTCCTCAAGGTATTTGCGTACCACGCGTATTGAGGAACGTCCAGAGCATCAAGCGGCAAAAGAGTTAAATTGACATTATTTCCCTTGCTTCGTTTTTACTGACAAACAAAACGAAGCAAAACGTTCCTCCTTTTTTCACTAAGTCGGCTGCGTTCTAGTTTTTTCCTCGTTATGTTCTTCCCTAACGGTATTTGTGTGTGCTTACGTTGTTCTGTTATCCTGTGGGCTATAATTTCATCTCTCTGCAATGTTGCTTTGGGTGGCTTTATTTTGGTTTTTGTTATCACTTTTTCATTGTTGCTTTTTTTGTTTTTTTTTTTTTTTGTGTTGAGCGCATTTTCCTTTCATTTGTTCCCTCGAATTTTTCGTTGCCTGCCTGGCGGTGCTGTCAACTTGACGTTTCGACGTCGTTTTAATTGTTGTTTACTGTGATTCTCACACAAATATGTACACTTGAACTGAATTTTTTTTTTCATCCTTGTTTCCTTAAAGTGGGTGGAACGCTCCATCCCTGTTACCTTACCTTCGTCTGGACACATTCGCTTTGAGTGTCGCAAATATGAAAATCGTTTTCTTTTGTCTTTTGATTTCGTTCAACTTCATTTGACTTGATGTGATAATTTCACTTTTTCTTTGCTCTTAAAACGAAATATTTTTCTTTTCTTCTTTGTTATGTTGCTTTGTTTGCTCACCCCAGATTGAAGTCTTTCGATTGAAGTCATTCAATTTGATCCTTGGCATGTTTCGCATCACATTAATGTCATTAGCATTATATTGTCTTGATTAATTAAATGCGATGTTGACAAGTTTTATGGAAATTTTCATTAAAGAAAATTAACAGGACATGGAATATTTTTGTGTGAAAATTAATAATAATAAAGGTATTCTTTAGAAACGAGAGCCGATTAATCGTGATTGAATAATGAGAATAAAATTTTTAAAATTATTTATATGTATTAGAAACAACACGCAGAGAAAAAATATCACATACCCAATTATATTTTGCAGGGATTACATATGTAATTGGGTATGATGCAATTATATTTTCATAATTGCGTCCAATTATATTTTTCATTGCCTCCAATTATATATATAATTGTATCAAATGATTTAAAAAATAATTTCAATTACATATATAATTCCGTCCAATTAAATATATAATCGGCTGCAATGATGTTTGTAATTGTATCGAATTATATACATAATTGCGTCTAATTAAATTTGTGATCCCCTGCAATTTAAAATACATTCTATATAGGAATATAAAAAGGGGCATTCTCCACGATTGGGCGGAATATTTTTCACCACGTCATATTCGTGGTCCACCTGCCCCTTGGAGTGCCTAAGGATTATGAAAATTCAAAAACGTTATATACGATCGAAATTATAAACCATTTGAGAAATATAAGAACAAACTGTAAAATAAATACAATCATATATATAATTGCATCAATGCTTTAAATTGTAAAAGTAATCAGATGTAATTACATATGTATTCAGAACGCAATTACATATATGATAAATTTAAATGCAATTATATAAGTAATTGAGTAATTGAGTATTTTTCATTTTCTAATTATATTGCAAATGGGTCCAATTAATAATACAATCGGGGCAAGGCTCCAATCACATATGTAATTGCTTCCAATTATATTTCGGGAACTTATTTCTCTCCGTGAATCAAATAGAAATGATGGTGGTTTCAAAGAGGATCATAGAAAACCCCATTAACTCCTTTATGACTATTTCTGATCCACCTTAGACGTATGCCTCAATTTTAATATAACCTGGGTCAAACGCAAGAGCATTCAGTTTCAAATACAACTTTTTCAATCTGGCCTAAGTTAATTTAACCCATATCATCCCAGTGTTCCAATTTCGGAACGGTTCATTCATACATCTGTAAACATGCACTAATCCAATTTTTATAGAAGCTGAAACGGTTTTAGTATGGCTGAAATTACACGAGATTAATTTAGAAATAAGAAAATAGACCAGTGGAGGTAATCATTACATAATAAATTATAAGCAAATTAACTTCATTTGTTCTTTTGGGGTTCAAATAATAAATTTAAAAAAATATTTTATATTTTTCCCCCAACAATAATGTTTAAGAATGCCTAAAAATTGTAAAATAATCGTGATTATTTGAAACTGTTAATTATAAAAAAATCAAAATAATTTACAATTTAATCAAAAATTAATCCCGATTTATTTGAGAGCATTGTGAAATGATTTTTTATAATGATTTCGATTGAAATCTATATTAAGAAAAATAAATTAAAATATTTCAAAATATTCCATATTAAATTGGATTAGTTTTAGCTTTTGTCTAAGTAATCTCGATTATTTTATGATTATTTGGCAATCCAGTTGACTAATAATCGAAAATTAAAGAAAGAATTAATGATTAAATCAACAATTAATTGCAATGATTAATTCAGATTAAACAGGTCTGATTCAGAGTGATTCCAGTCGCGAACTATAAAGAATAAAGCTGGCCCCATAATAGATTAGCGATTAGCGAATTTGCACTCATGGAAAAGGAGGCCTAAGGATGCCTGAAGGAAGTTTCTGTATTCCTCACGCCATATACATATATTTTTCTACGAATAACTGTTGATTAGTTTCAATTTCGGTAATCCTTAATGGTCCACTTTGATAATTCTAAATTTTCGTTCAAAGAAGTCATCTCTAAAAAGGCCTGTTATTCCCCTTATTTATTACTTTCACTGTCCTCTTGAGATAAGTGTACATTCTATTTACAAAACTTTTCTCAAACTCTTTTGTACTTGTTCAAAAATCTCGTTCTTTATTCGTCTACCGCTTCCTTCGATTCACATATTTAATGATCCTGTGACGACCTTTTTTCGTTGTTTTTTTTTTTTTTGTTCCTTTTCGAACTGAGTGGACCTTATGAAATGTGACTTTTAGGTAAAGATAGCATAATTGTCGCTCAAAGCAATTCGGCTGTGAAAGCCCCAATTTAGTCAAACAAACACCCGAGGAGACATGCCCACTCGAAATGGTGCATAATTTATACGCTCATTTGGGTCGTAGTCGTCGTCGTCGTGTGTGGTGATGGTGCTTTGACCAACCGGAATACAACTTTCAATCGTAGCTACTTGCAAGTACATCTAGTAGCTACAGCAAATACAATGTTTAAAATCCCTAATGCCAAAGGGGACGGCGACAGCGGCAGCGACAATGCCGGACGTCCTAATGCCAAACTGAAGTATATTTATGCCCACTGAATGCCACTCACCGGACTTACCAGACTCACCCAAACCTCTACACAACGCTCAACAGACTCAACTTTCCAATGATGTTGCATTTGGCTTTTGTTATTGCAATTGTTTGTTTGCTTATCTTCTCTCTTGCCCGCCTGCTCGCCTGCCAGCCAGCTCATTGATTCCTTGCGTCTTTGCTTTATTTGGCTTTTTGTTTGTTTATTTGCTTGCTTATTTGTTCAAAATGTTTATTTGCGAAGCTGTAAGCAGTTAATTGGATCAGAGTTTCAATTTTTTTTTTCTCTTTCATCTAAGCTTATTTAATTTTTTTATGGACTCTTTTTGCCAAGCATTGTTAATTCTCTCTTATAGATAAAGAGTTGCCATTTTAGTACATCATTTTAATAGCAGCAGTTCGAATTTCAATATCCTTCAGGCTTTCTCAATCATTTACTACTCATCACCAAAAAGGAATGAAAAAAAAAAATAAAATCCAAGCTGGAAGATTGATGCCAAGATGCTTATATTTCACAATGAGATTTTGAAGAAGAAAAAAAAAACAGTAATTTTTACAACTCCTTTTCAAGGATACACACACATCAGAATATGAATATGAAAACACACTTTATAACCCGCTTTTTGAATACTTTTGTTTTAGCATCATTTAACCTTGCTGGACATTCTCGAGAGTCTTCTCAATTGATCTATATTGCTTGTTTCAAGGGACTTAATTCTTCCTCGAAGGAAATCGATTTGTGCCTTGTATTTTTCTTCGATTTCTTCTTGTAGAATTTTTATCGCCTTCAAGCTCTTAAGAGTTTCCTTAATTATATCGTTTTGATCTCCTACAATTTTTCCCAGTGTCCTTATCTGGCGCTGCATTGTTTTGTGAATAACTTAAGGAAGCTATTTCGTTCAAAAAAAATAATTAACCATAAGTACATACCTTGCATTTCCGAGCATTTTCATCTTGGACCGTATTACTATCATCCGAATTGCTGTCTTCTCTCATCAAAAACAAATCGAGTTTTAGATTAAAATTCTCTTTACGCAACGCCGACATTTGATCGTGTATTTCACACACAGAATAAGGATCCTTCGAGATTTCGATGATTCCTTCAAAGCAAAAAGAAAAGAGCGGGAAATGTTATTCAATATAAGATATTAAACAAAATAAAATCCACCACACAAGGAAACTCACCGCTCATTGGTTTTGGAGTTACAAAATCAATGTAGATACGAGAACTTTTGGCGCCGACCGCTTTCGTCCGCAAAGCCGGAAACGATGCGGACTTTCTTAATGTGTCCTTTGTTATTTCCATCCTGAAATAATTCACATTTGAATAGAGATAAATATTTTTTTTTCTTAACCAATCTTGAAAAGTTACCTTCGACTTTGGAACGTATGTACTACTAATTTACTAATTTACCGTATGAATGACAATGATGAACAATGAATGAATGGAAAATTATTTTTGCAAATTATTTTTATTAACATTTTTTAGAAATTTTTCTTTAAAAATGCTAATAAAATATGCCTGGTCTACTATGGTTTTTCAGAGAAATTTAAAAACAAGACGATCTGAGCCGTAGGGCTCACAGTCTTTACCTAGTTTGAAATTTTTGTAGGTTTAAAATTTCAAATGATAGCCTTCACGAAAGCTTAACCCAGGTTTAATAATTTTGTATGAATAATTTTTAAAAATTCAAATGTAGTAAAGGTATGTGATTGAGTTAAACTGGCATGAAGACTAAAAGAATGTATTCGACAATTGATATTGAAGACTACAGCCCTAGATCAAATTTCATTGCCATCTTCGGGGCAACAGACAGTATTGCCAACAGAACCTAAAGGTATGCTTATTATGAATATAAGGAATACTTCCGAAAGTGAGGAATCAACATTTTCCTTGGCATGGGGTGAGACTCAGTCAGTCTCTTCTTGAAGAAGAATAGAGTCAAGGGCCGTAGCTAAACGGTGGAGGGAATGTCAAAGGGACAAGTATATCCTTCCTCGATTCTCTAGTATTCTGTAGGTATGAGACTCACCCACTCTCACATTATTGACAGCCATCCATGTCGTTGGCAGAGGCCTAGCCTGAAAAGTTGCTACTGAGATTTGAACACCATAAGAAGGGGTATTCCGCTAAACAAAAGGGTTTACAATTCTCCTATTTTAAGGAGTTAGTGCTCTGGTTAGTTCGGTATATACCACCACGGGATTTATGTGAAATTTATACCCAATTGGTCTCAATCCACATACCAGAAGTACTGCCCAGTAAAACGTCTGATGGCGCCGTATTGTCAATGTAAGAGATCATCATGGTCAATGATATCCTGCGGTCTTTATATTTTGTTCCTCTTAGTAAATTTACCATTGCAACAGACCTCAATATTTTACTCGTTTGATCCAATACTCAATCAACCCGCTAATAGAGGTTTAGCTAGGGTCTGCCGGATGGCTATACCCGTAACCAGCTCTATATAGCTCCCTTGTGGTATGAACTGTTCGGTTGATGGTCATTGTCTAAGAGAAAATTTCGTCTAGAAAAAGAGTATCGAGTGAACTTTTGCCCCATGGAGAATCGCATCTCTAATTGCTGTGTGAAAAGCTTCGCCCATGTTCACATGTTTTTTTTTTTTTTTTGTTAGTTCTTGCAGGCAAAAACATCCCTATTAACCCATTGACTTCCAAGAAGCACGAACTTGGAATGTAAGACTTGTAAAAATGTTCGAATTCAAAGAATGCTTTTATGCAATTGAATTTTCATGTTTGCGCTTGTAAGCACATTTGGCATGGAATTTACTTTTACGAAAGTTTGAAATATTTATTTCCTTGAACTTGCTTCTGGTTTGCAGTTGCACGGGTACCTATAAGCAAATATCTACACGCAGACCGACAGACAGTCCGTCATGGCAAGTGGCAAAACACGAATCCAACTTTAAGTTCGTTTCGCGCTTGTAAGCGACATTTGCCATGCGAAATTTATGTGAAAGTTTGTAAATCAACAGAACTGCAACTGAAGTGCGTCTAAACAACCGTCTATAGATACTACAGAGACAAAAAGGGCAGGAAGAGGCAAAAAAGAAACCAAAAGTCACTAGGATCCCAAATTTAGGAATGTTACATCAGGTACAGCATAATTTGGTTCCTAGGACAAACTTTCCATTTTTGTTATCAAGTTCAAATGCGATTTTGAAGAAGGGAAACCCATTACTCTTTTTGTTTATTTCAATTTATTGTGCTTCATCATTTTAATTTGCACTTGCAAATGTGACTGATCCATGATTGCGCATGGAAGGGGTCAAGTACAACAGCGATGAATTCAAGTGTTGAAACGTGCCTTCTTAAATTTCGTTTTGCTAATGGTTTCGATAAGTTTATAGCGTTTTTCCTGACTTATCTTTCGTTTGGTTGCATTCTTGCCTCCGTGAATATGGCAGGAAGCGAATCGACGAAGCAACAAGCGATACACCCGATTAAAGATAAAAACAATCAGCAAAAGTTTATAATTGCCAGGATAGTTGGTACAGCATTGGAGGATGGTCATGGCGGAACATTTGCAGGGACATTCTTTTGTTATGACAAATGGACAGAATTGCCTAAGAAAGCGCATTATTTAGATAACAAGGTTAGCCGTTCAAATTTAATAGCACAAATGTAATCGATTATAAAATTGAAGAGAATAGTGTCAAGAATTATACTGATTAAGTCTCGAAACTATCATGTGAGGAATTATCATTTTGGTTATGATAATGTGATGATGGTTTCGATTATTTTACTTTGTTGCATTCTCTTAAGATAGAGCAGGAGAGCATGATGCATATAACGTGAACCGATGGTAATGATCGAAAACACGATGATTCAGTGATCTTACTTTAGATTGGTAATGATGGTGTGCTGGTGAGGATTTGTTCATTTTTGAAGATGACAGGATGCAAAATCGATGAATGATAGATGGTGACGTTCGAAAATTCATGTTTGATTATGAAATTATGATTGTAAATGATGATCTGCGACTGATGATGATGGTCTTGAAATGGATGATGGTGCATGAATGATTAATTTGATAGGTGATGATGATGAGTTGATGATGATGGTGATGATGATGTGATATGAGGTTGTGAAGATGGTATGATGAGACTGATGATGATTGATGGTTTGATGATGATGGTGAGTGATGATGATGATGGTGATGATGATGATGGTGATGAGTTGAGTGATGATGGATGATGATGATTGATGATGATGGTGATGAGTTGTGATGATGTGATGATGGATGATGATGATGATGATGGTGATGATGATGGTGATGATGATGATGGTGATGATGATGGTGATGATGATGGTGATGATGATGGTGATGATGATGGTGGATGATGATGTGTGATGATGATGGATGGTGATGTGGTTGATGATTGTGATGATGATGGTGATGTTGTATTGATGATGGATGTGTGTGATGACGATGGTGATGATGATGATGATGTGATGGTGATGATGATGGTGATGGATGGATGGTGATGATGATGGTGATGGTATGATGTGATGATGATGGTGATGATGGAGATGGTGATAGATGGTGATGATGAGATGTGAGTGTGATGATGATGGTGATGACGATGGTGATGATGGTGTGATGATGGTGATGATGATGACGTGGTGATGATGACGGTGATTATGACTTACGCACGTTCTTGCTTCATCACGTCTCCAAAAATCTTCAGAAATTCTGCGAGTCTTACGTGTCCCATTTCACAAACCAAATGAGAATTATAGGCGTCATGCTAACATTTTATTCTATGCACTGATGCCAGAACGAGGGGTTTTCTCCATTTTGAGGGAATTTTTCGATTTTACCTTTAACCAAAACTCACTTTAAATGTTTACAAGGGATTTTTACTGATCACTTTCCTAAAGAAAACAGAAATAAAGAGATTTTTTTCAATATCCAAGGAAAATGAGTCACCAAAATACTGCCTAGCATCAGTGCTGGTTACAAAGTATGGGGAATAGAGTATGAAAGGGTTTATTATTATAATTATTATTAGTTCATAGGCACAATATAAAATATTATGACTATTAGGGGCACTGCACTAGCCAGCGGCCTTCGGCACGAAAGGGTTTAAAATTTGGCTTCTTGACTGAATTGGTATCTATCTTTTCTTATACTTGGAATCTAGTCGCTCCTTGGAATGGAATAACACCTTTTTGAACTGATTTTCACATTTCTTCTAAACAATTTTTAACGCTAGGAGTCTAGACGACTCTGGTACATAAATATGACTAGTCAGCCTCCAAGTACCTCTCTTGGTTAATTGACCTCTTAACAAAAGAAGAAAATCACTGCGCTGTTGGAACGTGCTTCAAAAGTACATAGAACGAATAATTTGCAGTAGACCTCTTTAAAGAATTCCTCAAAAATGAACTTCAAATTCTTTTCCTGCAATTCCCCCGACAATTGAATTGAATTTATGCAAAATTTCATCAAAAAATACCGCGAAAACGAAAATTTTGAAGTTTCGATCACGAAAAGCAACCGAACGCGCTCATTAAGCATCGATTTGTGTGAAATCGATATTTCTGAAAATCGGATCAATCAATCAAAATTTCTTGTGCAATGAACCAAAAAAAGATTATAAAAAATCTTCCCCCGAATTTCCCATTCAAAGATCCATACAAAATTCACACAAAAAAGGTTAGCTACTCTGGCAAAAAAAAAAAAAAAAACTCCGAAATTAAGACGCTCTAAAAACTCACTTCAATCAAATCGTTTTATGCTCACCCCAAATGATGGTTGTGCGAACTTATTTGCGCACTGTGTTTTCATGCATGCAGACAAATTTAAATATCTGGAAATCTGAAAATATGTTTTTCCCCGGATTTCATGCAATTTTTTTTTTTTTTTTTTTTGAATTGATGCTTTATTTTTTTCATTTTCTCTTTATGCAGAAATGCTTTTCCACTTACAACGCTCGGGGTGATTTGTTCGTCGAAGACTCAAAAATTTTGTTTGCCTTGCCGAGGAAAATGTTAGTTTTTCTTTGTTGCTTTGTTGTTTTGTTGTACTTGTTTGTTGTAAATCACTGTTCCGATGATTATTGTTGTTATTTTCCATTAATGATTGCTTTCAATCGTTAAGCCTTCATCGTCTTTGGTAGAGTGGAAAAGTCTGTTAAGACCAAACAATTGCGTTTCTCTTTCAATTTTTCGTCCGACGTTCGGTCATGCATTTACTTAGAGAGCATCCTTCACCTGTTCGCCTCCAGCCCATACCAATCGTTATCCTTTTTCCATTTTTAAGGCTTTTCTGGTTGTTTTCCTTTTTTTTTTTTTTTTCTTTTTTGTCGCGATGGTTTGTCTACTGCGAAAGCGATTTCAATTTCAATTTCGAGCTAAAAGTTTTCTCACCCGCTGAGGTGGGCACAAGACCCTTCACTCTTTTGTTTACTTTTATATTGATGTCTATTTGTGGTGGGGTTTGTAATGTTGATTATGGGTCTCCAAAATACTATCGACGTCTCTAAGTTTTAATGGGATTTCTAAAGCCTGTTAAAGCTTTTTTGAAATTGATTCTTCAATGAGTTGACGATATTTTTGAGGTTTTCGTAAATTAAACAGGAAAATATGAAAGTTATTGGGGTAAAAGAACACTTTGTTTAAAATGTATTAATTTCCTTCAGAACTCATCAATGCTTGGAAGTTAAAGAAGTACTTTAAGAATTTCATTTGAACTTGAGATAGTCCAACATACTTTTAGGAGAACAAACTTGTTCGTGTAAATAGCTCGGGAGAAAATATTAAAATTCAACAGCAAAATGTACGCATATAAATATTAAAAATATTTTTCATATTGAGGATCTGTTTATCCTTGAAAATAATTAACACGGCAACAGAAAATATATAAATTTTGCACCTGAAAGTATGCATTTCAATAATTTAAAACCAGTTAATATCATTTTAAGCCTGCATAAACGGAGCTTAATTAAGACTTTGAAGATATCCGCACATCTTTCAAAACCCTTCCTCAAGATATGATGAAACTGACAAGAAAGAACAGATTTGTAACTATCGGAAATATTTGGAATATTTATTTATATGCATACTTTTGGGCGCTGAATTTAAATATTTTCGGTTGCCCTACATATCAACTTTTTTTATCGAATAAAATAATGAAAATTTTTCCTTCATCTGAATGCTCTCTTTAATGATTTTCAATGATGGAAAGCCTTTTAAAGGCTTCTATTCCTATCAATTTAAGACATCTTCTTCATGCTGATATAAACAATTCGATTGACTTACGAATACTCATCTGGCTAGCAACAAAACTTAAACTTTTATTAGATTTTCTTTGAAATACTGAATCAAGATACTATGTATATGAACTTAGTGCCAGCGATGGCAAAAAATTTTCCATTTGAAAAAAGTTTTCTTATTTAAACAATCAATATTTGAACATGAATAATTTTAAATGGATTTCCCATAGAAGCCGAACTACCTTGACTGCGATTCGCATCTGTCTTTTGAACGATTCTTTTGTTTGGGAATATTTTTCTAAAATGTATTTTGGCACAGGCTCGCAAAATATTCTGCCAAATCAGTTAACATATCAAAAGGTTTTGCTATTGATGCGAACGATTAATCAATTTATTTACTGACGCACATGATTTTTGTGATTCAATTATTGCTGAGCAATCGAGCAAAGTTTTCATGTTGTCAATTATGTACAGCGAATTGACGCAGAGTCAATGTTTGCAAAATTATATTTTCCAATATATTTGTCGTGTTCAATAAATTTTCTCATAATTTATTTATTTTTTTTTTTTTTGCTTTCAATTTCATTCCGATTGACTTTGGAATATTTCAAGCACAACCTCCGCATTTTCGCTTTCAGCAATTCAGTCGGCTTGGGATCGAAGGTGCGATTCGATATTAAAAGAATGCCGCCAAAAAAAGAAAACTTTGTTTATACGTTTCATTCAATCAGCATTGAATAATCAAACGTTTGCTTCAAAAATAAACGCCGGGAAATTAAACAATTTCGTTGGCATAAACATCAAAAGTGTAACGACAAAATTTGCTGAGTGATGAATTTCAAAGATATTCGTACGATGCGTTAGAGAAATTGAGAAAAAAAATTCTATTTTTAATTGAATAAAAAATTTTTTATGAATCCATCTTCCTACCCCATTCCCTTTTTGTTTTTCAAATGCTCATTTTAATACTAACAACAACACGAAAAAGTCAGACGTTAATTGTTCTTCAAACAACAAAACAGAAAAAGTTCAAATACAAAGAAGTCCTCCGACATTTCGATGCGACAACCCCGACAAAATGCAACTCTTGACGCTCGGGTCGCAATACAACACAACGCAACGCAACACGACACAGCACACACACACACAGCACAGCACAGCTCAACACAACGCAACGCACAACAATGGACAGTTTCAACAACAGGAATAGGAAATTATGTTGGCTTCTCGGTGTGGCCGGATGTATTTAAACGTACGAAACGGAAGTGCGGAGGAAAAGTTGACCTTTCGGCCGACAAAAGGTCATAATAGCGAAGCTCATCGTCATCGGACAGGACAGCCATAAGCTTGCATACACCAAGGAACAGGCAACCGGGACAAGGGACCAAAGACCGTGGTACATCATGGACGGCATGGCTGGAAGCTGCAAATGTCGCAAACTTGAAACATTCGCGCTTCACGCGCCGCTGCCGCTGCAGTAATGAACATAATTCTTGATTATAATTAAATGTTAGCTTTTGTTAATTGCAATTGTCAAGAGCTGATAACGCTGTTTGAAAAGCTACTTAAATTTTTGTACCAACAGTGGAAATTCCTGTAATGGGATTGTCAGTTGCTCGTACAGCAATTTGCAGTGACAATGTCATTTATTGTTTTATCGCTGCCATTCCGTCAACATCCAGATTTATGATGCTTACTTTTATGCTTTTGATTTAGTGGAAGCATCTTCTCGGGATCTCAGTTAATACAAATAAGAGTGTTATAGCCAGTTAAGACTGAAAATTAGATACACAATGAGAGCTAATCCAAATTTGCATTAAAAAAGGGCATTTCAATCAAATAAAAATAACGAATTCCTTGAAAGAAAAGAACAGATTCAGTTGGACGGGATACGGGGCTTTGTGAGCTGTAAACTTACGAGACTTGAATACGAAAATATTATTATTTGCTTTGACAATGATCGGGAGCTTTTTTCCAGACTCTCAGGCACCAAAAAAAGTTGTTAGTATGCTTTTGAACTTCCCTTAGTTTCGGGTGCCTTCAGAAAAGCTATTCAACATTTTCAACTCTGTGGCCCGGCAGAAATTGCCCTCTTCCTCAAGCTTCTCTCAAGAGACCTGACTTCAACGAAATATCTTAGAAGCTGAACCTTGTATAGGACTTTTTGTGATATTTGGAATAGATCCCAGTATAGGAAATACCAAAAAATGATTACAATAAACCTATTCTCATTGTTTGTCCATCAAAAGCCACTAGAATTTGATTGCCCTATAAAGATCTGCAGAACTGTTGTTGTTCATACTTCTTATTCGACCCTTGAAATAATTCATTTTAATTTGGTTTGAATTCTTCGGGCTTAGGGTCCAAACATTTCTGTTATGAAATGTCAATTCAATTCAATCAAAAAATCTTTTTTCTAATTGCCGAAAGTGGAAAGTTGAAAGCTAATGCGATCGATTTCGAACCCAGCTACAAGTTCATCATCAGGCATCTTTACAACCTTTACAACTTTACAACAAGTTCGAAGTTGATCGAAGTGGCTAAGAACATCGATCAACTTCGAACTTTCAAAAAAAAGGGCTTGGTATAGTTTTGTCGTCTTTCTTGAAGAGATTTTTTTTAAATCAGCCTTATTTTAAAGAAATATTCCCCGGAAGTTTTTGCCCAGAAATTTTTCTTCGCGAAAAAAGGAAGTATTCTAAAATGTGATGACCTTTGCTAAAAAAATTCAAAATACTTCTTTCCTTTATATTCACTTCTTTTATTTATTTTTTTTCATTGCACACGGAAAGACTCCCGGGGAATATTTAGAATTGGCCTGAATAAAAAAGAAATTTCCGGTAATTTTTTTATATGAAATATTATCACACGTGTCATTATAGACTGTCAATCTGCTTCATGCAGCAATATACCAGAAGACCTTATTAGACGTCATGCAGAAGTCGTTGATTGAGACAGCGTGAGATTTCCTGGTGGCAACTTTTGAAAGTCACAAGTGGGGAAAATTCAATAAAATAAATATAAGAAAAAAGAAATTATGAAAGAAAATAATCAATGGGAAATTTATGTCAATTTTCTTTAGACAGAATTAATTAACTTGAGAGTTGTGGTAAATTTGAGAAGCACACTTTTCAAATGCCCAGCCAACTTTTCCGTCCCAATACAGTTCGATTGGCTGCAAACATACATTTCTTTTGGAAAAATCAAATCAAATAAAATACAAAGGCCAGATTAAATCACCGAACCGGCAAAATGACAAAAAAGCAGTTATATTCTATTTACATTTTTACTTTACGAGTCCAGACACACGTAGCACAGACCCTCTCACACGACTGGCTGACTGACTGGTGACTGGAAAGCTCCATATTTTATTTGATAAAATTTTCAAAGTTGATTTTCAAACATTTATTGGATTTTTCGTTGTTTATTTAGGGTGGTTTTGATTGCATGTTTATTTGAGACGTTTCTTTTTTCCAAACTCCCCCCGCCCCCTTCACCCTTTGCACTGCTATCTTGACTTTCTCCATTGCCAGTGAAAATATTTTTTTTTCTCGTTTATTTTCAATAGCCTTCCAGCGCCTTGGGCGCGCTATTATCCCTTTTTTCGGCTCGCTGATTTATTTTTTAACATTTTTATTTGTCGTGATTTTTTTATTTCGTATTTTTTGCATTTTTTTTTTCCTTCTTCTTATTTTTCATTGCCTTTCCGGGTTGCTGCTCAAATCAGGCAGGCAGGCAGGCACGCAGGCAGACAGACAGACAGATCAAGAGAGAAAAACCCACACTAATTTGTCTGCGGTTGGTACGTTGTTAGAGGTTGTTAAGCTCTTAGAGGGAAAATATTGTTATTTCAACAATTATAATGATGCCCCTCTCATACCAAATGGAATTGTGGGTTATTGTTAGAGATTTCTCCTAAAATTGTACAGTACCCAGGCGCAATTCGAGTGCCAACTAAAAATGCTAAATAAATCGTAAATAAATTTGAAAATTTATACACTTTGTTGCATGACGCGGCATCATGAAACAAAAACAAAAGAACCAAAAAACAAAAAAAAAAAAGCATTTATAAAAAAAAAATCAACCCGGCTCCATGATCAAACTGACCTTTTGCATTTTCATTGATTAATAACCGTTTCACTTACCATTTTAATACTCCTTCAACAATGATTTTCCTCTTAAGCTCATTTGCATAGTATCACCGAATCGCTGAAGTTTCCACAGCGCCCACATAGACATTGCGGCATTCAGTCGTTCAGGTATTCAGCGGTTCAACCGTTCAGCCACTCACTGGCTCAATCATTCCATCATTCAATCGTTCGGTCATTCGAAGACATTCATCAAATCGCTCTACAGCGAGTAGCGCAAGAATCAATATCGAGTTTTCGCATACCATTTTCGGATGTTGATTAATTTATGCCAAATTTATGCTGAAGGTGTTGAAAACAATATTCGAACCGTCAGCAATGTTGTATGGACGAGACGATATTTATTCGAACATAAAAAATAATGGCAGTTGTATTTTCAAAAAACAAATTTGTTGAGTTTCTGATCAGATAATTTTTTGTTTGAGGAAGGAGAACATAAAAATTTATGTGAGAAACAAATTTTCATTTTATGGTATTCATAGTGATGGTCTGAAAAAGTTGTTAATACATCTGTGACAGAATTTAATAAAATCTTAAGTCGATTTAAGCTCAAATGTCTATTCGATTGCTATTAAAGATACCCACGTTTAGACAAAATCGTTCGATTAAAAACAATTATTTTGTGACATTTTGAAACAAATGGGTCTATAGAAAAGAGCTTGAATATATATAGAGTGATAATGCCCCTGTAAATAGAGTCGTTCAAGTGGCCCTTTGTTCCACAAAGCAAGTCTCGAGTTGCTTAAAACCTCAAAGAGACCCCGAGAAACAATTTTACCCGGCACAAAAAAGAGCTACTCAGCGGCCAACAGTGCCTACCGCCTACAGAGTATACGGGACTGTAAGCGACCAGCCTACCAATAGCTTGCTTTATGTGGTGGTGTTAGGCGTTCGCTCTACAAAACGATCACGCTCGAACACAAGTATACTAGGATGGTATATGAGGTCGTATGCACCACCGAATACGGTTTACGAAATGTGCTGGATTTCATCGCTTCTGTAAGCAGCATTTTGGCCGCTGGGTATTGACATGTCCCACAAAATACTGCTGCGAATGAACACTACTAAATCGAACATACGAACGAGGATGATCGAGTGTCTATCGATCCTTCAACCGGATGCAGAAACTCAATGTTGCCTGCAGTAATTCCGACTGTTCTCCAGCTACTCTCCGAATAGTCACAAAAATGCCAGAACTGCTCTCTTTAAATGACAGCCAATGCCTTAAACTGTATTTTTTTTTACATTTAGCTGTCCCACATTTAACCACTTCACAAGTAGACCTCCTTAGGTCAATTAAAGGTCAATTGTCCCAAATGTACCACACTTCTTCTAGACCACTTGTCGCTACTCAAGGTCTAACAAACTCTCATACATGTATAAATTACTCTAAATTTTTACTAGTCATATTCCGAGTAACTTCAGAGTACTCCTTTGTCGTTAGTTGGCCTCTTTTTTGACTGGAGGGACAATTCTCTGAACAACTGTAAGCATTCTTTGAACTTTATGCACCCTACTTTATATTCCTTCATCTGAACCCTTTCAAAAGTTTTCCACAAGCTAACATCCTACTTTTTCCCTTCATTCCCTCGGACATTCTTATAAAATTATCTCTCACACCTTTGGATGTCCACTAAAACCCGAATCACACCGCCTTATGAAAAATTCATAAATATTAATGAATTTTCAATTGACTCATTACAGCGAATAGTGTAACTGTCAACGGAAACATTCAAAACAATCCTAAATAGCGTTACGAAATCACGTTTTCTTTGATTCTATACAACTCAATAAATTTCTTTGAACAACGCGAACAAGTCTCAACAATTCCACTTCGAGACCCCGAACTTCAGAAAAGTCAATTCAAAATAGAATCACAATAAAAACCGATCGATAAAAAACGATAATGACATCACATGTTTTATCAAGATCATAAAATAAAATCGAAAAAAATAAAATTTAAAAAAAAAATTGAGGAAAACATATTCGAAAAATCAAAAATCAATTTGTGAATTGACCAAAAAAAAAAAAAGGGCTCGGTAGTTAAATTGAGAAAATCCGCTCAAAGGCCGCGGCTCGCTCGCTTGTCACCTTATCTCGCTCGGTTTTAAACAGCGACAAAAGAAATGCGATTAAGAAAATAAATAAAATTTATTCGAAATGAATTGAATTCGCGGGTTCCGTGAGAGAGGGAAGTAAAAACATGTTCCTGAACCCACTTCAACCACCAAAAAAAAAAAAAAAAATTAAAATAAAAAATTAAATCAACTCAAACGATTGAGAATTTTCCTCACTTTCTTATGTAAATAACGGTGAATATTGTAACAGGTATGCAAGTTGGAAAAATTTTCACAACAAAAGAAATACCCGAGGGCACATTTAAGCTCCTTTTGTCACTTATCCCAAATCGTTTTAGGCATGAGACGAATGCCTAATCGCGTTAGCTATTTTAGTGAATGCAATTTATGATAAAGACTTTATTTTAATTGAAAAAAAAATAAATGACTCAATTTGGAAAAATTCCAAAAATTGACCTCGACATTTCAGGGGTGGACATTTTGGAGTGGGTACTTTTGACGTTGATCGTATTAAGGGAGCAACAAAAAAAAAAACCCCAAAAAATAGACAAAAAAAAAATCACTCGAACGCTGCTAATCCTCAACGTGCAAATTGGCTTAAAGACTTAGGCATTTGCATTATTCTTGCTTCCCAAAAGAATAGTATCTTAAAACAATATCTCCTCAAAGCGTTGTAGATAGAAATCCGCTTAAGTCACTTCTTTTGTTTGCGGAAACAACTTCATTGAATCCGAGAGTGCCTCAGTAAGCCTCAGCGAGATTTCCCCCGCCAACTTTTCATAATTCCAAAAGAGCAAAAACCAAAATTCATTCACACTCAAACCATTCAGTGGCGCAGGCGTACACAGGCCCTTTCCACTGACCATCGAACAACAACAAAGAATCCGCCAGACATCCCCTAATGAGAGCCCCGTAAGTCTGAGATGTGCTCAGCACGTAATTAGCTACGCCACTGGCGCCATTTGCACCCATCCACCCGCATACGGCTTTGGCCCAATTAAAATTGAATTAAATTGCGATTAATTAATTACCTTAACATTTCGGCACGTCAGCGGCACAAAAATATTTGCACGTTTTCTACCTTTTTGTGCCATCGAACGAAAATTGGAAATCGAAAACGAAAACGAAGCCGACACCGACCGAGTCTACTTTTAAACATTGAAAATGAGGGGGCAAGCCACGCTTAAATAATGCTGAAAAACAATTGTTTTTTTTTTTTTTTTCTTTCGAGGGGAAACATCATTAATCAAAAAATATTTTCGTATAATGATGCTGATGCCATTTTTTGTTGTTGTTTTTTTTTTTTTTTTGCTTCTTTCCCTCAAGACGTTTAAGACTGCCTTGCACCAGCAGCAAATGTCATTTTAATGAGCACATAAAATAGCGCCAAGAAATGCAACCCAATGAACGAGTGAGCCAATGGCGTACACATTGGAGTGCAACGTTGGAGTCCAGTTGAAGTTATTCGAAGCTTTGATTTCTCGTGGCGATTACATATGCTTTACCTTATGATTCCTTGTCTTCGCCGGCTTTGTCTTAAGCACGCTTGACCCACATAGCGCACTCAGAGTGACTAACCGACAGACTGGCTGCACTGCACTGCACTCTGCACTGCCTGGCTGGCTGGCTCGCTGTTTGACTGGTGGTGTTGGATATCACAAGCTCCAAATCGGAAAAAAGGGTGATGCACTTCTCAGGCTGCGGCTTTTATGTGCATATTGTACCTACATACGGCGAGGCATTTATGCTTCAACGGAATGTGTCTCTGGCGTCGTCTTCTAGGACGTCCCGCTGCTTTAAGTGTTAAGAAGTTTGATGTTGATGAAGATGATGATGATGAGCTAGCTGCTGCTCGGTAGATAGCCATAATGGGACTACAAATCTTCACAAGAGACGATGCGATGCGATATGAAATTCTTGTCTGGATGTGAGTGGGTACATATTATTTGTGTTATCGGGGCAAGCTAAGCACTTTTTAAATGATTTAAATCAGTAGCTTAAAAGTGAAATTCGAAGTGATTAATTGAGCGAATTGTAAAGAACAAAAGCTGAGTCATTAGAAGCGAGACAAAGGAAGATAGATTAAGCAGACGCGACATGGAAGTGCTAGAATGTAGGACGTGCTACCGCAATGTGCCACCTACGATTCGGTATCAAAGCTTACAGAGATTTATTTTATTTATTATTTTTTTTTTTAATAATTAATTTCATAAAATCTGCTTGAATATGAATTCAGCCGCACCTTTTTTTTACCCATCACATCTAGCCAACTTATAGTCACGTCCCCGAAGTGTTTGTTTATTTCTTATGAAGTTTCCATCATTTTTATTAGATATATCAAAAAAACTACTGCTATAAAACTACTAATTTGCCATAAAAAGGCATATAATTTTCGCAAACGACAACAAATTACAAGTCATCAAGTAAAGCGAAGTATAAATTGCAAGGGTGAAGGAACCAGGCATCGATACGTCAAAGCTGCGCATGCGCAACCACGTCGATGCTCCGCAATGACCCTGATGAACGTTTTAACGCCATCGTTTCGCTATCAAAGCGAATAAAACTCAACATAAAATCAACCGAACAGACAAAGCAACAAAAACAAATTATGATGTTTTATTATATTGTAAAACAAATTTTTCCACTAAAATAAAGAATCATTTTTTTTTTTTTGTTTTTTGATGTGGGTATCTTTTTTATTTGGTCATAAAAATTTTCGACGATTTTTCCTGTTTTTCTTTTGTGTAAAATTTATTTATATCCACACAATTAATCTACACCCAAATACGAGAGTCTGGGCATTTATCATGAAAAACGATAGACTCTAGGCGAGATTATCAGCGAAACAGTAGATGGCATTAAAAAAATTATTATGGACTCTGTTAAAAGTTATTGTCTCCGTTTTAGAATGGCTCGTTGGAGTTGACAAAGGAAAAACTTTAACTTGCTCCTTTCGTCTTCTTCTTCTTCTTCTCGCTCTTGTATGAAAAATCACTTTATTAAGAAATGAGCTGAGAATGAAATGCTTTTGTGTATTTTCGGAGGGGAGAGAGTTCGGAGGAGTTCGGATGATTTAAAAAGAAAACGATGGGCGCAGTTGTGCCCGATAAGAAACACATAATTGCCATCATTAAAGCAATCGCACCGTTGGGCTTTGTCCAAGTCTAGAATTATTACTGCTTCTTTGGTGGGAAATACGTTTGCTCAAGTACCCGTACTTCAAGGGAGCCAAAAAAAAATAAATAAATAAAAATAAAAAGGTAAACAAACAAAAGCAAGAAATACTGCAGACGTTGAGGCACTTGAAAAAGTCCTCGACGCTTTCGTAGCCAAATTTAGGGAGAAAAAAAATAAGCTTCAGGTGAAAAGGTCCTTTTAACTTTCGTTCATACAAATGAGTTTTCAAAAGAGACTTCTTATTGGAATGAAATTGTTTTTCTTTTGTTTCTGTTTTACTTTTTTTTAATAATCGAAATTTCTTTAGGAAAATCAAGTGGTTCATAAAAATATATTGAAATAATAAAATAATAATGATATTTGTATATTAAAATAACTTCATTAACATAAAAATAATAAAAGCAAAAAAGGACCTTCAGTTTGGTTATTTCAAGTGTTATTATTGAAATAATCATCTATGTCTGGCCAACCAAAGGAGTCCGTACGGCGGTCCCAAAGACTCCTTTAAGACTTCTTTTCGGAGCACTCCGAAAACACTTCGTCAGGGTGCTTTTAACACTAAACCTACCAGAGCCGTCAAATGACCGCTTTTGAGATCTCTGCTAGGTTTAGTGTTAAAGGAGTTCAAATTCACTCCTTTTCGGAGCACTCTGAATATAAGGTGACTGAGTGAGAATCGACTTGACTCCTAGTCTCGTAAAAAGCTCTGGCAGAAATTCAATCAAAAAACCCTCATTGCGATGTGTCATTTCATTTGACATTCCCTAGCAAGAAAAAATAGGAAAATTGACCCAGATCGAGGCGAAACAGTCTAATTTTGGATTAGTTAAACGTGATAGAGTTTATTATTCAATCGACTCAAAGAGCAGCGAAATGTACTTAGAAAGTGTCACTAATAATCATATTTAAAAAAACATAGATATTCTTACAAAAGAAAAGTAAACACCCCGAAAATATCCTCTTAAAGTCATAGCTCCATTTCTTTTAGAAATGCCTTTCTAGCGAATTTCTAGAGGTAAAAAGAGTATCAAATTTATTGTCGCCAGCAACACTGAAAGAGTGACATCTGATTAAACTGAAAGTGAAATCTCAATTCATGCAAATTATAATTTCAAAATCAATTAACATACGTATATACTTTATCTACTTACATGTCAGCTTCAGAAATTAATTAGAAAAATATTTCTGAACCTAACCTGGGTTACCATATCAACTTTTTCAAAGAAAAGAGTATCAAAAGAAGTGAATACTTTTTTGCCTGCACTGGAGCTAGCCTTCAGAAATTTATGTTGAGCCTTTTTTATATGGAGTTTTTTATTTCTAACCGAACTGAAGAAATTTGGTTTTTATCAAAAATTTATTAAATTCAAATCAGAGAATTCAAATCTTTTCTTTTGAGTTCCAAATAATCAAATTTTATAGTCAGAAAAAACCAAAATTCCAACAACGTCTTTGCTAAAAATTGGATAAGAAATGTCCAATTATATTTCGAAATAGCTGTGACTCATTGGGAGTATTTATAGAGTAGCTTGAGAGTAGTCAAATTTACTGGAGGGTCTCTTCCCACAAAACTTAATTTATATACCGACATGTGACAGAAAACAGTGCCGCCAAAAATTTACGATTTTCGAAATCTCTTGTACCTACCCTAAAAACCGTTTCCGCAGCGTTTCTACACAATTATTATATGACGAAACTATAAGTATATTCTTATATTGAAACAAGAAAGGAAAAATTGGTTCAAAAGTAAATAAATCGTCATGATCTTTGGGTCAACTTAAATTTTAGAGAATTCGCAATTGATTTCTGTCACATTCCCAAATACTCTCAACTTGTGTATATTTTTTTCTTGAAATGAGAAATTTAATTTTTTTTTTTTATTTTATTAGACAAATCAAAAGAATCAAGGATTAAATTCTTTCAATAATTGATTTGTGCAGCTTTAAAAATTGGGAAAAATTCTCTCTTAACATGAACAGTAAACGAAAAGAAACCCCGTTCCAATCAGTTTTTCGGCTGTCAAAAAAAGGGAAATACTTTTCACGTTTTAGCCAACAAAAGAGGACAATAACAACAATAAAAATAAAAACAAAAACAAAAATAAGATAATTTCTCATACAATAGAAAATCCTCAGCGGCAGTAAGATTTCTAATTAAAAACGATGAGTAGAAAACCTCTTCAGGAGTGGATAATACCGTATAACAAACGAGCACAGCTGCGCCTTCAGAGACAGTTCAACCATTTATTCAGAGGCTTATGACAGGCTCGGTATATCTACCGGAATGTCTGGACAACAACAGAACACACAAAGAAACACTTGCACACGCACACTCGCACAGTTTTGCTACGCAAGTCCTTTCCACTGAATATTCATTTCAAATTGTAGATTCTCCTTTTATTGTTTGTTATTTCTTGGTCCTGCCACGTTTGGTTTGCCTCCGGAAAACAGAAGAAAATAACTCGAGGAATAAGTTGAAAGAGCCAAAGGACCATATTCGCATGAGTTGCCTACATTTTCTTATTGTGTGGTTTATCATTGATGTTGCACCTTTGACAGTCATAAAAGAAGGACACTCTTGGGATTTAAGTGCAAATTACTCCAGTTGACCGATTTAACCACCGCTGAGCAAACAATTTAACTAGATTTTCCAAAAAAATTGCAGTTTTCTTGTCCTTCTTTTTTCTTCGCTCTTCCCATCCTTCTTCTTTATTTCCTTTCACCCGATTTTGACGAAGCCTTTTTTAAGTACACATCCCTTTGCTGTCCTTTTTGTTCTCTTTTGGTTGTGCCTCACTCGTTTTTTGTGATTGTGATTCGCAGATTGCATTTTCCAAGATGGGCCTTTTCGTTTGTTAGCATATTCCTTGGGGGCATTATAGTGCCTTAAACAATAAGAACTACAAGTAAACCCAACTTCAAGAGAATATGGCTCGGTCAAGAATGAAAATTTCTCTTACGATATGCTTCAAGAGGGACCTTATCTTTTTATTTCTTTTTTCCACGGCCACGGTCGGTGGCAATAAAATGGTTATTCTCGCTTTTGTTTTACAACTTCTCGAAATGCTTTTGGCTCTTTTATTGGCGACAATTAACATTTCTCAAGGAATTTTATTACACCAAAAACAAACAAACAAAAAATTAATTGTTTTGTTCGCTAGTTTCAATGGAATCGTCTTGAATCCTTTAGGGACAAATTGAGAAGGATTGCTTACTACAACCTAAACAATCAAAACACCACACCTCAACACCATTTTTCCCCATAAAAACCCCAATTTCCCCAAAATATACCATTAAAAAAAAATATTTCTTTAAGAAAGGAAATTTTAAAAAAATATGGGTATATAAATAAAATGCGAAATTTTTTTTAAATTAAATAAAAAATTTCTTGAATATAAAAATTTGAAAATATTAACCCTGCATGAATTTTTGAAGAATGGGACAAATTTTTTTCGGAGTAAAATATTTTTTCAACCTTAAAAATATAAGTTAAGCATTACCATTAACAAACAATTCCTCAAAGCCGTTTTCGATCCAAACATTGGATAATCAAGAATAGATAAAACTAACAACATTATCTTGCTTTGAGCGATTTGCTTTGAAAGCTTCAGAATAGCCATTTTCATGATATTAAATAATTGAAACAATTTTCTGCGAATATTGGTGTTGACATGAGTACAGTTTTTAGCCTATATGAAAAAACAAAATTTTCGTCTAGCTTCGCACAATACTTTTCAGAAATAGTTAAAATAATTATTTAGCAAAATTTCGCGAATGGTGGTCATGGTCAAATTTTAACCTTAAGTGACATTTATTTAGCTGGCAAAATCAATTATATAACAAAAATTTCAGGAATGTGATATGTCAAATTTTAACCCTAAGTGACGACTTTATTTGGCGGCAAAATAAAAATCAGAAGAAGCAATAAGAGAAAGAGTGTTTTTTTTCTAATGTGTAGGATGATGACCATAGTTATAGCGATGTCGCAATTTTTTTTTCAGCGAAAGCTTAAGTCTACACACACCAAACTTCAATAAGCTGGGATGTATAGTAAAAAAGTTATCCACGAAAAACGTTAAAAATCGTGATTTTTGAAACTTCTGAACCACTTCCCACGACCCAAGAAGGGACTACGAAAAAATTTGTATGCAGTTTTTCGGACATTTACCTGGTTCAAGTCCATGCCAAATTTCAATATGATATCTTTCATGGCTTAGGAGTAAATTACGAAAAACTAAAGTGTGACCGACAGACAGACAGACAGACAGAGATGGCTAGATCGACTCCTCTTGTCACCCCGATCAAGAATATATATATATATATGTCTATATCTATCGCGACTCCTTTGGTATGTTACATACTCCGTGCCAAACTTAATATACCCTTTCCTTCGGAAAAGGTATAAAAATGTTTAATACCTAATAATTATAAACAATTTTTTTTATAATAAGATAATAATTATTTTACACTTTTAATTTTTCAATTAAAATTTTTGAAAATTTCTGCATAATATATGTAAATGAAAAGTCCTCACAGTTAAATAAAAATAAATGCTAGTAAATAAAGGATTTATATTTACATTTAATTTAGGACCAAAAAGCTCAAGATTAACAAAAGTTTCACAATAAAAACTGGTTATTGGTCAAAAATGTCAACACAAAAAAGGAAATTTATTTATTTATTTGTATGGAATCTAGTACAAAAGAATTAAATTCTTATAGACCGTACTAGTCATTAAAGAAAGAAGTAATCCAGCATAATGAAGAGGTTTCCCAAAAGAAACGAAACGTAAAACCCAATGGACCAAAAAGCTCACCAAAAATAAAATTTCCAACAAATTTTTTATTTTTGATTTATAAAAAAATCGAAAAATCATTTCAAAAAAATATTCAATAAAATTTATGAGACATTACGAAAAAAAAATTTTTTTTTTTATTATTAAATACTTATTTCTAATTCAATAAAAATTCATAAAAACAATCGAAGAAATCTACAAAATACTCAAAAAATATTGTGAAAAGGCATAATTAAAAGCAAATTAAATTATAAAAAATTAAAATGATAGATAGCCTTCAATTCGAACTTCTTGAAACTAGAAATAATTTCGTATAGGAAACCCATTAGCATACGCGGAGCTTGTTTGGAAATACAATTAGAAAAATCCCCCTAGCAGTCAAATCGTTCGCTCACACCAAATGAAAATATTTGATGAATTTAATATAGAAAAAAATATTAAATCTTTATTAAATTAAGAAAAAATTAACTGCGAGCATATATAATTACCTCACATACTAATCCCCCTCTCGAGAAAAAACAAAGCTCCTTTCTTCATTCCAACTACTTAAAGTGAGCGAAACAAGCTTTGGAGCAACCAAATTTTTTTTCTCTTTGTGTAAATGGAGCGAAAGTATTTCGGGGGCACTTAGACACGGCTTCCAAGTAGCGGCCTTAGGTATTATTCTTATTTATGCTTACCGAAAGCGGATTTCGCTTTTACGTAAGTACGTAAAAGTTTTCGTTTGAAGATTATTTTTGCTTTAATTTCTTTCTCTCTCTCTCTCGCTCTTTTTTCTCCCTCCTGCTTTTTCGCGTAAATAAAAACAACAAAGCTCAGGAAATAAGATCATTAAGGTAATAGCATTTTTCAAAGCCAATTCCAAGCTAAGGCATCATTGGGAATTTTGGTCTTTTTTTTTTCTCATATAAAATTTATTTTCTTGGAACCGAAAGAAAAGATTTGAATTTAATGGACTTTTGATTAAAAACAATTTCATTTCCGGGATGTTTACTTTTTGTTTTGCAAGATTATGTTGTTTGAAGAATAAAAAAATTAGCAAAAATTTTAAGAGCTTTTTAAGCCAATCAGCTGGTTTTAAGAATTAGGAATTATTTCTCAAAATTTCTTACTTTGGTTGTACATTTTCGTTGTTGAAGGCATTAAAACCAAAGAGACTCCTATTGGAAACGATTGAAGTGAATGGGTTTTATCCCTAAAATTCATTTTGAATCTTTTGTAGGTGTCGTACATTTAAAGGGGCGCTCATAAGGTTAAAAGATTATCGAAAAAAGCTTTGAAAAGCTCCAAGGAATCGATGGAAAAATCTTGAATTCAATCATCTTCTCGGGCCTTCAATTGCAAGTTCTTTCTGTTCCCTTGATAGACAATTATGAAAGCTATTTCTTGTAGCTTTCTTAAACACTCTTTCATACTACGTATGATTAGGGATCTTCCAAACATGCTTTTCTCGAAAACTTATGGGTTAAAGTATTTTTTGTGAATTTTTTCAGATTTTTCGTAAAAGGCTTAGAGCTACATGACCTATAAAATAAGTATATTTTGTAGTTTATGTACAATAATTTATAATAATAATTTTCCACCGAATAGTGCCTAAAAATCTTGTAAGACTTTGCTCATAAACAAGCTATCACTAAAACCTCATAAAAGCAGAAATGTTTGGGAAAACACGCTCACCATATCCCTTAAAGCTATTACAAAAAATCTGAAAAAATTCTCAAAAATACTTTAACCCATAAACTTTCAAAAACCCTACGCGGCACTGATGAAATTGGAAAAATGCATTTTTTCTGGAACACCCTTATCATCATAGTGGTAATATTTTATGGAGTTTCTTCCCTTTTCTTTCAGCTTCAACGCTTCCAAGAAGCTAAAAAGAGTTAGCTTTTAGCAAAATGTTCCTTCCCAAAAACAAAACCGAATCACGATACATTTATTTTTCAGTCATGCAATTTTTTTTCCGACATAAACAAAAAAAAAAAAAATTAAATAAATGCATTCATGAAAATCGAAAAAACATTAAAAGAAATATTTTATTTTTTATTTTTTTTTTTTTTTTTGTTCGTTTATCTTTATGCTGCTGCAACTGATGAAGTCGGTTCCATTTTTGGTCCCATTGGATAATAGTTATGCAGCAGTAGCATATTTTTCATCGAAGAGAACAAAAGAAAGTAGCAAAGCCCTCGGAATCGTTACGCTGCCTGCAGTTGCAACAGCGAGAAAAATGACTTTTATGTTGCACGCCATGCTTGCCAGCAAAGTAAAACAACTTCAAAACAAAAAAAATTAATAAAAAAAATATTTAAAAACCCCAAATCAATAAAAAGGTCTACTAAGAAGTCTCACGGAAATTGTACTCCATTTCAGACGCCACTTGAAAGAAGTCGAGCTGAGCTCACGTGAGGCAGTTGATTTTTGGTTTTTTTTTTTCTTTTGTCACAAAATTGTTTGTTACCATTTCTAGTTGAACATTCTCACAGACAAAGCCAAAAAGTCTCGTTCTGCACTTCATTTAATGCATGACTAACTGAAATATTCATGCGACATTTTTGCCTGCTATATTCTCTCTCAGTCTTTTTCATTTTTATGCCTTTTATTTATATTGGAAAAATGGGGGGAAAAGGCAAATTGTTTTGCTCTTAAATTTTCATTTCTGTTGCAGCATTACATTATCCTACTCTATATGCACGGGGTCAAAGTGATATTGCAATTGTCTTCCACTCGAATTATTCGTTGTTGTAAATTTTAATCGCACAGGAGCACACGATTACTGACCTCCGGTTGCCAATGGAAGCATGCTTCCATGTTCTCTTTCGCTCTTAACTCTTGCAGAAGACATTTAACAATAAATTTTGCAAACTTAATTTGCATATTTCAGTTGCTTTGCCAAAGAGCCAAGCTCTTCTTTTTTTTTACCATTTAAAAAACATTTTTTTTTTAAATTTTTTTTTGATTCTAGATTTTTCGCTTCAGATACGCAGAGCAATTTTTGGCTAGTTTGGGTAGAATTGAAATTTTTTATCCCATCAAAAGGACCGACGATATTAGCAATTCCCTAATGAAAAATTCTCGATACGAAAATTTTGAATCCATTGAGGTTTGTCTTGGACTTGGGTTTTTTTTTTTTGCAATTTTAAAATTCTCCTCCACCAATTTCCATTCATCATTGTGAGCTCATATTCAGCACAGCATGAGTCGGCATAAATTTTTCTTTATTTTCATTCCTTTCCGAACAGACCAAATGGTCCTTTGTACGGCAAAAGGAATCTTCTTGCCATTGTGCCAAGTGTGACCATAACGAATTACAACGCTACATCGTTGCCATCTGACGGGAGATTGTTCAGTAGTTTTCCGTTTCCATTTCCTTCTGTTCGACTCGATGTGATAAAATCTTTTCAAAGTATTTAATGTCCTGCTATCTTTTATCTTGTGTTAAGCATTCAAAGGAAAAATCTCCTCTGATGCTATTGATTGTTTTTGATTTTTTTCTTTTTATATTTTATTTTATTTTATTTTATTTAAGATTATCCAGCGTGATTATTTTTTGTCACATCAGGAGAAGAATGCTCGAAGTTGTAGAAATAGCACAGAAATAGCATTGTGGTTCGATGGGATATTGTGGTTGCTGTTCGTTTATCTTTTGTGTTAATAAATTGTGTGACATTTTTTTTTAAATTTATTTTTATTTCTTTTTGAATTGAGTAACGTGCGAAAAATTATAGCAGCGAAAGGAACAGAAAGAAATCTCTTCGGTATCTCAACTCTGAAAAAGACCTAAATCAAAAGGACTGACTCCATCAGCCAGATTCCGAATATTCCCGGGAAATTTACTTTTCTCGAGAGTAGACTTCTTCTTTTTTAAATTATTGGGGGAAGAAATTTGATGGGGAATGGGAATTTGAACCATAGCCATAATTTTCCTTACCTTATCTATTTAAAAAAGGAGAATTTTAGTCTCGACAAAAGTAGATTCCTCGGGAATATGTTCCCCACGAATACTCAGATCAAATGAATTTTTTAAAGAAAACTTCATGGTGGCCTGCCATCCTGATGCAACCTAGATTTCTCTGGATTTTGGAAGTCAGATATAGAATGGCAATACAATACCCGACACAGATAAACAGTTAGCTATAAATTATTAATCGAAGGCTTAAATATAAGCTCAAATTCTAAAAGTCATTGCAATATTTCGAAAGAATTCTGAGCACTTTTTCTAATTTTTGTGACAGACCCTAGTACTGGAGGTACCCTTAAAGTTGGTCCAATCTGGTCCATTCTCATGTTCTTACTCATGTCTGAAAAGAAACGCATACCAATAGCTCAACTCCTTCGATAAGAAAACTGTACACGGACAGACAGACACACGACTATTCGAGTCTCCTGGTGACGCTGATCATTTCTATTTATATGTATTTTGTATGGTCCATCTCGACTGCCCAGCAGTTATTTAGGAAGTGCATTACCAAAGTAATGCATTTTTTCATCGATGAAATAGGAATGCAAAAAGGAATGCAAAGTAAATTGAACAAAGCATGGAGAGGTAATCGAAAAATTGTAAGTATAATTTTTGCCAAAAATTTAAATCCGTAATTTCAATCTATTTTGCATTACTTGAGAATGCAAATAGTAATGCATTACAAAATCAAGTATTTTCGATTACTTTTTGTACAGCTGGCAATGCAAATAGTCATGCATTACATTCGCTAGGACATCGCCGTGTTAAAAATAATCGATTCTGTAATGCATAAACAGTACCCGTTTTGAATTACTTTTTGCATTACCATCGGTTACAAATAACTGCTGGGTGGTTCTGGATGTTACACACAACCGCAAAAACGCAATACATCCTCGACATAGAGTGTGCCTGCTTTAAAAAGCCCTGATTTTGAGCGGACTCCTTTATGATGTTCCTTGCATTATTGGGTCACCAAAGATACGTTGAAAATTATTAAGAGTTTTAAAAAAATTAATTTAAAATAATTTAAACAGTCCCACAATATCCACCGACAAATTAAATTTCAACCACTCCCTTTTGCGTGCCCTACCTTCGTTCTCCACAAAACATGACCCTCCCTCAATGAATACAGACCTCCCGACAAGAAACTCCCCACAAAGGAACACCCACAAACTCAAAAGAGCAACAAGCAAATCGATTACAAAAACAAATTCCTACAAATTATTTCAAATTGATTGCACTTCAAAATTGCAGTCCATATATTCATTATCCTAGACAATTACAGCGATTGCGAAAACACAATAGAGAAAAAGAGGGAAAAAATAAGGCAGGAAAAGAGAACTCCATATCAATTGCGCTTAAAATAATTCAGATAAATGAGTTTCTACATCAATCTCGAACGCAAATGAAAGCAGACAAAACATTTACATTCCATAGCTACTGGCCATTCCCATTTTACGCTACCCTTCTCCGTTCCCTCACCATTCCCAATGCCATTCCCCGAAGGAACCTTAACCTAACACAATCAGAACTGCAGACGAGTTTCAAGTGGCGTTGGCATCACTTTCCCCTGATCGTTTGTTCTCACTGTTGCATCGCAGCGTAGTCGCATAGTCATCGAGTATCCCCGGGACAGCAGAGAGACAGAGAGTACATGCAAACATACATTTGTATACAAACGTGGCCTTTGGTACATTCAATAGCACCATAAAATGCTGTATCTTATGTGCTGCATTATCGTATATCGCCTTTCAGATGTTATCCGAGTTAATGAAGAATTAAAACAGCGAAATGCAAATATACGCGCACATAACTGGGAAATATCAAAAATAATATAAATGTGGATATTCTTTGGCTACTGATTGAACTGATGAGAAAGGAGATCGAAGGCGAGAAAGAAATAGGAGCAAAAACAGCAACTGAAAGAGATAAAAAAGAGAATGGGAGAGAGAGAGAGAGAACGATCTTGACATGATAGCGCTGAAAAAAAGGATACATGGGTAAAAGTGGACCATTAAATTGAGTTTGAGGAGGGACCATTCTTGAAAGGATGGTTTTATCTATCAAAAATCAAATTTGATGCGTTCACAACAGTTGAAAGGAGATACAATACAGTGAGGGTATTCATAGACTTTGTAGAAATCGAAATCGGTGATAAGAAGGAAAAAGTTCTTGAGTTGAAATTTAACGAAAATTTGGCATCAACTAAAGTCTAGTCTGGATGTCGGGTGCCCCAGATATGACGAACACTTTGGACGTGGACTGATTCTTATACGAAAGGCTATCGTGGTATTCTTACTTTTCGGGAGAAAGCCTTTTAAAAGTGCTTAGGCGAACGAAAGAAAGGGCAACGTCCAAGAACGTTCATGTATTTTTATGTATGTACATATTTGAATCACACATGAAGCAAATTATAATTTAAAAAAAAAAGAGTCTCGATAGTGTGAACAGTCTCGTTAACGTGAACAGTCCTTGCAAAAATTATTTCACTCTATCCAGACTCTTCTGCACTTCAAGATTGAGGATCCGGACGGCCTTCAAATATTTTTCTGAAAAAGTTAAAACAACTCTACATGCAAAACTGAGGTCTAAACACTGGAAACGTGATCATTGACCGGACCGTTAAAGCTGCTAAAATATCCGAAATCCGAATCTCGATGAAAGTAATTGAAAAACGCTGAAGCAAGTTGGGTTGCAAAAACTTAAGTTGCGAAAGGCCGTGGGTTCAAATCCCAGCTTGGTCGTCGATGTTTCTAATGTCGATTTTAAGGGCGTTTTCTGGATCAAACAAAGCCAAAATACATTTTAAAAAAGGGGAAATGGCTGGAGATCACAAAAACTTATATTCAATATGGTCCTAAATCGGCTGTCATGCACAAACTGAGAGATTTAAATGTGCTATCCCATGCGGATTGATAAAACAATTCAAAACTATTTCCTTTCCTTACACATTCTTCCGTGAATACCCCTAACAGTAATCAAACACGAAAGACTTGTAGAGCCCAGAATTTCATTGATTCTGATACCCAAAAAAAAAAAAAAAATAAATAAATAAATAAAAAAGAAAAACACATTGCTTCACATATGATCTTCACTGCCATATTTCAATCGCCAAGCAAAGTATCTTTATCGCCTTCTTGCAACATTAAACGAGAACTTCTGAAGGATGAAAATTCAATTGAAGAGTCCACGAACGCAACACATAAAGACAAGAACGATGAAGACAACATTTTTATTGGACCTTTTAATTGGAACACGGATCGTAAACAGGCAGTTACTTAATTTAAAAATGAAATTCAGATCGCGACCTTATATCATATCGATAACAGAGCCCCAAAGGAAGAGACCAAGAAAAAAAAATACAAATAAATAAATGAAAATCACAGAAGAAAAAAAAATGAATAAATTGAAAAATCGAATTTAGTGGGTGATCTCGATAATGATGACGATAATGAAGATAATCCAAATTGTCGCTCTGGTGCTTACACACGTAAAGCGCTTATGATATCACGAAAGCTCAATAGCAATTTTTGATATCTTCATTGACGACGCCGGCCGATGCTGTGCAGCAAGAAAATGAGTTTGATTTTTTTTTCTGCCTTTTCTTCTCCTCCTTTTTTATTTTCTTTGCAGTTGACACAACTCATCGACGTCTCCATTATGCGGTTGGGCGTTCTCTGCAACCTACGACAATCATGAATGCATTAAGATTGTAAAACGATTGGCTTATTGGCTTTTCTCTGGCTCTCTCCCTCTCTCATTTTGCTTTGCTGTCTGAAAGGCTTTTTAGCGCTGCCATCCCACAAAGTACATTTGTGTGTCTGAAATTTTGCCTGAATCTTTGCCGTTTTTGATGAATTTTGTATTTCTTTTTTGTGGTTTTTAATGTTCTCATGTTTTTTGCCCCAGTCTGAGTTGCGTTCCGTTGCGTTGTGTTGCGTTTATTGCAGCAGAGAGCGATGACAGGCAGGCAACTTTGACGTTGAGTGCTGGCAATCAGTTTCCTATTCAAGCGGCGATCATAAATCACCGTAAATTGCAATTTATCCGATAGGCTAGAATAGCAAATTGTGAATTGTTTATTTAAAATCCATTAATATGAATTAAGTTCTCAAATCGCAATCGTCATAAACTTGAGCCTGAGATATTTCGCCAAATGTCATGGACCATTCGGTACGTGGTCCGGTGTCTTTATTCTGTATTTTGAATTGAATTAAAGACTTTTTTCGATGAAGAAGAATTTTTAATTTATCAGAAAACCTCATTGCCATTAAGTTTCTTTCACTTTCAATGAAATTCCGCGAACAAAAGCGAGTAGGAAGGCACTTGAAACCGATTGAAGATTGAACGAAAGCTCTTCAAAATGTTCCCAAAAATAAAAAAATAAAAAAAAAAACTGCTCGTCTGTGTTTACCTTCAAATGTGAATAATAAAACAATAAAACCATATAAAGGAAGATATAAAAATCTAAAAAAAAATATCTTTAAACAAAATATAAAAAAAAAAATGTATAAAACAAATCCGTCGCTGCCACATAAATGCCCTCTCGAAACGTTCAGGAGCGCTATCAGCGAACCACGCGAAAGTAAACACACAAACGCACACACCTCCACACATCTCAAAGACACAAGCCAGACAATTTCCTCAAGAGACAGTGAGCAAACTATTTCTGGCCCCCGAAAAAAGACACACACGCAAAAACAAAAAAAAAAAAAAAAAAAAAACACGATTTGTTTACAAAGGTAGGATGGTAGAATGGATGCAACTACAGCATTCACGGCATTTTCGAGGGCCATGTGCATTTGCTCGACATAACCGACTATTACAACACCCAAAAGGTTCGAGCTACGAGCCGGCGGCAATGTTGACAAAATGCGAAGAAATCCGAAAGAGAATTAAGAAAATACACTTGAAAGCGCATAAACAATTGAAACCAATCAAAATACAAAAAAAAAAAAAAGAAAACCCCTGAAAGAAAGAAAGAAGGTAGAGGCAAAAAGAAAAGGTAGTCAAGAGCTGAACTATCAACGGCGAAAATTTGAAGTGTTGAATGGATTGAAGATTTCGAAATTGGAAATCAAATGATAAAGAAAACAAATCGAAGAGAAGACAAAAAAAAACTGATTGTTCCAATGGCGTTCATTTTTGGAGTAATTTCCCAGCGTGCGATCGACGCAATCATCGCTACTGACGATGCTCGCCGGGCTTCCAGTTAATCATGGGCGCACGCGAGCTGCTTTGTTTACTCGGCATTGCATCTCTCTCTCTCTCTCTCTCTCTCTCTCTATTCTCTCTCTCTCTCTCTCTCTCTCTCTCTCTCTCTCTCTCTCTTATTTTCTTCTCTCTATCTTTGCTCTTTTCGAATTTCCCTAAGCAGTTGAAAGACTTAATTAGAAAATCGTCTTTCATTATCTTATAAATCTGCGATCAACGGATGCCGAGTCTTCATTGCATTCCGTTGCCCCTTTTTTTTTGGCTCTCTTTCACTACTGCCCCTGGTACGCTATGAGGCCAGTTTCAGAAGATTATGCCATATTTAAAGGTACTCTAGTTTCTATATATTTCTCCATTTCTTTTTTAGTTTCTTCTTAATTTTTCTTATATTTTCAATGTTATTCTTTTCATTGCTATTTCGTTCTCTCTTCTTTCTGTTTACTTTGATTTGCATTTACAAGTTTGTTTTCTTTCTCCTTGCTTTCTTCTTTTTGTGTTTTCTTGAATCGATAAATATCTTTCGATTCATTTGTTGGTTCTTTTTTCTCTGGAAATTGATTATAAATGATCAATTAAGTAGCTTGGTTTTTCTTTTCCCGAAATAAATATACATAAGTATGGTCTGTTTCTTTGAGAGGATTTACCGCGGTCATGTCCGTTTTGAAGTATTTTATGGTATTTATATGTGTATTTGGGAATCCGAGGGCAGTGTAGTATTCATATGGCCTTTTATTAAGGCATGTTGTGAAAATTGAACGACATAATCTTACTATAATATGTACACTATTATGCCGTAATCGATCTATTGTTAGCCTTCGAAATTTCTTAAATTCAATTTTTTGCAGCCTCTTTTTTTATTAGCCGTGCTAATCCAAGACCCCGAATTGAAAGTTTCTACGTCCTGTTCTACAAAATATATGCTTAATATCTGGACATGACTATCAAAAGAATACACCCATTTTGTTTTTATAAGAAAACTCCGTTTTAGTCTCTCATTCTCTTTATAAATATTAATGATAAATGTTGGTCTTAGAATAGATCATATCTCTGGTATACAACCCTTTAAATTTTGGCATTAATAGTGGACAGACCGCACCTACTTTCATTTGACATCTTTGTGAAGACCCAACTTGTACAAGTTCCAAGTTTCAATTGGGTTTGTAAAGACATTTTGGAGGAGGCCCTGTCTTAGGTGGTGGAAACATAATCAGAATAATGGCTATTTCAACGTCTTTATAGATTTTTTTTCCTAAATCAGGGAGCTTTTCTCAACAGCTCTTCTCAACAGTTCTCGACTAGATAGATGTAACATATATAGTACCGAAAATTTACAGGGTCCGATTCAGCTTTTTCCCGCTCTGGGAAATAACATTTTCCGACCCAATGGGGCACTGTTTCCGCATATCTATGTGAAATTGCCGACCCTCACAGTGCAGCTTTGGGCATTTGTCCGGCTTGCCACCCCATAAATCGGGTCCTGAGTATCCACATAGACAACTCTTTGCGTAGACTTGCACTTTGTCCGCATTCTAAAAGGTCCGTTGGACAGCGTTTTCACTGCAATACATTCGACCTGAACTGAGCTATTTTAATTAAACAAAAGATAGAGGTCCGCTTGAAATATTTTATACCGATTTTTTTTTTTTTTTAAATAGACAATAAAAAATAAATCGAGAGCATGAAAACAACGTCCATAAATAATCAGATCATGCATAAAACTTGACTTCAAAGAATTAAGATACTTCAGAAAAAAATTGTTTATTTAAAAATTCCAGAGAAGAAATTTATTGATCCCAATAAATTCGGAGACACAAACTTTTTTTGGAACTGGGAAGATAAATACGTTGTCATTTCTTAACACGATCATCTTATTAGAAAGCGATTAAAACTCTCCAAACGTTGTTTTGGCCATTTCGTGGGCAACTTCACGAGTGCAACAGCAACAAATTATTCAAACAACAAAATTTATAGAAGCAAATCGAAAGCCAACCACAGCGGCAACGACAACGACACTGATAACAACAACAGCAACAACAAAAATAGCAACACAACAACAACAAAAATAGCAACAGCAACAACAACGTGGATATGGACAGGTATTCGAATGCGTTGGCAATGTATAAAGGCCAAATGGATTATGTTGGCGGTAGCATGTCTGCTTGCTATTACTATTGGCTATCATTACTCATCGAGCGGACGCTCAATGAGCAACGCACATTCGTGTACGGTGTCACATTAAATGCCCGTATCTCTTATGCGACGCATTGACAAGTTGATGAACATACATGGCAGCCTGCCACAAGACACAAGCAGCAAGACACAACGGCAACATAACATTGTCACATTCGCAATCGTCACCGTCAACATCCAGCTCTTGCGAAAGTTTTGCGCGAATTCGTCGTCGATATCTGTGGGAATACCTTCCCCGTCCCGTCCCGCTCTGCCCTGTCCTGTTCCGTCACGTCCCTCCCCTTCCCAACCGACTAAAATGAAAGCCCAAAAGAGTTGTCGAGGGACAAAAACGAAGGAAAATAGAAAACACTTTTTTTTCTCGTCTTCTTCATTTCTCTTAAATTCATTTGAAGCATTTCAATTCAATTAGTCTGCGGACGAGTACTTTAGCCAAAGTGAGAGAGAAAAAAAAAAAATAAAGAAAAAAAAGAAAAAAAAAAAATGAAAAGCCCGGTGCAACCAGCAACACGGTTGCTTGCGGCTTTTCCAACAATTTTCAACGTTTATCTGGCTGCAATCCGAATCGCTGCCGTTTAAGATGATATTACTTGAGTGGTAACTGATAATTTTATTACCACAATCGAATTGCCACTTCATGCTGTTCTACGGCATTTTATTTCTATCGATTATCTCGATTTTTTCAATTCATCCTACCTATGTACCATTGGTACCTTCTGTGAGCATTGAAGAAATTCGGGAAGAGTATGAAGCAAAGAAGCAAGCAATGCAGCAAGGAATTTTGCAGCGAGGAGATGAAATTATCTTCAGATAAGAAAATTTATTCGTTTTAAATCCGAATCAGGAGAACCCGATTTTCTTAAAGGACAGACACAAAAATAACTCAATCGAAAGTGTTTCGCAGTCAATTGGAAAACAAATCGTTTCAAGATTTCTTCAACACATATCAAAGCACATCACCGAGACGATCAAACTAGCAGCGAACGTAGACGATGCATCATGACTCGTATGTAGTATGTGCAAATATTTTTCTTACGTGCTGCAGCTGTAATTTTTCATTAAAAGTGACGCGAAAACATAAATAAATAAACGCATAAAAATTGAAATAAAATTGTTTCAAAAATAAACTCGCATAAAAACGCAACGCAGTAACGCAGAAGACCGCAGCCGCGTGGCGAATGCTGCGTGCGACATTTCGCATTTCGTTGCGAAGGAAGCACAAAAGTTGACGCAGCTTTACCTTTCAAGCATGTTGCTGATGTTGTTGGTTTGGTTATTGTTGTTGCAATTCTACATACATTCGGACAGTGGCGGATTACTTCACTGATGCTACTGACGCCGGAATATGTCAACAATTGTTTTAAAAACTCTTCAATTTTTTTCCTTCTTTCTTTCTTTCTTAGGTTTTTTTATCGCTCGAATGTTGGGAAAAGTAGGTCGTCTGTCGGTGCAAAAAAGAAAATTTTGTACTTTTACGAAGGCGTTGTGGTGCAGTTGTCAACGCCTGGCGCTCTGTTTCTCTAGACTTCCCGCAAAATTTTTTCTATTTTTACAGGAATGAGTCAATGTTCCACGAAGCATATAGGTCAGTTTATGAAAGCTTCAGATGATTTATAGTCGCTTACTTATTTTTTTTATGATGTAGTAGCGCGAGCATAAATCTATAAAGGTTGACCAAATTTTTAAATTATTATGATCTATGGTCAAATAGAATATTCAAATAAATTAAATTACATCATTATTTGAGATGCTTCCTGAACAAATCTGATGAATTGATTCTTCCTGAGCAACCTAATTAATCGTAACATTAATGATCGAACAAAAGTGGCAGGAATGCTTTTGACAAAACCTTGCTGTCGGCATAGCTCAAAGCGAATTAATCAAGACAATTTGATGGTGCCGTCGTATCCAAAGTCAAAAAAGAAAAAGAAAAAAAAATAAAATTAATTTTATGAATCTTTTGTGGTCGCTTTTAGCATTTTATATATATTTTATTACACTGCAATCAACTGAGAGCTCTACGAAATGACCACTTGAAAAGATGATTTGCTTTAAAGATTTTGTCTGTGTTTTCTGTAAACAAAGCATTTAATTTTATTGCTTTTGTGGTGAGAATAATTTTTTTTTTTTTTTTTGTTAATTTTTCCTGAAGACATCAAAGCCTAAGAGGTCAATTAAAATTCGATTTTCTAAATTGATGCTGTGTGTGTCTTAAAAATAACTTTCGACATTGATTTGCTTCCGCGGGAAATTTTTTTCAAAATTCAATAAAAATCTTTAAACCATTATAGACACCTTTCTCATCGTGCTGGCAAGCAAATCCCTTTCAAAAGAAAAAATACCATTTGAAATGATCATCCTTCCTCTACACAAAATCACTTTTCACCACAAAACGCACGCCGACTGTTCACTTTCCTTTTCAGCACACACATATTTTGAATCAAAACACTATTAATCATATAGAAATGCCTTTCGAAAATGGAAATCACGCTCAACCTCGATATGGACACCTTCCCACTGAGAGGAAGCTAAAAATTTTACTGCAACTGCAACTTGACAATTTGTCAATGTCAACGGCATTGGCATTGATCTTTCTGCTTCCAACGTCGAATTCGGATTTGGAAATGTTAAATTTTTTTTTTCAGTTTTTTCTGATAGGCGAATTTTTTATGGGGTTAAGGTATGTCACATTGAAATGGATTATTAATAGAATAAAAAATCTTATATTTTTAACCAAAAAAAATCCATCAAAATCAAGTCTACCTTTCAATGAAGAGCTTTGAGATGAATCATAGCGCACTTCGGAGGCGACCAATACCTACATTTTTTCTTCCATAAATATTATTAGTGTAAGTTTTATAAGTCCATTTGTTTGACTGATGATTTGCATAATTTATAAAAATCCAAAGCTTAATAGTGACAATCGATGTCTTATTATGAAAAGGCTAAATCTTGAAAATCCAAATTTGACACCCTACTATGACCTCAAATGAATAATGGGACGACTCTTTGGCGTTTGACATAAGTTGACATAAATCTCTTGCTGCATTAGAAAACGAGTAAAAATACTTGATTTATGTTTTTCCTTAACTTTTCGAGTGGTCAATAATGAGAAAGAGCATTTGGAAAAAAAATATATAAAATTTTGTTAACAGATTGACAGTGTTTTTAATTGAATTTATGCTAAGAAAACTTCTGGAATCCCCAGTAAAATTAATATGAGGTCATTTAACCTTTCAGTTATAACAACCAACAAAGTAGAAAGGAAAACACCGTAAACCTTTTTTGTTTTTATTGACAAAAAAAAAAACATCCTAAGCGTTAATGAAGATTTATAACTATTTTCTTACTAATTATCTTGAAGACTTTCCATAAATATTCCTCCACCTTAGCGACCAGGAAGACATTCGAGCATGACTTACTCTGGTGGGCTTGGTGGTAGATATGTGCATACGTATCTATGCAGTATCCCTGATTGAAAGTCATTACAGACTTAGCTTTTATTGACGTTTTTGAAATTAATTATCTCTAGTGTTTAACAATCAGAGTCCACTGCATAAACGTAGCGAAAACTATTTGTCGAAAAGTGAATTTAATGTTTTTTTTTTCATACCTATTTTTTTTTCTTTTTAAATTTTATGACCGAAAAGCAAATATTGACACAGCTTCTGTTCGTTCGTGCTTAGTTTCTTGTTCGTGTTTGTTTTGGCATAAAACTTCTGCATTCAAGTCTTCCAATTCAAATGCTCATAATGATGTGACTTGGGAAAATGTTTGCATTTTGTGTGCTTTAACTTGAATGCACACACTGTGAAGTGTCAAAGCAAATGTCAAAATGTGTGAAGTCCCTGAGACGACGCGTCGTGTGTTTTTGGCTTAAGAAAATTTCAATTCCGTTTGCTTTGACTTTTCGCCTTTTGGATGGCTTGACAGGCGTAAACAAAGACTTTTCATACACACAAATGTGGTAGAATTTGTGAACCAATTTATGCAGTTAATTTACATACGAGGGCAAATATTATTTCGAATAGCTTTGAGAGCAAAACTAAATTTACCAAATAAGCAGCAATTAAGCAGACATAATTACTAATAAATGTTTTGTGTAGCACGAGGTGTGAAAGTTCTCATGTCAATAAAGTTTTTTTTTTTTTTTCTTTTTATGAGAGATGCTCGCTGAATAAAACTCTTATTAAAAATAAAATTTTTATGGTCCTTCGGAAATGGTTTTAATTGAGGAACATTTAAAGCGATAAGAAGAGAAAAGAGATAAGAAAAAGATTTACATTCGAATCAAAAGTTCAGGGCTTAGTGGTAAGTCTTTATAAAACAAGCTTTTACTGAATCTATTAGACCAGCGTTACACACAGATTGGTGCTCACGGAGGTTAGGAATTATATTTAGATCACTAACTACCCCCTTCTTTATTGATTTAAGTCTGTCTATGAAGACCTTAACGCTTTCTTCACTATCAGGAATTTTCTAAGCAGAATCGATAAAAAAAAAAAAGCTGCCGAATTTCGCATCAGAGTTTAGTTGGAGATCGTCGATTTCTCTTTTGTGTCATATTCGAAATGGGTCCATTGTTCATGGACACGATGTTACAATAGCTTAGGAATAACACTTTCGTAAGAATACCTCCATAATATGGTGATGTATCGAACGAAAACAAAGCTACTACAGCGAAAAAAACTCTGTGGTTCTAAGAACAAAGCTAATAGGATCCCCAAAGAAGAATTATTTATTAAGAAGATGCCATTAGAGATGACTCATTAGCAATGGACCTATAGTAAGCGGATGTACAGACAGAAGAAAATGGAGGACGCTTATAAGGAGAGGATTTTATTACATTCTACAACAGTGGTTCTCAACCCACGGCGATTGCAGTTCTCAAAGGGAAATAAGTGAATAAGATAACGGCAATTTGTGGGCGATAATAATTTAAAGGGGGAAAATTTAAGTAGGAAAAAAATTTTGGCAATTTTACAAATTAATTTTCTTTCTACTTTATTCAAAAGTGAGAAAAAGAAACTATTTTTGTTGTTTTTACAATCATTAATAAAAATGTTTAAAGTTACAAAACGGTTTTATTTTTTACACTTTACTTTTCCTACTAAAAGTAGGCATGCAACGATCATGAAAAGGAGGCGCCTTGGCAATGGGAATGAAAAGATTGGGAGCCACTTCTCTGTAAAATACTGAAGTTATGAGTTATTTTTAACAAGAGGAACCCTTACATCTATCGAAAATGAGATAAGTAAAGCTTTGGGGGCTATCTCCAGCTCTGTCAGAAATGAAGAATTTCATATAAAAAACGCTTCAGAAATGAATCAGAAATTTTTTGAAGTGTTTTTTATATGAAATTCTTTATTTTTGGTTGATTTTTGACATAACTGGAGATAGCTCCTTAGTGCAAAAAATTGGTATAAAATTTTTGTAAAATTAAAAAAAAACTAGTCTATCCGGCGATCGCCTCAGAAGAAACGAATATGTCAAAAATCAATAACTCAAAATATGCAGATCTCTTTCTATCTCTCTCTTTCCTTTGACGTTCAAAGACACATGATTCTTTTATTTATTTATTTATTTAGTCTATGAATGAAATTCTTACAGCCCCTAAATCACTAATTTTGTCTTCCATAAATTGAAATGAAGCAGTTCGTTAATTTTAAAAGTCAGACGTATACGTAATGTTATTGGCCGATCATATTTTTTTCGAAGCAACATTGCTCATACGTCGGGTATTATAATACAAATTGCCCAATAGGACCAAATATTGACGTCTAGGCATGAAAAATAAATGTTATCTGATTCTCAGGCCTACCCGATAAAATCACAAAATTTTCTAAGAATCGATCCAGTCGTTTCGGAGGAGTTTGGTAACAAACACCGACACACGAGATTTTTCCCAAAATATTCATATCATATAAGACCACTTTAAGGCCTTCAAATGACTCTTTTAATATTCTAAACCATTTTTTGCAATTTCAATTTAAAATTGTCTGTTCAATTCTGAATTTTGAATCAACTATTTCGACATCATTAAAACCGACAATTCCCATGAAATATTTTCGGCCGCTTTGTTTGCATGTGAAATGGACTGAATTCTAGTAAATAGACGGGCCATACCGCAAACGCTGTGTACTCTGTTGATTAGTGATTTTAAAATTTAAAAATCATTTTACCAAATTCAATCAAACAAAAACTTCTTCTCCCCCAACGAACAATGCGTCAATAGTAAATGAATAATATAAATAAAATAAACAAAATAAATAAATAAATTTCGCTTAAGCAAACAAGCAAGCATTGCATGCCATTGCTAATTTCCTTTAAACACAAAATATTTGTTAAATCAATTCGTAAACTTTAAGCCAAAAAAAAAAAAGGTATTCGTTAGGTACGCCTTTAAATGTTCAAAAGAACCTCCGAAGAAAAAAAATTATTTCCCAATTATTTGTCCATTTCGATGTTGAAAAATGGATATCAAATCTCAAAGGCAATTTGCATAAGACAAATTTGACTTCGATGACTAAATCGAGGCAATAAAAATTTATCAAATTTCGTAAGCTGTAAAAACTTGTGAAAGACCAACAACAAAAGAAATGAAATGAAAGGAAGGAAGTCAAAAAAAAAAAAAAAAGAAACTTAAGACAAAGAAAGATTGCGAAAAAAAAATGTTGACGTTGATAAGAACACTTTCGAACAAAGGCATTTACGCATCAATGTGAAGGTACTTAGAACGCATTGATTCCCGGGGGAAATCAACAGAACTGACAAGCTCAATAAATTTCCCATCGACGGTTCGTCGAAAGAGATAACTAAAGAAATAGCAGCGAAAGTTTGCCAGTAAAGCAACAAACAAAAGGGCAGGAAAAAAAAAGAGAGAAAAAAGTAGGTACATAAAAAAATTCACTCATAATCCGAAGGACTAAGCTGCAAAGCTAACAAAGCTTACGACAACTTAACTTGACTAAGGATGACTTTTTTATCTTTGTGCTGGTCTTTAGCTGGTAATATTTCGATGTGATTAAGCGCAAATTTTCTGTTCTACCAGGATTGATGAGATGATTATTGCCTCCTTTTCCCATGTTATTTCTTTTCTATTTCTTATATATCGTTTTCCCTCCCCCTTTGTTTTCTTCTTGTGTGGGAGATTTAAGTGCCTTCATGTGTGGGTTCAATACGACTAAGAATATTTTATATTTTTTCTCATCATGTTTTTTTCTTTACAGTCTGCAATTGCAACAATCACGCACGCCAGTGTCGTTTCAATATGGAACTCTTTAAATTGTCTGGACGCGTTTCTGGTGGCGTTTGCCAAAATTGTCGCCACTCGACCACTGGTCGCCACTGTCATTATTGCAAAGAGGGATACTATCGCGACCCGACGAAACCATTGAATCATCGCAAGGTCTGCAAACGTAAGTAGAAATATTAATTCATTTTTAAATTATTTTATCGTCATCCAATGGAAAACTTTGAATAATAGCAACCGAGAACATTTACTGGAAGTAAGTGCGCAAAGGATAAGCATTCCCTTTGAGGGATAAGGCTAACAAAGATTAAGGCTTTAAAGGCGTTCAAGTCTGACATTTTTTCGAATATTTTCCACCTTTGTTAGAACGCAGTAAGGCCTATAGTGAGGGCACTAAACGTCTCGAAGGAGCCATCGATTTGCTCAGCAGTTCTGTCCGAAAATGACTACAGATTTCTCTTTTTGAATGATGTCACTTCCTTTATTAAAAGTGTCTAAAAAGCACAAAGAACAATGTTGTCAAAGGTGTCGAGAGTTCTATCTACGAGCCATAATAAACAAAGACGACAATTGTGGGCAGATCCTATGATAAAATATTTTTAAAAATTAGCTAAATCCTGTCAATGAAAATTGTATGTACAACTAAAATGGTGTGATGAAAAGCTATTGTCCCATGATGTCCATATGAACTTTAAAATTCCAGGGAACTGTAGTTTACCCCTTAATCACTCACAAATTGAGTGAATTAAATTAACTTTTATTGAAAATAATAAAGAAATAATTCATTCAAAAAATTAGTTAAATGCACTCTTCAAAATTAACCGACACAGAAAAGTGCAAGCCAATCGGCTACATAAAAAGCGAATCAAATTTTTTAGCCCCAAAGGTATTAATTAATGGTGATTTGTGGCGTTTGTAAATCAAGTCGACTTTTTTACCAACTCTACTAATTGAATTGTGGCATTTTATTCAAATGAATTTTTACGCATGGGCTTTACTCCGAATTTTCGAATATGAAAGTTGCATACGAATTTATTTAAAACACGCTTTTCCAAAATGAATTCGTATTTATGCTGGCATTTTGCCTTCTTTCCGGCGTAAATTCGGTATTTTTTTGTTTTTTTTTTTAATTGTGGTTTCATTTGCATTTTGAAGCATCATTAGGCGTTTCAAAGAAGAAGAAAAAATGGTCTCCATTACAAATTCATTGACATTTCTTGTTTGGTTTTTAAATTTCAAGCCACTGTTTTTTTTTTTTTTTTTTTTTTTTTTTTTTTTGATAAATTTAGACCTTTCGTACAGATGAACTGGGTCAAGTTTGAAGGAAAAACAAGCAGCTTTTCGAAGTAATGCTTTTGAACTGAGAATTCTCACTAATTGCTTTAACCCTGAAACGATTCGGATGGGCTGTTTTCAAATTGAAATAAAAAAAAAAAAACGTTTAGCAAGGAATGATTAGAAAATGTATCAGTCTTCTAATTACTTAATATTTGTTGGGGTTTAGGGTCCAAATATTTTTATTACGAAATGTTAATTTTTGGCAATCGAAAAAAATCTCATCAAAAATCAGTCTTCTTTAAATGAATATTGAGGACTTTATTTCAAAAAATCCGTTGAATCCTTTTGAAAAATTCTATCATCTAAAAAATGGAACTACACACGGAGAACATTTTCTTTAATAAGGACAACAAATTCGTTGATAAAACTCAGCCTATCACACTTGTCGCTGTCGTAAACAATTCGTTTGATTGCGGCAATTACCCGAAGTATTTACACTCATTAAACTTTCTCAACCAACAATTTGCAATAAAACCAAGCAATTTTCCAACTTTTTTTCTCAGAATGAACCATCGAAAGTATTAAAACTCAACCAATTATGTTAAACAAGTGTTTGTGGCATGAACAACATTACCACATTAATTGAACCCCGAATCGATTTTCAAATGAATTTTTTTTTTGTTGAAGTAACTTTTATTGTTTTAAGTTTTTGTATGCATGTGCATACAGAGAAGGGTTTTTTTGCAATAACTGTGAGAGTATATGAGCTAAACTTCTCTTTATATAGCGAATCAACAGATTCCTATTTTGTTGCATTTTTTGGTCCCATTGTGGTGACTCTTTTCTGCAACGGAAGATTTTTTCTAGAAGAACAATAATTAATTTATTAATGTGAAATTTAATTTTCAAGCGATGCTTGAGAAAGGCATCCATAAGCGACTATTTGCTGACGTACGTTTCGTCCTGCCGTCAGGGGTCTCATCAGAGCAATATTTACGGACGGGCTGACTATTGAGTCAAATTTTGGTTTGCGTATTAGAACTACCTTTGACTGCAATTCATACCCTTGAATTGTAGCATCAGAAATGACTCTTAAATGGAAGATCTAACTACAGCTTTGAAGCTTGAAAGCATAGCTTCATCTTGATTTAAGGTAAAAATAATAAAGGAAAAACTGCCTCATTCACATATTCCGTTAATAAAAATTGGTGTCTGTAAAGTCAGATTACAGATGATAATTTTGGATATTAACGTACATAAATTTTTTTTTACATTTTTTATTATTTTGACTCTTCTTATATCATCATAAAGCTAATGAGAATTATAGGCGAAACGAAAATATTTACATACAGTAAAATTTCCAAAACTCGAACCACCATTATCCCAAGAAATAATTCGAGTTATAGAAACTTCGAGTCAGGGAAACGAAATTTTATAGAAAATATTCGCTATTGCCAGCCGATTCAGTTCGGGTCATAGAAAACTCGAGTTGCAAAAGTTCGAGTTATGGAAGTTTGACTGTACACTGAGCGAACTTAACCATGATTTTTTTAAAAGGGCGCATTGTTATTCACAGTCCTTTTGATTTTCGAGCAGAACAAAAATTTCAAAAGAAAAATGGTTGAGTCAACAACATTTTTGGTTGAATTGAAAGGAAATATGTTTAATTACATTTCTTTTCGTTCGGTATAATTCTCATTTGTTTTATAAAATAAGACATATAAAATATGTATTCATCTTAGAACTTTTTAAGCATTGCGAAAGCAGTCACCAAAACGGAGTGACGAAGTCGGATGAAGTCCATCCGATGGCTATTTTTTGGGTCATGTTCAGCAGAGTGCTCTATGGCCATTTGCTTTGAACGTTAATTAAATTTTTTTTGACATTTCTTCTTGTATAGGTATTTTTTTTTTTGGAATTTTTTAAAAAAATATCTTGTCATTTCAACTATGTCCGTGGTTGGTTCAACAATTTAAATTTAAATACATTTTTGAAAATTATCATTTCAATTCAACCTGAAATATGGTTGATTCAAAAGGAAAATTTTTTATTTTTTCAACAAGAAAAATTGTTAAAATTAAAAATATTCCTTGTTGAAGCCGTTTTGTATGTTTTTCCTTTTGATTTAACCAGTTTTATGGTTGATTTTTTTCTCTGTGTATATGCACAAATTCTTTCATTGTTTGATATGATAAAAATCTCAACCCAACAAACATACTCGGAGCGCTCAGAAATATGAGTCCGAAATATATAGAAATTAAGAATCTCATATTTATGAGTCCGAAATGAGTCGAGAGTCAGTGCGGCTTCATTTTCATGCGGATGCCATCGCGCTTGACATTTATAAATATCACTCAAAAATTTTGAGTATTTTTCAACTCATAAATATGACTGCAGAAGGAGTCATATCACACACTAATCACTAAATCGGCACAATTCAAAATTTTTTCAATCAGTTTTTTCATGTTCGTCAACTTTTTACTATAGGAAAAGGAACACTTGGAAAATTAACATTGATATTAATTGATTCTGCAGTTAATTAAGAATAATATAAATTTAAAAAATAAATTGATTTTACAGGCGTCGAAAGTTATGGGCTCTTTGCCCGAGAAATGAAAAATTTTGAGTTGTGCCGATTTAGTGATTAGTGTGCGATATATGGCTTGGGCTCCTTCGGATTATGATTTCGGACCCATATAGGACAACCTTCGCAGAGAGGAAAGCGCGTCTCAGTTATTAAGAATAATATAAATAATAAAATAAATTATTTAGGCTCAAAGTTTGCTTGGGAAAGAAAAATTTTGAGTTCTTAATTATGTAAATCGATGTTTCGACCCATATAGACAATTGAAGAAGGACGTATTATGTCTAAATCATTATTATAACCACACCCCGAATAAGGATTCATAAATGATTCATTTAGGACTTTCAAATGTTTGCTGGGAAGAAAAGTTTTGTTATCTGTAAATATTTTCGACAAAGTTTGAACAAAGTTTTGTGATTAGTTTAAAATTTTTTATTGCGTCAATTAAAAAGCCGATGAATCGAGTTTAGTAATCTCGATTGGATCATTTTTTGTCCAATTTTTCTGTGCAGAAATTCGAGGAATGTTATAATGGAGCATCGATTAGTCATTCTATAGCAGTCACGAATAAAACATCTCCTTTCAACAGAGAAATAGATTTGAATTTTGCTTATTTTGCCAAAAAAAAAAAAAAAAAAAAACTCTACGAAGCATACGGTCTTCTTTAATAGAATAATTATTGCTTAGGAAAGTTCCTTACACACAAAGCCATTACCCATCGATAGAATCTTCATCATTCAGACACAAACTCCTATAGCACATTAAAGTTATACTTTAGTCAGCCCAAAGAAATCAAAGAGAAGCTCATTTCCTCTTTTCCCTTAATTATTAAAATAAACATACCTTCAGCAAAGTGATTCATTAGTCCGAAATTCAGAGCTTTTTGGTATTCCAAAAGTAAATTCCAAGTAGCCTTCAACACACATGGAAGTACAATTTTCTTTGTAAAAAAAAAAAAAACTTTTTTCTTTGTTAATTTTCCCCAAACTAAGAACAATAAATAAGCCTTTTACAAAAACTACTCGCCACAATTATTTCACCGAACACTTTATTTATAGAGACTTAAATGGCTTGGAAGCTGATTTTCGGTAATCATCTACAGGTGCTAACAATGCTCGCTCGAAAAGCTTCTTTGAGTAATTAAATTATTGCTATTTTTCACGAGTATTTGGGTTAAATTGTTTACACAGTTCCGAGATATATAGCGCTGAGATTTTCCACATCCACATCACGCTCAATGAATATTTACACATTTCATCATGCGCTAATGCACTTCATTTCTATGAAGGACTTTTGCTTCTTCATATTCATGTTCTTATGGGCCCCATTCGGGCGAGCAATTCATTCCGTGCAATGAAAAAAATTATATTGCTCAATTTTAGTACCCCAAAAAATGAGTTCCATCTCTTCGAGATCATAAGAAATTATTCAAAATAAGTACTTTTAATCGAATTTAATTGACTAAATTACTTTTGCATTTTTGGGGGAAATTCTTTCCTTATGAAAATAATCAAAGAAACACAACAACAAAAAAAAAAAAAATGAAAACAAACAAATTTTGCAATATTCGAACAACGATTTCCGTAGATTTATTACAATCCATTTAATCAAAATACTTTCTGAGAAAAAAAAACAACAATCTTCCCCCATTTCAATCAATGACGCATTATTTTTTGAAATGAAAAATTTGAACACATTTTGGTGTCCTAATTTAACCCCCGTTTTTTTGCGCTCAAACAGTCCGTGAATCATCTCAATTTTAAATGAAAGTTCAAGCTTAAATCACAAACCAAACGTCATAAATTATTTTAGCACTCAGAGAAATACGGCAAAAAAAAAAAATTGGGTAAAAAGAAATGAACAAAAAACAAAAAAACCAACAATGAATTTCCTGTAAATGTAATCCTGTAAAATATGGCGTCCGTTGATGAGCGCATTTAGCGTGCCTATCGCATTTTTATCGATCTTTAATTAATTAAATTCCAAGAAACAACAAAAGTCATGAACAGTTCAACTCGACTGCCAACTGAAAGATAAATACCGGCCAAAGTGACGCTAAAATAAGCCAGACTAAATGCTAAACAGCAACAAAAAACAAAATATTAAAAAAATGCACAAAGATAATTATAAAATCGAGTTTTTTTTTTAGAAACAAAGCAAATTGCGCGCCTCTCATCAGACTTGTTTAAATGCGTTATGCATGTTTAAATTTAAACGGTGGATAATTAAGTATTACTTTTTTTCAAACCCTTCGGTTATAAAACAGCACTCGATATCAGTTAGCCATGAAACATTCCGTTTCATTGACTTCCTCAAGTGCTGAGACGACCTCAGCTCAAGATCCTAATCAAAGCAGCGTCTGATTATTGCTTGTAATGACCGTAAAGCTTTTTCAAACCAATCAAATATTAATTAGAGTGCATTTATGTCTGAGTAAATATTATACAAAGCAAATTTGTCACATAAGCAGCTACTTGAAAGTATAATTTCCACACATCACTCATTTCTTGGCATCAATGTTGCACATCATGCATAGCTTGAGACGTTAGAGGAAACATTTTTCTTGAAATGGCCAATAGAGAAAATCACATGGACATGAAAACAGCGTCTCTCTCCTCATATGTTTCTCCATGCCAATCGAATTGTTGATATGTCTTAAAAAAAGCTTACTCATTTGACCCTAGTTAGACGAAAGAAACAATGTTTCGGCAACAATGAATCCGGTATAGGGAGCCATGCGAGGGAAACAGGTGAAGTTTTTGTTAATCTTGTTGTCAACAGATTGTTCCTTTGTTTCTCTTCCATGTAGAAAACAGAGTGTAGACTTTGAGAGTTTTAAAAAATTGTATAAAAGGTCCCATCAGATCAACAGATCACTCTTCTTTTATAGACTTTCCTTAAACCAAGTGTCAGCTGTAGTTTTTTTTTTCATAGAGATGGAGAAAAAACATTTCTATAAATACATAGACAATGTATGAACCACGAAAATCATCTCTCCAAGCCCTACGTTAGATATCCTTCGATTAAAAAATTCTATTATACACATGTATATTAGCCACGTTAACCTAACCTCGTTCGTTCCTCTGAAAAATGTCCTCAAAGTCTTTATTTTGTAGTGGTTCTAAGATAGCGTAGGGGATGCGTGCTATGCTCTTGATCCCATTGTCCGAGGTTCGATTCCCGCACAGGCGAAACGGAATGTAATGTTCCAAGCCTAGCACTGGTTTTTCAAGAAAATCGCACTCACACAAACACAAGAAAACCTTCTTGGTATCACAATGGGCCGATTAACGGCCACTTCAACCTACCCTGCATGGACCTGTCGCCAGTTATATATGCTCCATGTCATATTGACTGTCAATATAGACAAGAGATACAGGTTCAACTGTCAGGAACATATTTATAGCAGTGTCATTAAAAATGTACTGTCATGAGGATAGTTCATCTTATGTACCATCAACATAGGTCTCCTTATAAGGCGAAAAGTTTCTTTTGTCTACATAATATACCGACGTCAATAGTTTCTCAACAATTTGTCAATTTCTGTCGGTCAATTGTTGACATGCAATCCACTCGCTGATAAAATGTCAATAGGCAAAGGCTGGGGTCGGGTATAATTCTGGCAGATAGTGACGTTGACGCGGTCAGGAGAAAAAGAGTATAGATTCACTATTGACATTTCCTACAGGGTACCTACACATGTTTTTATGTGTGAGGTGGAGAAAAAATCCTGTTCTACACTCTATCGAACATTTTTGATGGATTTTCGAACACAATTTGGGAAAAAATTCAAAAAAATTCCTAGGAAACAAATATAAAAGACCCTCACCATAATAAGTTTTCGTTAACAATTGCATCCACTGAACAATTAATTCTGTTGACCCAAACATTGGAAAGCTGTTTTGAGGGTCAAAGTGATTAGTCTATGTGTCAAGCTGAACCGATGAATTTGAGTGTTTATTTTCGATACACAAAAATATTTTTGTGCCAAATGCAATTCACACCAATTCAGTTTAGTTCAGTTCACTTTTTTCCCCCTCGTTTTAATTTATTCACAAGGCATTTCTCATGCGTTTTATGATTATGAGGGTAAACACAGTTACTTAAATGGGTCGAGACATGTACTTAAGAAACTTTCAGTTTTCTGATTTAAATTTTATTGTAAACATCGGAGCGTTGGCTTTAACAACATGTTGTGAACAAATTATGGTATGAAAAAAAGTCATTTTCATACGTCAATAAAGTGGAATTTCATTTGTTTGAATCGTAGAATAAATAAGAAAATAAAAATAAAAATAAAAACACAGAAAACATAGCACAATTAACATAATTTCACAACTATAATTTTTTTTTTTTTTTTGTGTTTGTTTGTGCTCTATAAATCCACCAACCTAACAACGGTACTATCGATGAACGCCTCAAAATATATTGGAGAGGTCTTATGAAAAGAAAACAACCAAAAACAACTCCCCATGAAGCTTTTGAGTAGAGAAAAAAAAATTTTTTTTTATTTCCCAAAAAAAACTTTAAAACATTTCATTTTTAAGTGATTTGAGAAGAAATTTATAATTTTTTTTGGTAATTTCTTTCCAATTTTATTTAGTTTTTTTTGGCCCTGGATTCTAAAAAAAATTATTTCCCCAAAAAATCTAAATTAAAATTTAATTATAATTTTTTGGGGAATTTCTAAAAAAAAAAAAAAAAAAAAAAAAAAAATTTATAATCTTTACTTAAAATTGGAAAAAAAAAATCCCCTTAATTTTTTTAAAAAATTAATTTGCATTACCCCTTTTTTTAACAATTTAAAATATAAAACAATAATTTTTTAAAAAAAAAATGGAAAAAAAAAAAAAAAAAAAAAAACAAATTCAAACAAAGCTGTTCTTTTTTATATAATCAAAAAAAATACAAAAACGCAAAAAACAAAACAAAAAAAAAATAAAAAAAAAATAAATTTTTTAAAAAATCTTTAATTTAATTAAGGATATTTTTTTTAACCTGTAAATTCAATCTTTTCACACAAATTTACAATTTTAACAAATATTTAATAAAATTAATAAAATCATTGATTTGAATTTTTAAGCAAAAAGAAACTTCCAATTTAAATTTCCTAAAAATTGAAACGAGGCGGAAGATTTTTATTATTTTTTCAAATTTTTTAAAAATAAAGCCAATTTTTTCTACATTTTTTTTTTGAAAAAATTAAAATAAAAACCCCTGCTGTAAAAAATTCTACACTTCAAAACAATTTTTGTAGGGCTTCCCGTTCCGGAAATCACCTTTTAAAAAAAAAACCTGAGGCTAGCCCCCAGCGAAATTACTCCTGCATGACAAAGTCCAATAATGTCACGAAATATAGGGACATTGTATCATGACATCTTGGAGGACTGTCGAGGGACGTTATTTTGCTCATGGATGAATTTAAAGTTTTGCGTCAGTTCAGTTAGCATAAAGTGGTAGATGATGACTCAGAATCCGAAGATGCGGTTCGATCCCTGGCTGAGGCGAACAAACAAATGTATAAAAATAGATTTTTAAAAATTTTCGATAACAGGCAAAGAAGAGAGTTATCAAACTGGTTTCTTATACATTAACATCTTTAAGACGAAAGAGACTTCTTTTGTCATCATATAGTACCAGTCAATGTTCGTCACAATTTGTCAATATTTTCGGTCAAATGTTGACATGCAATGCCGCTCGCTGATAAATGTCAATAGGCAAAGGCTGGTCATAACTGGTAGTAGTGACGTCCGTCAGTAGAAAGAGTATAGATTCACTATGGGACACTTCTACAGGGTCCTACACATGTTTTTATGTGTGAGGTGGAGAAAAATTCCTGTTCTACACTCTATCGAACATTTTTGATGGATTTTCGAACACAATTTTGGGAAAAAATTCAAAAAAATTCCTAGGAAACAAATATAAAAGACCCTCACCATAATAAGTTTTCGTTAACAATTGCATCCACTGAACAATTAATTCTGTTGACCCAAACATTGGAAAGCTGTTTTGAGGGTCAAAGTGATTAGTCTATGTGTCAAGCTGAACCGATGAATTTGAGTGTTTATTTTCGATACACAAAAATATTTTTGTGCCAAATGCAATTCACACCAATTCAGTTTAGTTCAGTTCACTTTTTTCCCCCTCGTTTTAATTTATTCACAAGGCATTTCTCATGCGTTTTATGATTATGAGGGTAAACACAGTTACTTAAATGGGTCGAGACATGTACTTAAGAAACTTTCAGTTTTCTGATTTAAATTTTATTGTAAACATCGGAGCGTTGGCTTTAACAACATGTTGTGAACAAATTATGGTATGAAAAAAAGTCATTTTCATACGTCAATAAAGTGGAATTTCATTTGTTTGAATCGTAGAATAAATAAGAAAATAAAAATAAAAATAAAAACACAGAAAACATAGCACAATTAACATAATTTCACAACTATAATTTTTTTTTTTTTTTTTGTGTGTTTGTTTGTGCTCTATAAATCCACCAACCTAACAACGGTACTATCGATGAACGCCTCAAAATATATTGGAGAGGTCTTATGAAAAGAAAACAACCAAAAACAACTCCCCATGAAGCTTTTGAGTAGAGAAAAAAAAATTGATCATTAAATATTTTATTTCTGGCATCTGCAACGGCACCAGAAATCTTCTTGCATCAGCAAAAGAAAAATATTTTCGCACATTTGCACCGCATTTCGATTTTGATTGTTTCGCATCAATAAAATCCGAATTAACTTAATAATGTTTTTTTTTTTTTTTTTGTATGTTTATCGTAGGATTACGGCAAATCAAATTCCATTTCGCTGCTGAGTTGAACTATTTTATTTTACGAAAATAGAAAGGTTGGTTGCAGCTCAGTCGATAGCTGCCTTATATGGGCACTCCCAGCGTCATCAGCAATAGCTTTCGGCTAGGAAAACAAAAACATCAAAAACTCCTCCCGAAATCATTTTCTTATAGGGAAATGTAGTGAAATTCTTTTAGATGAACTCTAGTGCAAAGATTATACGTATTTTGGTTATGACTAGATCAACAGAAAATATTTAAATTCAGCTCCCAAAAGTATGCATATAAATATTCCGAATTATTTCCGACAGACAATCCTGTTTATTCTTGTAGTTATCGATTTAATAATCTTGAGGAAAGTTTTAAGTCATATCTTTAAAGATAATATGCTTCGAGACAGGTTAAATGATCTTCATGTTAAAATATTTAAATGCATACCTTTAGGTGCTGAATTTAAATATTTTCTGTTGCCTTAGTTATGACTAATAAGTTTGGGAGATCAATCATTCCTTTAAGTGAATTTCTCTTTTGAACAGAGAGTGAACTACTAAAGCACTTTAAAATCTCCCAAATCCGACGGTAAGCTGAAATTAGTAGCATGAGGTAGAATACTCCAAGACCTCAAAAGGACTTGGTACGTCAAAAGAAAATATTTATAGTCAGCACCTAAAGATATGCATTCAAATGTTAAAATAACAATTGTACTCAAAAGAAAATCTAGTCTTACCAAAGTTGATTCAAATGTTAAATAAATTATAGAATTAGTCTTTCAAGGTAAATGAGCTTAAATCATTGCTCGAGATGTGTTTAAATGGGCATACCATACAAGACGCTATCGCTATCGGAAATATTGTAAATATTTATATGCATACTTTTAGGTGCTTAGTCTTCATAATTTCAAATTCAGTTTTAAATGAGAGAATTTACGCTTCTTCGATTTTTTATTCTATATTTTATTGAATGTACTTGATCGTTTCCCTCTAGAAATTCCCGAGCCAGGAAAACCAAGTTTCTTCTATAGATTTTTTTGCATAGTGATAGAGAAAAACCACTTATACAAATACGTAAACAAGTTTATGAACCATGTAGAGCTCCTCTACAAACACTAACTGAGATTTCTCTCGCATAAGAAAATCTGTAGACAGCGCAAAATATCTTTTCTTCATTCAATCAAACATTTTCGATAGATTTTGTAATTCTATTGTAGAGAATTTTAACAAGTACCTAAACATTAGTGGCATTGACCTGCAGAATTGTAGAGATGGGCTTCAGTGTACACTACAAGGGTGGATTCACTACATACTATACTCGACTCTCTAGCTCAGACACTCTAAAGGCGACACCTATCTTAAGCATTTCATAAAAAGCACGAAAAATATTTCAGAAAAAATCTACAATTTTGACATCGAAAGTGTAAACTAGACATTTTTATTATTAAAAGAGCTCACCTAATGTATCACAAGATCAAAAAAGTTTGTCGATCCATCAAAATCTTTTACTTCAAGACAACTTTGAAGACATCTTATGGCATCTACTTTATTAAGAGCTCTGGAAAATGTCCCTCCTCCACCTATCCATAACACCGTCGATTGAAATACCAAAGTTGAGCGTGAAAAGCCCATAAAGAGTCCAATAAAACGAAATAATAACAAAAAAAAATAAGCTTCTTAGAAACACTCTAAACTCCACACTCTTAAGAGAAGATTTAATTAGTGGCCAGTCGTCAGTTAAAGGCTCATAAATCAATTAACCGAAAGAAAGAAACCACGTGGCCTTAAGAGCGTTTGCGAAAAGTTGCCAAGTTGAATGCACTGTTGCAAGTTTTGCTTTTGGCCGCTGCAACACGCGAAAGTTGTAAACGATTTAAGACCGATTAATTGCTGTCAAATAAAGAATCCATTTAAGCTTTTATGAGCGGGCGGTGGGGCGAGCGGCAGCAACATCTGCGCTCGATCAATATTTGTACAAAAATAGCCTATTTTCAGCTGTAGATACTCGTAATGGAGCTTTCGGCTCATCTCCGTTCATCTCCGTTACTTGGAAAAATTTCGTTTGGCGTGCTAAGGAAAAAGACTAAGTTTGGTAAATATTGACGTCGGCTGCTAAGAAAAACAGGCAGAAACTTTTCCTTTGAAAATTCAAGCTCAAAATAATAGGGAAATGAAGCTACTCAAAAGTTTGTTGCAGCTGCAAACACTCATTCAACTCGGCCAATCAGATGCAGATGCACAGGCAGTCAGTCAGTCAGTCAGTCAGTCAGTCAGTCTGTGAGTCTGCCTGTGCGTTTGTCTGTCTATCGGCTGGCGAGTCTACTGCATGCCAGTCAGAAAGTTTTCTCCTTTCAAAACGAAAAGTTGCTAAACAGAGTCATCATTCTAGCGAGCTCTCATTGCTGTCATGACTTTGTATACGAAATTTAAATATTGAAATTGGTTGAGATGCCACTGCCATGTTGCCGCACCATAACACTCCACACGATGTTGCGACGTTGCGACGTTGCATGATGTTGACAAGAAACGATTTGTTCTTTTACAGTCAGCGGAAGAATCGCATGCGGCTCCAAAGGAAAGTGCTAAGAGAAGTCGCTTCTTCCGAAAGGGAGTGTGAAAATGTGTGGATGGATTGCGACTTTGTCGGTGAGAATGGGGCATGAGTTTTGTTTGTTCTTTGTTGCCAGGAATAACTACTTATATAGCTCTTATTTAAAACCTTTACTTGCAATGTCAGTGTTTTCACAAGCCACTAACAGAACGCTCTTTAACATTTTCATGATGTTATTGTTTTATTAATGTTCCTTTTTGAGATCTTCTCTTTTTATATTCTGTTTATTTTACTTGTATAATTTTCTTTCTACAAAAGTTTACGTATTTTGGTTTATTTCTGTCAACAATCGTAGACCATGAATATTGTTTGATGTTCCTCAAAGGATCAAGTAATTAGATTATAAATAACAAGTAATTATTTTTGAATTTCTCAGGAGATCTGAATGCATATTTCTCTTCTCAATACCAAAGCAAAATTTAAAAGATTCTTTGTAAAGGTATTTAATGGGTATTTGTCTGTTAGAGGGCGTTTTTTAAGCCTTTCTTTTCTTAAATCAATAGAGTCAGCGTTTGTTTCATCTTTTTATCTTAATTATTTATAAAGATATTAAATTTTTTTAATCATGCCGTATGAGTAATGTGTTTTGTATCATTTTCGCACATTTTTACTGGATATTAGTACTAGAGCATCTATGTGCACTTGTAGTTTTCTGAATATCTCACAGTTGCTCCATTTAATTTGAATGAAACTTTTTTTTTAATGAAAGCAAATACTTAGAGGTGTTCAAAAAAATTTGTAGAGTGGCGTCAAACTGGGAATACACTGAAAAAAATTGTTCTTTTTATTTTTGTGGAAAAAATTTTCTCAGTGTAAAAATTAAAAAAAAAATTTTTCGATTTCCTGTTATATTAGCAATCGGCCAACGTTTGTTTCATCTTCTTATCTTAATTAGTTTTTGAGATAAAAAATTTGAAAAAAGGCTTATTAAAAAAGGATTTTCAAGGATATTTCAAGGACCGTTCATAGTAAAAATCTAAAAAGTAGTCTCCACAGTGTTTTTAGATGGCACCTATCGAAAAATCAACAAAATTTAAAAATTCCTTTCATGATGCCGCATGCCTTTGCTTAACCCGCCAGACCCTTTCAGAAGGATATCTGTTACCTCATTTCAGGATCTTCATTAGAACTATACCATATTTAAAGACCGTTCGAAAATGATAAAAGTCTGGCCAGACCCGGTTGTACAACGGAGGCTTCAGTAAAAAAAGCAAAAGAAAATTCTATCTGCTTGCAGCCAATTTTTTATTGACCCTAAAAATAAGTGTGTTTCAAGGTTCAGAGGTCTTCAGAATCTTATTTCCTTGACCGGTTTTAAAACAATGAAACAAAAAGTCTTAGAGCGATCAATTTTCGTTAATTTGAGAGACAAATTGTTCAAATGGGACGATGCATTGTCGAGCTCTTCTCAAAAAATCTCCAATACCCCCTTAACAAAAATTTTGTTCCTCCTTAGAAGGCATTAGAAAAGTGTAATGAGATCTCCCGAGAAAATGCAGTTTTTATTCTGTAGAGGGGTTAATTTTTATAGACGAATTGGAAGAACAAAATTATATTGTTTTCTTGAGGCTTAAAACATTGCAAGATAGCTTAGAATACGGCAATGGGTTTCATTGGTTGGTCGAAGCACACAGAGGACATAAGGCATTATAAAAGTTTTGTTCAAAAAGCTCAAAATTAAAGTTTCAATATTCTATTCTCAGGCACCAGAAAACTTATTAACCGTGCAACATGCAATCTTGGTGTTATTGCGTCTTCTATGCATTCGGGCAACATGCAACAGTTTGAAAATACTTTTCTTCGTTTGCTCTTGAATGAATGAAGTCATTTTAAAGTGTTTTACTTTAAAAACTAACTTGAAGCGCTCGAAAATTGAAGGTTCTTGCTCTGTATTCCAGAAAAAAGTAACAATTGTTGAATGCGAAGACGTATTGATCATGCAACGTTCAATCGTCGCCCAATTGCGTGCTCCCTGTTTTCCAGCAATGTGCAGTGGCAAAAATAATTTTTTTTTTAATTTCGATTCTTTTCAATTGAAAACGAAGACTTTTTTCATCTCCGTTTCCTTTCCATAGATGAAAAATAAATTTAAATTTACAAAATACCTTCAGAAAGGCCAATATTCCATTCATCATTGCCCAAGCAACATGCAATCGTCTTATCATTGCATGTTTCATTCATCCATTTAGATATCGTCTAAATATTATTACAACGTTGTCTTAGAGAGCCTTAATCTTTCCGTCCAAGCTTATTTATTATCTTCATAATTTTCCTTGCCGCTCTCAACTCTTCTAATTAAATTAAAACCGAAAAGCTTTCACACCAAATTAAAGTCAAGCCAATATAATTGCATGTATCAAAGGGAGCCAATATAACGCCCCCAAAATTTTGGTATAAACTTAAGCCTAAAATTAATGTTAGCCATAGCTAAAGACAGTAAATTAAAAGCCATAAAATCACTAAGTCACGTGCAGAACGTACGTAATATGATGCCATGACATCACCCACAATTAGACCAACATAGACAGCTGGCGTGCTGCATGTGCTGCTTCGAAGCATTATGCAACGACACACACACACATGTGTACCCCCATGTATTGCCACTGAAGCAACATTAACATAATCTTCAAAACGGTAAAATGAAAACGGAGAAAAACGAGGGGAAACGTGTATTCGAATCACCTTAAGATGCTTAGAACAGTTGAAAGAAAGCAAAGTTAAAATTTAATAAAAAGGAATCTTTCGAAAAGCGATTCGTCGCGTTGAAGTCCGGAGTTAAAGAAGACGGCACGGCATGGTACGGCACAAGGGAAAAAAAAGGTTGGCTGGCTTGGAAAAGGGAACTTACACCCAAAAACGATTTTCTCAACGAACAGAGGAAGCAAGTGACTTAATTGAATTTTTGAAGAATGCATTCATCACGAGCGCTGAACCTTGACGTGTCAGTGCCACGATTCCGATTGCATGCAACCATGGGGCGGATATTCTTTTGCAGCATCACCTTTAGAAACGAATACATTTAACCCCGCAGTGCTCAAGCGAAGACAAGTGCGAGTGCGTCTTTTCAATTCCAAAGAAATAAGCAAAAAAAAAAAAAGTCGGAAAATCTTTTCGCACATAAAACTCAGAATTCCCGTTGACTATGACAAATGTTGCAACATATCCTGACAGCATCCGACGCATGTGGTGTCGCAGTTAATGCTACAAGATGGAATGGATACTGCCTGATTGCTTTAGTCCTTTTCTATTATTTTATACTTTATCTTTATTATTATTCGGAAACTGCGAACAATGGCTTGAAGTAAATAAATTTCGAAAAGAAATCGCGCCTTAAAAATGGTTATTGAATAACTTTTCGAAGGGAAAAGCCTTCGCTGCTTCTGTTGCAATTTTACTCAAAGTTAAGCCTTTTCTAAAGCTGCTTGACTAATGCAACGACTTTCGATTCAATCTAACCGTCTAAGCGGGCTTTTATTTCTTTCTACGCTTCAGAAGATTTGCTGCGTATTTAGCTGAAATTACGAGTAGCGGCTTTATCCCTTCGAAGCTCATGCGCTAAATTGACTCAGGACCTTGCCGTTGATTTGATTTGGAACTGCTCGAACGTAAAATTGTTTTTTATTTTTTTATTTTTTTTTTTATATTTCTCCACAGTTTATGCCATATTTTTTCATGCGAAGAAAATTTTAAGACTCCTTATTTTTTTTTTCAATTACAATTTCTTTTCCATTGTTTGGCACAAATGGCTTTGATTCTTTGAGCTTGTTGCTTCAGGCAAATTATGCTGCGTATTTTTCTGCGCGCGTTTTTTACGTGGATTTTTTATGAAATTTTTTTTGTGGTGAAAATAAATATATTAAAAAAATTTCAATATAAATATAAATTAAATATAAATTATATTTAAAAATTGCCAGAAAGTGGCGAAAAAACGGAATACCTACAGTGAAAAAAATTATAAAATTTTTGTTTTTTGTGCAAATTTTTTCTCAGTGTAAAATGCGTAAAATATTTCGCAGTGTTAAATCTCCAAAAAATCTTCCATTCTCTGTTTTATTAACGCGAAACGAGAATAGACTGGAAATTGTTCTTTGGGAACAAATTTTTCTAAGTGTAAGATTTAAAAAAAATTCCATTCCTTGTTTTATTAACGCGAAACGAGAATAAATTTAAAAACAATTTTATTTAAATTTTATTTGCGAAAAGATGTTCTCAGTTGAAAAAATTAATGTTAGATTCTTTGTTTTATTAAGGCCAATACACTGAAAAAAATTATTAAAGTTTTGTTTTCTTTGCGAAAAATTTTTCTAAGTCCAAATTCAAATAAAAAATCCATTCCTTGTTTTATTAGCGCAAAACGAGAATACACTGAAAAAAGTTTTTCCATTTTTGTTTTCTTTGTGAAAAAAATTTTTCTCTGTGTAAAATTTAAAACAATTTTTTTAGATTCCTTGTTTTACTTACTTTCCGTTGCTATTCCTTTCATTTTAATACCTTAATTAGTTTTTGAGGTATTAAGTTTTTAAAAAGAGCTTACTAAGAAGTATTTTTCAAGAATATTTGAAGGACCCTGCGTAATAAGAACCTAGAACTCGGTTTCTACAGTGTTTTTATCAGCAAAACTTTAAAATCCCTTTCAGTGGACCGATTACCTTCCAGAGTCAGGCAATATCTTTAAATTTATTTTGAATGACTCCATTCGATTGGAATTTTCTTGAAAACATGTCGCATATTGGCACATGAAACCACATTCATTTGACTTCCGATACATATTTGGCATCACCAGTTCACATCTGCCGACCTTAAAAAATACCTAATATCCATTAACAAGAGCGTAATTCCGTAAAGCATTTCGAGAGATGAATCAAATTCATTTAAGTAGAAACTATGTAATCCCTGAAGCAATCCATCCAGATGTCTGTGTGATGGTTACCCTGCCATTTAAGGAACCAAATCAAATGCAATTTAAGAACCGCAAATTACAAATTTTCTGAAGAAGAAACTGCAATCCGAAATGCATACGATGACAACTAAATCATTGCCGAAGAGATCGAGACACGCATGTACCTACATATGCCTCAATATACATACGTATGTTTGTGCCCCATGTATGTACGTATGTATGCCTACACGGAACATCCGAAATGGCAAAGTAACGTCAAGCAATATTTCAGACTCAGGCAAATGCCAGCCGATGTGTGAGAGGACGTTTAATAAATAATAATTTTCCGGTCATTGCAGCGTATTTGCAAATAAGGAAATTGAGAAGTGAACTTAACCGAAATGACATGCAAATACGCGCCAAGATACATTACATTACATGACGTTACCTTACATTACTTACGTTACGTTACGTTACGTTGTGTTGCGTTCCGTTCTGCTGATGCTGTTGCTGCTGCTGCTGCTGCTGCGTGGTGAGGCATGAACATAAATCAATGGATACGCTTAGACGAACACATACGAAAAATGGAAGCCTCTATATTTGAATGGAACAACCTTCCCGATTTGGGGAGACCAGCGCGACACTCCGTTCCCTCGCCTAAAACGATGGGAAGTGAAACAAGCAACTTCACACCTAAAGCGCAAATTACGATGCAAAGCATGAAAAGCGTGATTTGCAATAAAATTTATGAGTTAGGCAAAAGCGAAGCTGTATTCAAGAAAAATTTCAACAGTCAATTTATTAAAGAATGAATGCATGAATGGACGAATGAATGGACAATTGAACGAGCGACCGACAGACCGAATGAGCCACCGATTGGACGAACGAGCGAACGAAAAGATGATGACATGATTGGGGGAGCCCGCTGGTACAAGTAGCGATAGATACCCATGTACATCTAATAGTTAAGCGTGGCCTTACGTACCGGCTACTGTCTCAATGCTTTTTAAAGCATCCAAGCAAGAGCCTCCAAGCTGCGATGGCTCGAAGGTATGTATGTATACACTGCAATTGGAATTGCGGCCTGAGCACAGTAAAAGGAATAGAAAACAACAACAGAAAAGGAAAACAAAACGAAAACCCCCTAAGCCCATGCCTTCGAAAGGGGTAAGTGTTGAGAAGAGAGCTGAAAACCCAAAAATGAAGTATGCACCGTCAGACAGCTCTGTGTGCCTGCTGTGCGCAGACAGAATTCTTCTTCTTGCCACTGCTGCCGCCGCTATTGCATGAACGAACGAACGAACGAACGAACGAACCCCAAACATAGCCAAGACAGACAGTCCGGCTGTGAGACATGAAGACAATCAGACGCTCTGGACAGTTGAAAAATTTATATTTCATTCACATATGCGAAAAGTCTGCAATGTCCGACTGACTCTCCTCATGTGAGGAAAATCTAAATTTGATTTTGACCACCAGTGGAGGCAGTGAGAAGGCTCAAAAGTATATTTTTGCTGCAGGTAGTTAAAAAAAAAAAAAAAAACAGAATAGTCCTAGTCCTAGTAATTCAAACAACAGCTTGACTCGACAGCACCGATTGCGACCATGGAGCACAATAAGTCATTTTCGACCAGTACCAAAATCACAGAAAATCATCTTCACCACCAAACGAAATGGACTTCTTTTTCTATAGTTCCAAATCGAACGATGGGAGGAGAGCGTATAAATATAAAAAGGTCCTTTCACACATAAAGGGTCGTAGTCTTCAGCTTGGTTTAAGTGCTTCGAAAGTTAAAATTTTCGAATATGTACTCTTTCAGTCTTTATGCCAGTTTAACTCAATCGAACACCTCTGCTACATTAGATTTTTTAAACAATTTTCATATTAATTTAATAAACCTGATTTAAGCTCGCCTGAAGACTATTATTTGAAAGTTTAATCCTTCAAAAAGTTTGAACTACGCTGAAGATATGAGCCTGAGTGTACATTCAATATGAAGACGAGTCTTTTATAAATAATATTTTATCTCCCTTAGGCTGAATAAGTATTAAGTTGTCCTAGATGGACATTATATTGACATTTATGTTTTAGGTATGTATGATTTCAGTATGTACGATAATTTGCCCTAAAGCAGCTTTTATGTTTAATGAACCATTTGTTCTAGGCTTTTGAAATATTATTTGCATTAATTAAGATTCTAATTATAAGATGCAATTATCATTATGTTTAAATGAAAAAGTTCATATTAAGTGTTCTCTCTACTTGCGGACACTCTAGCTAAACGGACACTTTTTGGGAATGCTCTAGTATTCCTGCTTTTCAAATAGTTCCCTCTTATGGGTGGGTACTCACCTGAACAAGGAAGTAAACTCCCATATAAAATGTATGGAATTTTAGGATTCACAAAAATCTCGATTAGTTAAACAGCTGATTGCATTTGACGTATGAATCGGTTTAATGTCAAACGGAGCACGTGCTTCCTTGCTAGTGTTCTTGAAAGTACAAAATATTAGTGATGGGCGATACCGATACGATAGTATCGGGTATCGATACTTTTGGGGCGATACTATCGAAATTTGGCATCGATTCTTTCGCAGCGCGATACTTAATAGTATCGATACTTGGAGACTTAATTTAGAGTATTAATATATTAATAGAAATCTGTCTGAATTGGGTAATCGTTGGAACATCTGTTCCTTGCGAAAGACTTTTTTCAATGGCGGCTTTAATAATGGATGAGTGCGGGAATTGACTTTCGCCAGAGCATTTGAAAAGAAGAATTTTCCTTGCTGCTCTGAACCAACAATATTGGTTTTCTCAATACTAGGCCAATTCACAGTTCATGCTAATTTAAGGTTTAATATGCTAATTTGCTTTTTTTTTAATTTTCATTAAAACTGCTCAAAATACTGTACATAATTTGCATATATAATACATACATTTCAAATACATACCCTGAACATATTTTTTTAGTATTTCATATTTTATAATTTCTTTAGAAATCGTATTACGATCATCGTAATGATAATGCGGGTAAGGAAGAGTTTAGCCTATTATTGCGATTCAAAGCACTTATTTACACAGGGGAGCGACTATAAAAATGGGTATCGTTTTATTCGATACTATATCTTGGTATCGATTCCTTTAGCCGCGATAGTATCGTTGTATCGATACTGATTGGACTTGAGTATCGCGATACCCAAGTATCGATACTGGTTTCGGTTTTGCCCATCACTACAAAATATTAATTGAGCATTGAGGCCTTTTACATTAGTCAATAGTTGACAGTCAATTCTCATTTTCAGTACAAAACGATAACATATCGTTATCGAAAAGTTGAGCGTTTTTTGGTTGCACGTACTCGCTCAATCCGTCTTTGCTCTCTTTCGTTTATCGAACTTATCGATGGCTGGGAACAAATTTCTGACATTTATTTTATTCGTTTTCGTTGTTCGTGGAGACAGCATCGCATGCTATTATATGTTTTTACTTATTTTTCTTGATCAATATTTTAGGATCTTACATTCTTGTATGTACCGAAAACTATAAATTGAAGACTAATTTTTATGTTATAAGATATGAAGAAAAATGTGATGAATATAATTAAAATTTAAGGCGAAACTCCATAAGCGATGGCAATGACGGTTGTTGCGGTATACGCGGCAAAGATGAAAACATTTGTGCTGCTTCCATTGAATCAATGTATTGATATGTATTTAAATGGAAGCAGCTACATTTCTATCGCCTGAAATGTTTCGTCGATTCTGGAGTTTCGCCTTTATTCTTTTGACAATATGAAAATCACCTAGATAGTTTACTCCTACAAATCGTTAATAGAATTTATTTTCAAACAGAACAATTTAACAGCTACTCACTAAAAATTGTCTTTTTCAAAAAGCATTTTTAATTCAAGCATTTTGAAATACTCCTTAGCATCAATAATTAAATTCATTAAAACAAAACAGGTAGTGCTGTATTTATGCTTCTGCTATCAACCCTTAATCAGAGATACATAATTTATTTTGCTAGTATTTTATAAACTATCACCCCTGTGTTGAAGAGGAAAATGTCATAAAAGGCAAACGAAGTAAGAATTGACGATCAATTCTTTCGAGTAACACTGCAGCCACACGTTCAATAATTTGCTTTCAAGTTGAGCACACCTACTGGTTGTCAAAATTCTTTAAAATTGAAGCTATGACGTAGGCTGCATGCAACTTGAAAGGCAATTTTATTTTAAAAATGCCGTCGTCAAGGAAACAACTTAGAATGCTATGCAACAATGGGGTCGTCCATATATTACGTCATCATACAGGGGGGTGGAGGGGGTCACGCGAATGATGACGCTTGATGATGAGGGGGAGGGGGGTCAATCCGCAATGATCACGTCATCATCTCTATCTTATAAGAAAACACTATTAAACTATATTTTGAAGAAATTAATTTCTATTTACTTGTGAAATAATAAAGAGCTCAAAGATGATGTCAAACAAGGGGGGAGGGGGTTCTGGACGATGACGATTGATGATAAGGGGGAGGAGGGGGTCTAAAATGGTCAAAATCATGCTGACGTAATATATGGACGGCCCCAATGATCAGCTGTTAAAAACTTGAACGAAAAATTGAAACGGAGCTTGAAAGAAAAATTGAAGTCAAGTTGGCGTTCAATTTCTAAAAGTGTGAGTGTGTTAGTAAAATGTTTTGAGTGTATGGGAACTTGAAAGGCAAAAATTGAACGTGTGGCTGCCGTGTAAGTGTAAAAGCGAATGCAACTCCAAAAGGGAATATCGATAGGAATTGACGATCAACTATTGACTAATGTAAAAGGCCTCAAAGACGGATTGAGCGAGTACGTGCAACCAAAAAACGCTCAACTTTTCGATAACGATATGTTATCGTTTTGTACTGAAAATGAGAATTGACTGTCAACTATTGACTAATGTAAAAGGCCTCAATGCAATTTTTTATCGATTTTATTTTTTTCCAAAACTCAGAGTTGCATTTTATCTTCACGTGATTTTCAATATCTCCTGCAATGTAATAGCACTGACAGACATAGGTATTTTACACCATGATGGTGTGAAGTCTAGGTGACACACATAGGTATTTCACAAAAGTCTACCATAGCCATCATAGACTTTTTATAGACTTCACACTACATTGAAAGGGAGGATTTATTGTGGACTTCTTAGATTGATATGGCAGCACTGCATAAAATTAAACGAAATATCGATTATCTTATCGGAAACCAGATGTTTAAATTTCTAATTTAAAGTTGTTTATGCGAAATGCATGAAATTAATTCCATCGTATGGATTTATGTAACAAACAAACGATATTTTCATGGATTCTTTTGAGATAAAATCGAGGCTAAATGCTACCAAACTGTTTTTATTGTTTTTTTTGTTGTTTTAATTTTAAATTATCAGCTGTTTTAACGAAGTCCATAATAGAAATCCACAATCAATTGTAGTGTGTCACCCCAACATAGACTTCTTTCATTGTAGTGTGAAGTCTATAGACTTTACACCATATGTCTGTCAATGCTATAAGAGAACAATCATCTATTCTCCATTTCACTCCATTTTGTATGTTCCTATTTGAGCATCCTTTAAGTCTTCTCTACTAAAGACCGTTTAAATAATCAATTTCTCTATTCAATTACCGCTTATCTATTGTTAAATACGAATTTACCGGCAATAAACTCAAGTGCAGCGAACTACGACTATATAAGTACATATATTGTGCTAAGCTTTTATCAACTTGTTGGACACTAAGAGCACTATTTAGTGCACTGCCACTACAAAGGATAATTGCTGACACCCATTACATACACGTAGCATCATGTCGGGTGAAAGCACAGGTGCAGCACTCCAGCAAAAGCCCAAGAGGACAAGAGCATTTAAGTGCATTCGAAGTGTATTTCGAAATGAAGGTAGATTGTAGAATTTCGAACGTAGGGAATGAACCTACTCGTAAAATATAGAAGGATCGGAGCCAAACCGAAAATGCCAAGCAACATGTGTCCCATTTAGTCGAGTAACCAAAAAGCTTACCACATTTGCACACCGAAGTCATTAAAAATGCAAAGCATTTGTTAATTCGGTTGGTTTCTGGGCGGGATTAGTTAGCAGGCGGTCTTTGTTCTCCGTTCAGTTTGTTTAAATGCATTTCGGTTCGTTGTGAATTTAAACTGAATGCGGTCGAGTTGAAATTAAGCTCTGAGCTTTGAGGCTGCACAGCAAATATTTGTCGAAAATTTAATTGAGAGAATAAAGAAATTCATATTTTTTGAATTTTCTAAAATGAAATATTTTGCTTTTCCAAGTTGAGGTCAATCTTTCGAGGACTTTCCTAACAGAAACTAATTTTTTTTCAACTTTTAATGAAAAAGTCGCATAGTTTGCGATCAAAAATTGGAAATATAGGGTTCATTCTTGCCAAAAAAAAAACTCTCATTACAGTCATGTCAGTAGAGAAGAATTTCAGGCCCGGGGAAATGTTTCCTTCGGAGCTCTTTTGAGTTTTACGGAAAATTCAAACCAAAAAAAGGGTCCTCACACAGCTACAGGGATGATTCTCTCGTTTCTCGTTTCTTCAACTAACAGAAGCCCGAGCGCCTAGAATATAACCTCAGAATTTCGAAAAGTTCCGAACAAAAAAAGGGCATCCACTCAACTTCAAGGAAATCTCTGGAAAATGATGGGACTCCTGAGGAATTTTGCATGCGGGAAGAGTTCTTCCTTTTATACCCTGCTCTATACGGGACTGATTACAGTCATCCTTGGATATATATTAGCACGAACAAAGATACTTATCGACTTGTTTGTGGCACTTATGTATATTCAAATACAGTAGATCCCCGGTACTGTGATAAATATGCCTCGGAATTTGAATATGTATGTAAAAAAATGAAAAAAAAAAAAAATATAAAAAAATATTCAAAAAATTCAACAAAAAAATTTCAAAAAAAGCAAAAAATTCAAAATATTCAAAAAATTCACAGTCAAAAATTCCAAATTAGTTCGATTTAAGCCCAAAATCCAACATTGCGAGAGCCCGATGCGAGAGCGCGAGACGAGACGCACAAAAATTTCAATACATTCAATCATATGGTTCAAGCTCCAATGTATCGCACTGCGAGACCTCGTATCGAGAAAATTTTGAAAAATTGAATATTTCTCGTTGCGAGGCAATTTGACAGGTTAATGAAGTAGCTACTTTTTGAGTACTCGCTATTGGGTACTCTTTTAAACTAATAAAACAAAAACTGTTCACTGTTCCGTGAAAAAGAGCTTTTAAAATATTTCGTGAGCTTTGGTTCATTTTGAAAATTTTTTGAAAATTTTGAAAATTTTGAATTAAAATTTAAACTCAAGTGATAACGTATAATTTTTATGAGTACTCGGTACTCGTTAGATTGGTACTCGGTTCAAATATTGCATTACTAAAAGCGAAAGTATGCCATCATCTGCGTGACGCAAAACTCTCATTGGAGATTGAAATGCGTCACGCAAAACATTTTCGTGACGTCGCGCACTCTCGCATCGGGCTCTCGCAATATTGGATTTTGGGCTTTAGTATGCCTATTAAAATGTTGAATTGTCAAATTAACAAAAAAAAGCCTACTTCAGTCAATAAAATATTCAAAAAGCACAGTTAAATGCAAAAAAATTCAAAATATTCAAAATCCGAACTCTAGTGATAAACGCTTTGCAGGGCAATGTCGAACTATAGAATTTGTCGGATTGTAGAGCACTGTCTAAAATCCCCTATAGTGCGGAAATTTTGACAAAAGATTACCTTGTAGTAAGAAAATTACATACCCAATTATAACATTATTTTTGTTAAAGTCTGAGAAGAGGCCCTACCTTCCAAAGGGTGTCAGGGGCAGCAGTGAGAAGTAAGTAATGCTCTGGATAAAAATATCCAAATTTTTCAGTATCGAGTCGATTTCTTTGACACCCCTGAATAGTAGTGATGTCGGATTACAGGGCGAGCCGGGTTGCTGGGAGTCCGCTGTAGCACGAAACCTTGCCAAAGCGACATTTTCTCCTAATAGAGAAACTCTAGACTCACGGCACGAGTTGAAACACACATTAAACTGGCCATATGTATCCCCAATTAATATGTCGCTTACTGTATTTTCATTTCCGCAGTGTCTTATTCTCCGCTGACTACGCTTTAAATGAACTTCAACAACGACCATGGTCATGACAAAAGCTTACACGTCCTGTCACTATACCCAGCAACTGATAGTCGCTTATGAACACACACAACCAGTGGAAAAAATCTACAGATTTCATTTTCCTTCTTCTCTTTCATTGGGGAAATGAAACCGTTCGCCAAAGTTCTCCATTGTTTTTTTTTTTTTTTTTTGTTTTTACCTTGTGCCATGGCCGCCAATGTCCGACTGACCTGTCCACGTTGTTCGATCGCACTGAATCGCCGGATGTGTACGCGAATAAATCGCATTTAATTTATTGTAAATCGGATTAAATTACAGAATGTGTGCGGCGTATGCGATTCTCGTGTAATTCTGTTAATTTCATTTAAATACGAACAGAGGGAAGACAAAAACAAAAAAAAAGGACTCGAAAAAAATGATTAAAAATAAAAATAAAAACCTATGGAGGCACATTGTCAAAAAGTAATACCCGAACACACACATATCAACATTCATGCACGCAATGGCAAATCTGATTCGCGAGAATATTCCGAGTGCTTTCAATATGTCACACGTTGCAACTTGTGACTTACAACAAGGTAGTTCATGTTGCGACGCTGACAGTTAATTCAGTAAATTTTGTTAAATTACTTAAGCCGTCTTATTGAATATGGCTTAACATTGCATTAACAAAGTACATAAATCTTAGCACAATCAATAAAGCATTGTGAACGTGTGCTGACGCCTTGAACACGTTTTCATATAATGTATGTATACATATATGCAATAAAATATATCTAAATATGACCTACTCGTATTATTAAAAATGCAAAAAATTAAAGCCTAGCCGAGGCCTACCTGTAACACGATTTTTAGCACTCCACAAACTCATGCCGCACAGCAATGTGACTTCCTTCAAGAGACTATTTCTTTGTGTGGCCATTGTCATAGCATCATAGTATCATGTTCCTAAATCACCAAGCCTTTTTGAATGGCTCAAGTCTCAATACACGACGACCACGTCTTTATTTCACCACAATTCCACTTCTTGTCCTTGCAAATCACGATCAATAAATAAAGTGTTGGAACAACTATTGAAGGTGTCTAAACTTTAGTGTACTATAGTTCTTTAGGCACAAAAAAACACACCAAAACAAAAAGACACAACTAAATGCTCAATAGCTTTGAACGGCTCAAAAGTTCGTGCGGATTCATTAAATTCCAATATCAATTTTTTTCCTCTTATGGTCGTAGTCTTCAATTCGGTTAAAGAACTTCGAAAGCTTACATTTTCGAACATATTGTTTTAGTCTTCATGCCAGGTAAATCAAATAAGTTTGATATATTCGAATTTTTTAACGATTTTCATATAAAACTTTATGACAGCCTGGCAGAAGTCATAAGCCTAGTTAGGGCGTTTATGAAGACTATCATTTGGAAGTTTAAGGGCCGCTTTCTCACCTTTTTTTATCTGTAAGTTAAATTATCCTGATGATAATTTCATGCGAATTTGATTAATAAGTCAAAGAAACTGAAATTTAACCGGCAGATAGAGCTTAAAAGTAGGATGAGAAAACGGCCCTAAACCTGTCAAAATCTTAAACTGGGTTGAAGACTATATGGGAATTCATTCGAACCCTCGAAAGGGTGAACTCTGAGAACTTCTTTGCGTTAACTGTCAAAATACATGGAAGCTTTGACGGCTTTTTAAAAAGTTCTCTAAGTTCATTAAGTTCGAGGTCTGAATGAATACCCATTATGAGCTTTATTGATGAAAGCAATAGGCTAGGAAAATTATCAGAGTTTCAATTGAATAAAATTTCGAATTTAACTGGAAGGAATGCAGGGATGCCTCTACAATGTGGACGCTTCTCTCAGAGTTATTCTGACATTTGACATTTTAGGATGCAGTGGCCTAGCGAGGACTAATCTTGACGTGGGCGATATGAACTAGCGAGGCCCTATAACATTTTTTTAAACTTACGAACTATGCCTGTATCCTTCAAACTTATGCTCCCTTACATCGGAGTCTGATTTATGCTTAAATATGGCTATGCGGGGGCCCTAAATCCTTTTAAATCGTTCATTGAATTGACTTCGTGTGAGGCTCACATAGACCACGCCTAGCTACGCCACTGTTAGGATAAATATTTAAACAAAAAATCAAGGACTGATTGAACAACCTGATGGTCTTTCTAATCTCACCGTATATGGAAGGTTTTCTGTTAATTCCTCAAAAAAGCTATGCACAAATATCTCAAAAAACAAAATAAATATACAGTTTGACAAAGGCTATTGAAGAAATTTCTATCACCAAAAAAACATCACAAAACGGCACAAACTTCTTTGCAGCACAATCATCCAAAGTCGATCCAACAGAAAGACCTCAAGGCTCCTTAAAAAAGTTGAGTTCTATTTCTGCACTTTTATATGCAATTGTCATCTTAAATTCGTGTTACTAAGCTTTAAAAATATTGCACCAATGACCATGATCATCTAATGTCTAGACATGTTTGCTTGGATTACCGTTTGCTTAACAAAAAAAAAAAAAATAACAAAAACCAAAAAACTTTGACAGTCACAAAGATACTCACATCCCTGCACATACATACATATCTCGCTCAAGTATGCCATCGAGTTCTCACAAATCTTGAAATTTATTTTCCGCACATCATTTAATGTGTCTTTGTGAATATCGCAAATAAAACTTTTAAAGCTGTAAATTTATTGCCCAAGAAATTTCTTCTTTGTTCTGAGAAGAATAGCTGAAACTCTTTCACTTTGTAAAAGAAAACCAAAACAAACAAAAAAAAAAGATAATTGAAAAATAGTTGGAACTCTATAAGGGAACTCAGTTCAATGTGATTCGTACACATTTTCTAAGCGTCTGTGAAGCTTTTTTTGATTCTCAAAAGTAAGGAAATCCGAAAAAAAGGCTTTTCGGAAGAAAACGAATGACCTCCTCGTGTTCCTATCACATCCTGCAAAAATTTATCGATGAGAAAAATTCACACACGGGCCATTTTATTGGCCATTGATTTATAATGCTTTAAACCTCCAATGCGGATGGAGAAAAACGAAACAACGGAGCCAGGAGTTTGAGGTTTCATTTTCGATTCCCTGGCCATGATGGATGTCCGTGGATTAGTAGAAACCGTTGAATGCTTTGACTTCTCGTTGACGCCTTTATACCCGGCTGGAAATTTTACCTGGATATATCAAGGCCCTGGCTAGAAATTCACATATACACGGGCTATAACTACTCCTAGTAAAATCTAGTTAAGGTACTATCAAGATTTTTTCTAAGAAGGCCACTAAATAGCCGGCACTGACAAGGCCCACGATGACGCCAGAATATAATTTTCTATCCGGGCTTTACCTTGAGAAAATTACACAGGCCCTGTTTAGATTATTCATGTTCAGCCCGATTCTGAATATTCCCGGGGAACAAAGTCCCGGGGATTTTACTTTTCTCGAGAGTAAAATTCTTCTTTCTTAAATATTTGGGGGAAGAAATTTGATGGGAAATGTGTATTTGACACATACCCATAATTTTCCTTACCCTATCTATTTGAAAAAGGAGAATTTTAGTCTCGAGAAAAGTAAATTTCCCGGGAATTCGTTCGCCGGGAATATTCAGAATAGGGCTGCTTATGTTATATAAGGGAGATTCTGCTCAGCGCCAAAGTAGGGCCAAAAAAAAACCTGATCGAGTCAAGATTTGTTAGTCCAGGGCCTGTCTAGACCCAGCCTAGATTTATCTATATAGTGGCAAATCTAGCTAGCCCCTAGCTAATCACTAGTCTTCTCTAGACAATTTTCTATCCGGGTAAGCTTCCCTTGTTTCAGACCTATTTCTTTCCTCTCGCTCACTCTGGACCCTGTGAAAATGTTGCATTTTCTCAATGTTACTTTTTTTGTGACCCACATCAGTTTATAATTTCCCTGGTGCTCACAAATAATGCCGAATTTCAATGAATCAGGGTCCTTTGCTTCCATATCAATTCGGAATTTCTTCCCAAAGTTCACATCGCACATGCACCTCAAATGCAAGCACAAATCGCACAATTAATGCCACTTGACAGCTCTCGTAAAACACTTCAAGGCTGATTCCTTCCTAAAAGCTCCGTTCTATAAAGTCCTTTTCAGTTTTATCAAATTTTCGCACGCCCTTGCAATCCTCTTAAAAACCGCAACAATTTGCGCAACGCAAAACTTCGGTAAAATGCATTGCAAAGCAGAAAAAAAGCTAACGCCAACACGCCAAAATATATGCTTTAAAAAAAGTGAAAGTGAGCGAGAAAAAGTGTTGAAAAACACTTTCAAGTGCTGGAAAATTGGAATTTTTTTCCCCCGGAAAAGTGAATATAAAAACGCAATGAAATAGAGAGAGAGAGAGAGAGAGAGAGAGAGAGAGAGAGAGAGAGAAGTGAAAGCACGATTTTCATAGTGTATGCTAAGCGGATTAAAAATTCGGTTTATTTTACACTTTTTAGCGTGCCAAAGCGAGGAGAAAGAAAATGAAATTATGAAAATAAAATTTTTGTGTGAAAAATGCCGGAAAAATAAAAGAAGAATTGTAAAATAAGAATTAAATATGAGCACAGAAGGCGAATGAAGTCCAGAAGGAGATAATAATGCATAGGAAAAAAAAAGAAGAAAATTCCGCAAATAAATTACTTTAAAGCCCATTAGCGTTAAGACTCTTCTTCCTTACTGCACCTTGAACCTTCACCCAAAAGTACAAAACAAAAAAAAAAAGGAAAAATAAGTCTCGAAGGAAGTTTTTTCTTGTCATGTAAATTATTTCACAGGCAATTAGTAACGGCAGTCAACGGCTGCCACTCAATGATACAGAGCGAGGCAAGAAAAGAGCCGGCCGGCAGCATTTGATCGGAGAGGCTATGTATGGAAATCGTACTTCGTCAGCGCCTGACAAGAGGCATTTCATCTGCTTTTTAGTTTTTTTTTTTTTTTTTTGAATAACATTTTTTCCGTTGAAATTCTTAATGAATGAAAATGCGCCACTTGAGCGAAGATGGAAGAATCCTCGATTTTTTTTTTTTTGCATTTTTGGGCCCATTGGCGAATGTGCATGAAAATGGATCTCAAGTGGCATCGATTTTCAATATCAGCAATCGAAATTGCAATTTCAAAGATTTTTCCATCCATTTTCGATTTCATTTCCTTTGAAGTTCAAGCTGAACATTTCGAAAATAATTTTTTTGTGATAAAAATTTCAAAAAATAAATAATCTTTTTATTGTTGTTTTCATTTCAGCCTGCGAATGCCATCCGATCGGCTCGTCTGGCAAGACGTGCAATCACACTTCTGGTCAATGCCCGTGCAAGGATGGTGTTACTGGACTCACATGTAATCGTTGTGCACGTGGCTATCAGCAGAGTCGTTCTCACATCGCACCTTGCATAAGTAAGCGAACCAAACAAAACACATTTTCTCAATTAAATATCACCATTCCTGATGCCTGATGATGATGATGATGATGATAAAAAAAAAAATAATAAAAAAATCTCATCCCGATCATTTTTCTCAATTTGTACGTTTTTCAGAAATTCCACCGCGCATGAGCAACATGTTGGATACCCAGAACACCGCTCCTGAGCCAAATCCATACGAGACGAATGCACCTTATCGTACGGAGGGAGGGAGGGGTAAGTAAGTGATGTTTTTGTTTTTCATTTCGTTATGTGTTGTGTCTAGGGTTTAGTTCTCCTCTTCCAATTCACTTGGCTTGGTGAAGGGTAAAAGGGCAAAGCGGTGAAAAGGGTGAAGGGTAATATTAACGTGAGACGTATCCTTTCAATTTAATTTTTCAATGAATGACACACTTGAGATCTTGAATTAAGGATGCATATACGAACATATCTATACCATAAGTGTATCAGCCAAAGAACTCTTTCAATTATCCTGTGGCAGCGTTGAGTAAAAGGATTCAGACGAGTGCTTTTCCTTCTGTTACAGTCTAACTAATACCCTCAAAGCAATAATTGCAACATTAATTAAATGTTTTTGCATTAACAAATTGCATCGCATTCACTCACACATCAACGATGCATCAATACCAAGTACGGGTGTATGGGTGTATGGGAAAACTGTAAGCCAGTAAACGAAATACGAATACGAATACCGCAAGCAAGCAAAAAAGAACTGTGATACCAGGACGACACTTATCCTTTCAATGCTGATGGATGCAATAACGTCCGTGAGTGTTGAACCGCGAAAATGAAAATAACGTTCATCTTTCGCTTCCTCAGAGAGCACGGTTTTCACAAAAGCTCCACAGTGCAACAAGTCTATGTAACTAGTATGTAAAAAATATGTTTTTTTTGATCGAAGAAAAACCATGAAGGTGAACGTCAAAAAATATCACATAAAAGGATCTCAGAATTTAGCTCAAATTTAGAGGAATTCTTAATGGAAAGAGGAGAATTTAATTTTTCTAAGCTAAGTGACATATACATACATATACTCGTATGTACATATCAACAAAGAACATGAACTAAAATAGATTTGATAGATAGAACCGTAAATGATAGCTTAATATTTTCGGACGCTTTGCACTTGTGCGGATCAGTCCCTCGCCTATCCACAAACGCTGTCGAATTTAACATAGCGATGTCATTGCCAGGGACGGTCTGTCATATTATACGATATTTTTGGCCTAGCCTATGGCTATGGGAAAGGGCAACTATTCAGCTAGGGAAGGTGGATGGATCATTTCGCCCCAAATTTTATTATATTCGAAATTTTATGTGGTTTGAGTATTTTTAAAGTTTTACATTGAAAATATATTCATCACTGAAGTAAGATGTAGTCAGTCATGAGAGAGTTCAAATCACGGTTGCCACTCAAAAATATTTTTCGGGACCAAAATTCATGAGAAAAAGGACCAAAATAACAAAAAAAGGACCAACGGTTTCTTTCTTTCATTAGAATACAAATATTGCTTCCGATAGAGGAAGTTTAGAGAGTTATGGACCAAAAACCAAAAAAAAATCCGTCCGATTTGGATGAAAATTTATAATATAAAAAGTGAAAAATTCTAAGAATTTTAGCACTAAAATTTAAAAAAAAACTGGTCTTTTTTGGGCCCGTTTCGAACTATACCAAAACTAGTCTAATTGTAATTCCGTTTCTTGAAAAAATTTTGACGCCAAAATTCTTAGAATTTTTCACTTATTCTATATATAAATTTTCAGCCAAATCAGACGCCATGAATTTTTAGGATTTTTTTGGTTTTTGGTCCATAGCTCTCTAAGCTTCCTTAGAACCCCCCCCACCCATCTTTTTTGGGTTAATGTCTTATAATCTGTTCAATAATACCACTGTGAAAATTTATTTATGTCAAAAACATTATCAAAGCACTCTTTCTCTGGAAGCACGCCACGTGGTAGCTTAACTCCACGCGATCTTGCCTGTACTTTGCACTTCTATCAGATAGATCATGTGAAAATTAAATAACAATAGATTTTGACACAGAAAGTTTATTTCCTCATCTTGAAAAAATACATTAAAGTTTTCGCTGGTGGGACAATCTATAATTAGTTACAATCAACAGTGATGTCAACGAATTTCATATTTCGCTCTATGTATACATATATGACATAGGAACATATATGAAAAAGGACCAAATGTAAAATAAAGGGACCAGCGGACCAAATGGTAAAAAAGGGACCGTTTTTGATCCAAATGGACCAAAGTGGCAACCGTGGTTCAAATACTCAACAACGCAAAAACAATACTATATATGATTTGAAAATAGTATTTCCTGACATTATTGTGACTAGTTAAATAGCTTCTTACGAAAGACTGGCATAATGGCAAGTTACATATTTCGGTGGTGACCTTCTGACTACAGGGAATGGCAATGCGTTTACAATTTTATTCTACACAAAAGTATCGAGAATTACTAAAAAATTTTCAATTTTTCCTCTAGACATTTTTTGCCAATTGAAAATCCAATCCGCACCCACTGTAGACACTTTATTTTTAGATGCTCTTTAGTTTTTCTTTTTTTCTCTCATAAGAGCCACAATTTTTTCATGTAACCAACAGGCAAAGATTAATCCTGGCCAAAGCCATTATGGCATCAGAAAAAAAGCCTTATTCCACACACACACACACCAACACACATGCAGAAGCGTATGAAAATCCATTGCGCTCGGATGTGTGTAAGATCGAGCGAATGCAGTTTATTTCATATGTTGTGCCACAGCGTTCACTTGTCTGCTTTCCCTTTTGAAGAATTAATGTGAATGTGTACTTGTATGTGAGTAGTAAAACAAAAAAAAAAAACAAAAAACCTAGGGTGAAATGGTCTCACGTTGGGAACGGAGCGAAACATAAAGGATAATAACTTGTTAATCAGCGCCTTAATACGCTATAATGGCGGTTTGATAAGAGATGCGAAAGGCTTTAGAAATGACTCTGCTTCTTTCTCATCATCTCACTCGCTCTCTTCTCCATCGTTGAGTGATAGACAGTCGGACGGACCATGGACCGCGGAAGTGGGTACTACGTACTTTATTACGAGTTCACTGGCTTCGAGCCAATTCGGATAAGGAGCATAAAACATTGAAATGTCTGCGAGATAAGCATGTTCAGTTTATTTATTAAGTTGTTCAATCTTTTTTTTTTTTGTTCTTTACACCTTATCCTGTAGTGCTTTCTATCGTTCTTCCTCTTCTTCGATATCCTCCTAATATAATTGCAGCTGATTAAAGCACATGAAAAGTGAGTGCAGAAACTTTCTTTAAATTTCTTAACCACGAATGCGTTTTCATTCTGTGGCCACTGCACTTTTTTCTCAGCGCAAGAATCATGAAGCCACATAACGTAACGCATCGTTAAGACTTAACAGGATAACACTTAATAAATTTCTTTGTGTGATAAATAAAAATGCTGTCGTTCTGCTCTCTGAAGACAAAGAAGCAGAATAAGAACGAAGAAAGTTTTTCTTCAACATAATGTTTAGATAAGAACTTTAGCTCGCAGTGAGAAGATAAATAAGTTGCTGCAGCAGTTCTCCCCTTACTAATTGGTGAGAGTATTTGTTTTAAGCATGCTTTTTGAGCTGTGCGAGAGAAAATATTTTACTTGATGTTGAAAAAAAACATTTTTATAATTCAAAGAAGACTTTGAGGGAAAATATTTTCGCAGTGAAATATAAAATATTGAAAGAGGAGGAGTTGAGCTTTTTAAACCTTTTAAAGTTGCATACAATTTAAAGGATCATGTGTACGCTTAGCTAAAGAGTTGTAATGTTATAAAAGCGAAAATAACATCAGTAGAAAACTAGCAAAGATGATTAAAATACTACAACGACTTTTCAAAGAATAAACCTCTTATGTACCATCTGCAGCTGACGTCGTAGTCGGACAAACCCCCAAAAAAACAGAAAATCTTGCCTGAGTTTTTAAAATCCTTGCGCTCTTTGAATAAAATGCATATTATTTCAAATTTTTATCCTTTTTTCGCTTGAAAAATATTTACTCTCATAAGAAATAAGGACAAAAACACGTCAGTCAAGCATTTCAAGAGGAAAATCGGTTTAGAGATGAGATGTCTGTCAGCCCACGTCAGTTATGTTGTTAAAATTGGACCACGTCAGCTGCAGCGGGTTAAATGGTTACCGTTCTCTAACTGGGTGCAATTGCAATGGGATAACAGGAAAAACTGAGAGAGCTGAAATATTTATATCAAACATATAGATACCAGTGCTGTCATTTTTTGTATTTTAGAAAGTACCAAAACGCTTTTAAAAAGGTAGTTTTTATTATAAATAAATGGAGTATATTGAAAAAAGTTGTTTTTAAGCAATAGATGAAAAAGGAAAACTTCGAAAACTCGTAATTTAAGACGACTACAAATTGAATGAATAAAATTTTAAATGAAAAATTTTATACTTTTTCGCTTTTCCAATCTTTTCGTAGGCTTGCCGGTATGTTAATTTTCACCGCACAAAAAAGCTATAACAAAATTTATTTACAATCAAATAGTAGTACGTAAATGAAAGGAGTAGTAAAGTAGTATGGCGAGACAAAACCCTTTAGGAATTTCAACTAATTTTAAATTAATGGAACAACTGATTGATTTAAAGTGACAATTAATTTAAACTCTGACTTTTTCCCATGGAGAAAACTGACTTTTTTTTAGCATGGCGATGTCCTACGGCAAAGTCAATTGTCTGAATCTGCATATCTTTTAAATTAGTTTAAAATCAGTTTATTGCAAATTGATATTATTTTAGTTTTTCTTTGAGTGATTTCAAAGTTGTTTTTTTCAAGTTAATTGAGAAGGAATTCTTAAAACCAAAATAAGAGAGAGTGTCCAACAATCCGATGTCGGTGAGTTCAAATCCCCTTCAGGCAAGAATTTTTTTTGATAAAAAGTAGATATATTTAAATAATAATTAACAAACTTACGCCCGAATTCACCAAACTATTTAATGAATATTTAATTAATTTTTAATTTTAAATAAAACAAATATTAAAACATTTATCTTTTTTGGCTTTCACCAAAACTTCGATTTTGACAGTCGCAAAAAGTGGCAGCGCCTGCAAATATAAATACTTTTGTGAAAAATCACTGTACGTATTTCAGAATGGACAAGAGAACAAAAAGCTTTTCATGTGAATAAGTGGATTTATTGCTTGATTTAGTAAAGAGAAACTATTAAATTGTTTTCCGCGTCACTTAGATCTGAATCCATTTCTATCGAAAGTGAAAAACTTCTTACGTAAATATACAATCAGCTGTTTTCATATCGCACTAACAAATATTTAAATCTACTACTGAGGTGCTTTAAATATTTGTTAAATATTTTTTAAATGAAATGGTGAAACGAAAAAGATAAAATTTTATTTAAATATTCATTAAATAGTTTGGTGAATTCGGGCGTTAGAAGAATATGCTTTCAACCAAACTTTTCATTCAAAATAATAAAAAAAGAAAATTTCTAGTGGAACTTATAGGATTTTTTCAAAGCTTGTGTATGACGATTTTGAAGAAAGGATGGAAACTTTAACTACTGAATGGGTGGCAGCTTCTTTTCTCCTCCATGAGATAATCAAAATTTTCCTTAATATTTAAAATTTACCTGCCTGTTTTTATTCCCAATTTTTCCACATCTTATTTCCGCCTTCGACAGGATTCGAGCTCCAGCCTTCGGATTGCTAAGCGCAATCGCTATGCGCTACGCCACAGAGAGATCAAATACATGTAGATTTCATATATTGTATTAAAGTTCATGAATGTAATCTTAATTAATTGATTTTCAACTAATTCTATAACATATTTTTTTTCAATCTGATTGCCTAAATTCCGATAGGGAAAGTAGTAAAAAAACTACTGCCACATTTCAACAGAACTGACAGGTACTGTTTGTGCTCCTAAGAGTATGCAGGAAATTATTTCTGGAGGGTTTTAAAACGTTAAACCTTCATATCTTGACTATATTTTTATATTACTTTCGATCCCTTCGTATGCCCCTGTTTATCCTTAATCTTAATAAGAAGACAGATGGATGGTTAAAAGGGACTTGTTTAGATCCTTATGAACAGTTCAAAAGTAACATCCATTAAATAAGTACCACACCCTCTTGCAGTGAATCTCGAATGGAGCTTAATTGGCCCTATTACAATAGTCTACAGTTGATCGAGAGTAGATAAAGTTCTATCGGCGAAAGATAAAAGCCCAGCTTCGTAGGTATTACGAACGTTGAATTGATAGATAGACAGATGATCAATTATCTTTCGATCGTTTATCTCTCGAAAATTTTTGAACGAAAGACCGTTTCGACAGGTGGAAGCTTGAGTTTATAAAATGTGTCACATAAATCTTAAAACATGAATAGATTTTTTAATGTAAAGTTTTCTTAGTAGGACAAAAAATATAAGCAATAAGAACCAATTAAATAAATTATAGGAGATGATGGAAAAAACCCCCGACACCGGAGCATTTAATAAATAAAACCGAATAAATCCCGTTTTGATATATTTGCTATCTTCTATGCTTTTCCCTAAATGCTATCGTCATGGACTGCACTTTAGAACAGTTAATCAGGGCCCGATCCAGATTTTTCGCCACTCGGGGTAAAAACAATATTTTCCGCCCCTAAAATGGCATTAATGAGGCACTATTTTCGCATATCTATGGGAAATTGCTGTCCCCCACAGCGCCGCACTGGGCATTTTCCCGGCTTTCCACCGTCTAAGTCGGGGCCTCCAATTAATTGAAAACTCAAGGACAAATATATAATATATGTATATAAATAACTTACGGATTTTTATCCATTTCCAACGGATTAGCCTCGAATGCGTCTCCTGTCTGTCCTCTTATTTGGAGTAAAGCTTCCTCATTTTCAGACTCATCGGATTCCAAGCCACAGAGCACTGACAACTCGGTAGAATTTTTTCTACTCCATTGGCGGTAGATGATCATAACAGGGCCGAGTATTAGGTACCACCAGCTGTCTATAAATAAATAAAAAAAAATTATATAAAATGTTTTGATCATACCATAATTTAATCCAAGTTTACATTATCTTTTTATCTCCAACTGTTAAAATGATTTTGTGACTACACAAAAAAAAAAATCTATTTATTTTCTATAAGTTCCTAATTTATGTGAAATTTTAGGAAACTACATTTTTGGAGGTCATTGCAGGTTACCTCAAAAAAGAGCACAGCAACATTTTTACCCAAATACACTGAAGCTTTCCGGTTGGTCTAATAAATTTTTCAAATTTATTGAACGCACTTACTCAAGACACCCACCCAAGGGGAGTTGATGGGACGAACAATATGAGGGAAACCCGAACAAATTAACTTATGCTCCACACAAAATTAGTTGTGCTCTTTTTGGTTTTCTTCGCTTTTTTTATATTATCAATTTGTTGGTTGTTGTTGTTGTTGTATTTTATTCTCACTCAATTGTGAAGGAAGTGCTCCAAAAACGTTCGTATTGAACTAAATAAACTTTGGAGCTAAAAAAAAAAAAGAGCATACGGAGATGTATTTATTAGCCAAGAGTGTATTCCTCTTATTGAGGGAAAGCATCGGTCTAGTTAGTGTGACTTTCAGGCTATTTTCGTGCGTCGTCGTTTTTAAGCGAAGCGCAAACATTAAAATCCAAGAAAACAATTAACGCATACAACAACAATAAACAAAATACAAAAACAACAAAAATAAAGATGCATTTCGTGCAAGAATAAACAAGTTGTGAACTGCATGAGACGTCTTCGATTTTATAAAGGAGGAAGAAATCAAAACTTTTTTCTTTCCCCCTCAAGTTAATGGCTTCATTGCATTTTGGGTTGAATTTGTGTTAATGTCTAAAGCGAACAGCCCAATTTTTAACCTCGCAAGGTGATTGTGGGCAGAGTGTTGATGGCATCATGAACGCTGATCGCATTTTCAGCAACGAAAAAATTTTAAACAGATGATGCAGAATGTCCATTTGGAAAGGCTTTTCTCGCGAAAAATGGAAACTGTATGCGTTGTTCAGGTGGCGCTTTTTTCTTGCTTAACATGTCGAGCATCTGTTTGCAATTTCTCCTTTTGAATTTTCACTCTTCGTTAAGTTCAATGATTTCCTCATTGATGGTTATTAGCTTGGGCGATTTTCCATTTTTATGTGAATGAGGGTAATTTAGGATATCAAAGAGTTCACTATCAGTAAAGCGGTTGCCTCTCTCTTTCTTCTTTCTCTCTTTCTCTCTCTCTTTCTCTTTCTCTATTCTCTTTCTCTCTCTCTCTTCTCTCTTTCTCTTTCTCTTCCTCTTTTTCTTTCTCTCTCTCTCTATTCTCTCTCTCTCTCACCCTCTCTTTCTCTCTCTTTCTCTCTCTCTCTTTCTCTTTCTCTCTTCTCTTTCTCTCTCTCTCTCACTCTCTTCTCTCATCTCTTCTCTTTTTCTCTCTCTCTCCTCGTCTATCTCTCTCGTTCTCTCTCTCTGTTCTCCTCTCTCGTTCTCTCTCTCGTTCTCTCTGCTCGATTCTCTCTCTCGTTCTCTCTCTCGTTCTCTCTCTCTCGTTCTCTCTCTCGTTCTCTCTCCTTCACTCGTTGTCTCACTCTTTCTATATTTCTCTTTCTCTTTGTCTATCTTTCACTTATTTCTTTCCCTTTCTCTCTGACTTTGTATCTCTCTATATCCTCCTCTCTTCGTCTTGCTTCGTTTCTCTCCATCTTTCTGCATCACATTTCATTTCTCTCACACTATCATTCTCTATTCTTCTTTTCTACTCCTCATCAAAATCTCTCTTCTCTTTCATATTCTCTGCGTCGTACATCGCTTCACCCTCTTCTATCTCTCTTCAAATGCATATTTTAACTTGTTTCTACGCTTACTGTGAGTTTCTAGGCTTAACAGTGCATAACAATTTAATTTTGTTCATAGCCAAAATACGAATTCATTTTTTGTCTATAGTATCGTCTATGATATGGCTCGGGTGAAACTGGTATCGTCATAGCATTCGTATTATCTCAAATATTGAACATCCCTTTTCGCTTTTTCCCACAACATATACATGCAGGGCTAGTCCAGCCAATCTTGAAACATATATTGCTCAACTCTTAACATCTCCCAAAAAAACCGCATACTAACTCGTCTAGTACTCTTCTTTACAACATGGGCATTCTTATTTTATAAAAGTATCGTCATTACTGCTAATATGGCTACTCAATTTCAGATATTTTTCAAGCTTAGCATATTACTCATGAGACATTTTTCCTAGTTACATCGAAGGAGGAATGAATCTTTCTTCTAAGACTTATCTTTGAGTAACAAAAGAGATCTACAGACACATTTACGCTTGCCTTTTTCTCACAGACAATAGGCAATGGAGGCTTATCTTCCGTCTATAAAAAAACAGCCATGCAAGTGTAGCAACACAAACAACCATTGACCACGTGGCACTATCAATAGAATGCTCTTCCGATTTCTATAGTTCAAGAATTTATTTTTATTTAGAAGAAATGATTTATTCTATTTCTTCAAAATTTTCCCACCAAAACTTCTATTGAAAACTAGTTATTTTATGAAAATTTACCCAAAATTGTTTGTCTTACAGAATGCGAAAGATGCAAAGTAAGCACAAAAAGGTTAAGCCTAAACAAATATTGCAAAAGAGATTACGGTAAGTCAGGGATCCATTCATCCGTCGTCCATAAAATAGAATTTCACATAAGTTCCATTTAAAATGATTTCAGCAATAATGGCGAAAGTAGTTGGCCGCGAAATGAGCACCGAGGTTACCAGCAGCGAGCAATACACGAAAGAGGACCATCAACAAGACGAGCGATACCATCAACGACGACATCAACCGCTGGAAGACCGAAACGACGACGAAACGGACACGGAAACAGAAACCGAAACCGAAGCAGTCAAATTCAATATACAAATCCAAGCGATATTCAAGCGAACACCGCTCGAATACGCAACGTCGAATACAATCCTCAAGCGCGGTCCTATGACCTGGATCATACCGACTAAGAACCTGGAATGTCGTTGTCCAAAAATTAAGGTCAACAGGTGAGAAGGAAATTTCCAATTAAATTTTTTGCCAAATAGGTACCTACATATGTATATGAACTCTTTTCAGAACCTACTTAATTTTGGGCAAGGACAATGAAGCACCACCGGGATATTTGGGCATCGGTCCACGTTCGATTGTTATCGAATGGAGAAAGGAATGGGATCAGCGCATGAAACGTTTGCAACGAAGAGCGCGAACTTGCGTTTGAATTTATTCTACCTTTTTTTTTTAAAATAATAATATTTAATTTAATGAGGAAATAATTTTAGCAGCACCATTGATTGTATGTACGTAAGTCACACGAGTGTGAAGAAATTAATTATAATTATTATATATTATTATTTTGTTTGTTTGTGAGCGAATGTTTTTTTTTTCGTTTGAATCGGTGTACAATTTTCAGCTTAGCGCTTCAATTTAGATTTAATGATTTATTTTATTTAATCGTCTTAACCGATCTAATTTAGCTTTTAATGTATCGCGATTATTATTAACAATTTATTTTATTTATATTTTTTAATTTTAATTTAAGCACTAATTTGTAGAAAGAACTTGAAGGAATACACTTTTATTTATCTAAACTTTTTATATTACACTTGATTGACATTCTTCGCATAATTGAATTAGAAACCGATAAAGCTCCCAGTAACCCTGGGCTAACGAAATTCATTCTTATAATCATTTATATACCAATGTGGGAGATTTTTGCATGTGTTTTTAAATGATACTTCATTCAAGGATCAGTTAGACTTGACTAAAAGTAACTTAACTTAACATAACTTACGAATTCCTAAGTTAAATTTTCAACAACCCAGCGGCGAACAGTGCCTACCGCCTACAAGGTATACGAGACTGTAAGTGACCTGCCTATTAATAGCTACAAAGGCAGAGATGGGCATCTTGCACTAAATACTAAGTGAAGTAATCATTTCACTACCACTATTACTTTAGGGGTAGTGGGAAGCAAAATTCACAGTCACTAAATAGTTAGTGATAGTTTAATAAATCAATTGCACTACCACTACATTAGTAGTGGAGGAGATTTAAGGAATTGCACTACTACTATATTTTAGTGGTATTTCAAAAAAATATGCACCATCACTAATTTAGTGCAATATGCCCATCTATGCTACAAAGTATAAGCAACTGTAAGGGAACTGCCTACCAATAGCTTACAAAGTGTACGAGATTGTAGGCGAACTGTCTACCAATAGCTTACAAAGTGTACGAGATTGTAGGCTAACTGTCTACCAATAGCTTTTTTTATGTAGTGGTGGTAGGCATTAACTCTTAAAAAACGGCCACGCTCGAACAAAAGTAAACCAGGATGGTATATGAGGTCATATGCATTACTGCCTACCCCCTACGAAATCCACTGCACATTTCATCGCTTCTGTAAGCAGCATTTTCGCCACTGGGAACTGCTTCGATAAAAATTTAACAGAACAAACGATTGATCAAGTTAGGTCAGGTTGCTTTAAGTCAAGACTACTTGAGCCTACGAACTTGCAACCGATTGCATAAATCCACAAATATTTTCAATAAAAAATTAAATTATCATTTTAAAAAAAAGCTCTCAATAGGGATATTCACACCGATCATAACCGTGAGTATCCCCCGGTTGTCTTCCTAAACAAATCCAATTTCTGAAGTTTATTTTCAAAGCAGTTTTTCAATGGCATAAATCAATGCTTTGCAATAAAAAATAAATAAAATATAAAAAAAATTAATGTAAAATATGATATGCAAAAATATTTTTAAAAAATAGTCCGTTATTTATTATAACAATGCCATAATAACTAACATACACATAGACGATAGACATTCAAATATTAATGGAGGAATTCGGATCTTCGAACCTTAAAGCAATTCGAGCACAAAAAGCAATATTCACGACGAAACAAATAGTATTAAAGATACATATTTAAATTATTAGATACCTAAACATATATTCATATATACACATACATTTATGTAGAGTGATAGTGCATATACATACCTAGATGATAAAATATTTCAAAATTTCAATGTTCGACGTGGAAGAAATTTTACTCATAAATACCTACATACATACCTACATATATCTTTATAAAACTTTATTATGAAATTTAACAAATTATCTAAAGCTATTCTAACAGTACTTATATATGTAAGTGAGCCATCTCAAAATAGAACTGACTAACCAAAAGTGTGAAATAAGAATATTTCATTCAAAAATTTAATGCTGCATATTTACGGTCATATAAAAAGATAAATGCATGCAAACAAACATACGTAGAAGCTATGCTCTTCGTGCAAACTGTAGCAAAATCGAATGCAACAAAAAACTCTTAAGAGCGAATCAACAAAATGTAATCGAACGAACAAATTAAATAAATTTTCGACTGGAAAAAGAGAAAAACAATTTTCAATAAAAATTTTAATGTGTACAGTGGAAAATGGCTTTTATTGCAAACAAGAGGACAGCACGATTGAAGAGTGCTGCCAACGGGAGAGGTTTTTGTTTTTTAATTGGGGGCATTTGTCATGTGTCACTTTTGAATTTTTTTTTTTAATATTTTTTTCGAATTAAAGCTTAAAGGGTCAAGAATATGTCACGTAAGTTTGAAAATAGGATCTTTATTAGTTTAGGAGATACAAAGCATTGAAAGTGCGTACCCAGATTTTTTCCCTCAGTAACTAAAAAGCCTAGCCAGGAGAAGATCCAGGCTACTCGGCTCCTTCTTCTCCTCCTCCCTCACCGAGCTATCATCTGTTAGAATAAAAGACATGGCTCGCTTCATAAATGAGTCCAATTGGCTCCACCAAACGGGTAACTAGGGGCCTAAGTGTGTCCCCTTAAAGGGGGTAGCCACCCTAACCTAACCTTATCTAACTAAAAAGCGAGCGCATTTTTGTCAAGCACAACCTTAATATGTCTTTAAGACGGAGTGCATACCTTTTGTAGCCTTCTTCACTACTTCTTTAAGTTATGATAATAAACATTTTTGTTACTTGGGTTTTCCTTCCGTTTCGAACTGTGCCTTTTTATAGTTTCGAAATCCTCATTTTTAGTTTTATTTACTTAAAATTAAAGACAATTGAATTAACGAGAAGTGCTGGCAAGGTTGAGCACGTTAAATCGGAAGTCTTCCGTATATAGCAATTATGGTTAGACAGGCTAGGTATAGAAAATATAGATACGTTAATTTCGATCCTCTCAGGCCATTTTCGCCTAAACTACTAAAGAATTCTATTCTGGCACAATGGGATTTCAGTGGAAAAAATAGGATTTTGCGACCATTCCATTTTAATGATTTACTTCATTTCAATTCATACAGAATATCTAAATTTTTTTCGTCGAAAAATTACAAAAAAGAAGATAGGCAATCAAACATTTTTTCCTTTCTTTCCGTCATGCTCCGTCTTCTTGTTGATAATATATTAAAGGGTGGAGTCTCTTCTAACAATTCATGAAAAAAATTTGCAGATAGGTACTTGCGGTTTTCTCGTTAAAGTCCAATTTTATATCAAAAATCGTCGTGAAAATGTTTGGATATTTGGAAAAAAAAGGCTTACATATGACTAGGGTGTTGGAAGTTCCTATCCTTCATCAATAAGATGCCAACCCAATAAAAAGTTCTTTAGAATTAGACTTCATTGTTAAGGATATGATAAGTGAATAAATATATCGCACAACCTCTTCTAAGGTGACACAACTCAAAATTTCTTATTTTTCAGAAAACGCAAAAAACAAAATGCGTCGCAATGTCAATCAAAGCAAGCAGAAAGGCATTGACGGGGTTTTTCGGCTTTTTATAATAACCAGGGCTCGAATATATATGCATTTATAAATTTAAAGCATACTTTATGGGGGAAAAACTTTTCTTACCAACATTTTGCGAACGGCTTTCTACCTTCATAAAAATTCGTATTGAAGTTAAAAATCTATTTGAATCTTAACTTTATGCGTTTGAACAAAATTTTTACTCCATAAAGTATGCTTTAAATTTATAAATGCATATATATCCGAGCCCTGATAATAACAAAAACGGAATTGAATTTTTCGTGCAGTTAGAGAGGTGAACTATGATCAAGTTTCATATGTTATCTCAAAATTGACGATTTTTGAGTTGTGTCACCTTAGAAGAGGGTGTGCGATATGTGCTGCAATTTGAAATGAACAACCTGAGTCGTGAAAAAATTTGCAAAGACCCAGGAGAGGTACCCCAAGGGACTGTCAGAATTAAACCATTTTTAGCACACGTTAATTTTTTTAGTATACATAACATTCTGACAATGTTTGATTTAAATCGGTTGAGATTTAGATTTAGCTGCCATACAAAACTACAAGTAGGTGTCTATGGGGTCTACCCCAATTTGAATCAATTTTGGTTTATATCTTAATTACCTCAATTAAACCATTTATGCTTATTTTCATTACGATAGGACGACTGCTTCTATTTTTTGCCGTAAGATACATACATATATCGAGCGTTCCTACTGTGCATCGTCTGGAAAATGAAGAGACTCAGAGTGTTCAATAAAGCCTCGCTAAACCAAGACGTGCTAGTGCTCTTAATATTCCCTCGTTCATGGCGAAAATTGAGAGCTTTCAAAAACCCAACGAAATGCCCCAAATTGAAAATATAATTTGGAGTAAACACTGACCTATCATTTCATATCAGTTTGAATCATAAACTTTACCTAAAACCCCTAAAAGTATATTATAAAAATTTAAATAAAAATCACTTCACTGGAAATCGGGAATAAAGAAATATATTCATCAAAAATATGAAATTCCCTTTTAAAGTCCAATGATGTGTTGCAATGAAATTTTTCCGAATTCCGATAAATATCAAAATAAAATAAAAATCATTTTCCCCCCATGGCGATGACTTGATTGAAGCGAATCTTTAAAATTGTGGCATTCAATATGAAAAATACCATGAATTAAAATTATAATTAACACCTAGAGCATTGGGAAAATCACTTCAATTAATAATAAAGCCAGCAAAAATTCACATTTAAATGAAATAAATTAACATGAGTGCAAACACGGAAATACAATAGCGAAAATTAAAAGAAAAAAAGGAAATATCCATTTATGTACTTTAAGCCAGAGCCAAAAAAAAAAAGGAAAATCTGAAAAAATTGCTCCCAACTGAAACTGCAGCAATGTGAACATGAATGATATGTCCACAAGGCAACAAGCAGCTGCCACGACATTATACCTTCCGTGGGATGTCCGTGTGCTGTTCGGCTCTGTGGGCTCCGTCGCTATGGTCAGTTATGGAAATCATTCGGCACTGCACTCTCGCAGCCGATGGCACCTTGATGGTGCGATTTTCCAATTTTCCGGTTTACAGCCAACACTGGATCATCCATACCACTTAATGTCCGATTGATGATTGCGCATCGCGCATCGGCGTATTGTCCGAATGCAATTTTATTATTCCACATTTCTCTTATTTGGGCATTTCTATCGATTGCACCTGAAATAAATCCATTTATTCGTTAATAATTACCATAGCAACAAAGGCACAAAGCGAACATTTAACAACCACGGACGGACATCTTTGTGTGCATGCAAGCATGTAGATCCGGTATCGGGAAGCCGCTCGGTGGCCAACATATTGCGCATCGGTTTGTTCGCATGCACATAGTCTTATTTCCTGCGCCCTCGACGCCAGATAAACGCACATTTTGGAAATGAATTTTTATTTAATTTTGGTGAATTCGTTCAACGAATGTAAAACGAGAATGAGGAAATATTTGAGATGAATTAAATGCGCTTTTTCGACGAAGATATATTTGGAATTTTTTTCGATTAATTGCTCGTGAGTCATTGCATTTCGATCCTTAAAGACTTACTCACAATGGCATGGAGATTATCTTTGTTTTATTTTCGAAGGATTTTGGGTGGTTAAGTGAATCTTTGGGTCATAATTGATGGGATATGATTGGATAGTATTTCATGATACCCAATTATGGTTTTTTTGAGGATTCTCTATGGGACATAATAACGAAGCTGTAGAAGGTATTCGATGATTTTCGGTTCAGGTTGTTTTGATTCGTCTATTTTGGCTCATAAGATCCCATGTAGGTACCTTGATTTTCCAAAACCAAAACAAACGGTTTTCATTTCTCCAGTTTTCCTTAGAAATATAGCTGAAGCTTGTAACGAGCTAATACGGAGTATTCTTCGCCGTATTTTATTCGTGTCTACAGTCAGCTGCAAATATGGGCTCCATGAAAAATGGCCCCAATGCAAAATGGCCCCAAACTCAAAATGAAAAATGACCCCAAAACTTAATATTGAAAACAACAACACGAATTTTGGGGCGATTTTTCATTTTTTTTGGGGTCTTTTTTCCTTTTTGTTTGGGGTCATTTTGCATTTTTCAAAAATTACATTGAGTTTGGGGCCACTTTTCCTTTTTTGATTTGGGGTCATTTTTCATAATGCAAAATTACCCCAATTTTGGGGCCATTTTTCCTTTTTTGATTTGGGGTCTTTTTTCATAATGCAAAATTACCCCAATTTTGGGGCCATTTTTCCTTTTTTGATTTGGGGTCTTTTTTCATAATGCAAAATTACCCCAAAACTTTATATATTTCCGGGCCCGTTTTCCTTCGTACAAAATTGGGGCTCCAAAAAAAAAATGGTCCTAATTCAAAACTATCGCCAACTGAAAATGAAAAAAGGCCCCAAAATATTTTTCTGAATGGGGTTATTTTTCATAATGCAAAATTACCCCAATTTTGGGACCATTTTTCCTTTTTTTCATTACTAGCCCCAAATCTTCGATAGAGGTTATCGAATAATTTGAATTAGAGCGAGTGTGAACAAATTTCGGTTTGACGAAAGATGAGCAAAATTCCAGACCATTTTATACCGCATGTATGATGGGTTTTCGTATTGTATATTTTCCTCTTTAAAATCCATCGATTTAATAAAGGAAAATATACAAGACCGAAAATACCTAATGGACGCGACATTTAAAATAGTTCCTCGCGGATGTTATAAGCAAGTCCTTATTATATATACTTATAGAATATTTGGATGAGGTAAATAAATTTATAATAAACAGAGTGTGAAGTTCTTGCGCCGCAGGCGAAAATTTTTTTTTGAAGAAATCGGGTGATAGCAGGCAAAATTTTTTTTAAATCGCGCGCGCGATTTAAAAAAAATTTTGCCTGCTATCACCCGATTTCTTCAAAAAAAAACGTTCGTTTCCATCAGAAAAAATGTCGTTTACTAGTTTTAACAGCAGTCATAAATTTTTCTTATGTTTCTGTAATTTTTTTATACCTAGATTTTTCCAAGTTTGGGTTAATTTTTCCTTTTTTGGATTGGGGGTCTTTTTTCATAATGCAAAATTACCCCAAGTTTGGGGCCTTTTTTCCTTTCTTGAATTGGGGTGATTTTTCATAATGCAAAATTACCCCAATTTTGGGGCCATTTTTCAATTAAAAAATTTCAAGTTGTAGTTTGGGGCCATTTTTCATTTGTATTCAAAACGAATCCTGATTCTTGGGGCGGTTTTTCATTTCATGTTGGGGCTATAATTCATAATGCAAAATGACCCCAAAAGTCGGGGCCTCTTTTTTTTGATTATGAATCCATTTCGCGTTCCAGCCCTGTTTTATATTCTTTACTTATCATTTGATTTTGGGGCCAAATTTCATTTTTTAAAGTGGGGCCATTTTGCATAATGAAAAATTACCCCAAAATTGGGGCCATTTTTCATTTCCAGTTTTTCAAATTTCATAGGACCATTTTTATTTTCTAGTTTGGGGTCATTTTTCATTTAGATTAAAAACACCTCTTTTTGATTTTGGGGCCTTTTTTCATTTTATTTTGGGGCCAAATTTCATTTTTGATTTGGGGTCATTTTTCAAAATGCAAAATTGCCCCAAAATTTGGGGCCTTTTTTCATTTTCAGTTTGGGGCCATTTTTCATTGGGGCCATTTTTCATTCCCCCGCAAATATGTTTATTTCATAAATGACACGAAGTTTATGTCAAAATGGATTATTGGTGTCCTCTTCGAGTGCCTTCCCATCAGATATCTTCGGTCTTTTTACCGGGTTAATCAAATTTCTTCATCATTCGAGATTTCAACTCTTACGTATTGTGCCATTAGTAGCTCAAAAATTGCTCAATAGATTCTGACGATTGCTTAAAATGTGTACCTCATCTGACTTGAATTGATTTGTGAAGCGGTGTATAATCTTGAAATGAGTCTATCCAAACAAATATATCCGGAATGGTTCGAAAAATTGCAAATTGGATATATTAGGAATTTCCGAAAATCTTCTATAATCCGTTTTAAATTTATCCTTATTTTCGTAATTTCAGTCAGTCAATTTCATAGACTGAAATTACAAAACCGCTCAAATTACGTAATTTGGGCCTATAGTGAGGACATGCTATTAGCTAAAATCAGCTAAAAACTCTCCTTTTTATCTGAGAATAAATTTAAATGGGATTTCAGAAGACTTTGCAAATTGCCTAAATATGTTCAAATTCAATTTAAATTTTGGCGCCAACACTCACTTAAAACATTCATTTTGCTTCGATTATAGCCTAGATTTTTCATCGCTCGACTTATAACTCAATTTGCCTTCACTCAAATTATAACCTAGAATTCGCTTCGCTCGACATATAACTTAGATTTTGCTTCGGTGCTCGACTTATAACTTTTAGCAATTCATTTGTGTATTTTGGAAATCCAGGCTTTATTTTTGGATGTCAAGGAACAGCAAAATCTACTTCATTTCCAGAAATTATTTCCCTCCTCTCTCTTCATTTGGGCACTGATAAAAACAATGGCAGGGTCCGCATTACGCAGGCTAATGGCCGAATACAAACGTGAGAACAACAAACGCAAAATTAAAAAAACTTTCATTTGTTTCCATATCTTTTTTTTTAGAGTTAACACTAGACCCGCCAGAAGGTATCGTTGCTGGTCCAGTTAGTGAAGATAACTTCTTTGAATGGGAAGCCTTAATAGCGTAAGTAATTCGAATTGAAAATGATAACAATTCGTTTATTTACATTCTATATTTTCATAGTGGACCAGAGGGTACTTGCTTCGAAGGTGGAGTATTCCCCGCACGCCTTATATTTCCTCCAGACTACCCGCTCAGTCCACCAAAAATGAAATTCACATGTGATATGTTTCATCCCAATAGTGAGTTGAATTGCGGGATCTTCCAGCTTACATTTTTTTTTTTTTTCATTTCATCTTAATTTGTAGTCTTTTCCGATGGCCGTGTTTGTATATCAATACTACACGCGCCTGGCGATGATCCAATGGGCTATGAACTGTCGGCGGAACGTTGGAGTCCTGTACAAAGTGTCGAAAAAATATTACTCAGTGTAGTCTCAATGCTTGCGGGTGAGTCCATGGAACTTTCCACATAAGACAGAATTTTTAAGTATTTGGATTTATTGCTTCTTCATAGAGCCAAATGATGAGTCGGGTGCAAATGTGGATGCGGCAATAATGTGGCGCGAAAGACGTGAAGAATTCAACGAAATCGCAAAACGCTTAGTTCGTAAAACGCTCGGCCTACCATCATAATTCACAAGTGCGTTCGACTTTTAGGGATTTATTTTTCTTTGGTTTAAAATGGTCAATATATAAAAGCATCCGAGGTTCTTAAAGAAAGCAACGCAAATGAATTTTTATATATTTTTTTTTTTTCTTAGAACATAAGTTTTCCCCTTTTTTTCGGATAGAATTCCTAAGGTTAAAGGTTGCATATAATGCAACGCCCATAGTCAAATTGAAACCTTTTATTTCCAATTACGAAATTATGTAAAAAAAAAAAAAAAAGAAAAAGAAAATACGTAACGTAAAAAGTAAATCGAAAATATGCAAGTTAAGAACTGATGAACTTTCTTTATTAAGAAGATCGGAGAGATTTGGTAAATACTGGTTCTAAGAACACATGAAAAGGAGGACTATAAAGCGACAGTGATCAAACAGAAATCTAGTCAAATGGTGACGAAATGAACTGCAAGATATTCTAAGAAGTTTTTTTTTGTTTTGAAGGAAGTGAATTTATTTTCTCGCATGCACAAAGATGAGATCAGACCTTTTTCTCGAGTTTTTGAGCAATCGCTTATTTTGATATGCAAAAAGAATAATTGACATATGAGTTTCAAATTAGGTATTTAAGCTTTATCTCGATCGACTAAAATCAGAGATCCATCACGATTTTATGCATACGAGCCAATGTACGTGGAAACGAAACTCTCATGTCCAAGAAATCAGATACTAGATGGCAGTAGATGGTCTTGAAAGCGAAAATCCCTAATTATTTCTTAGTTTTAAGTTCTGCTTTAAAATTCAATGAGAAAAAATTGCTCAAAATATGCACTTTGGACCACTGAGCCTAATAAACGATGACTGAATTCTTTTTCGAATATTCTGAGTCATTTTATCACTCCACGTTGATTTAAAATTCACACCACGTTCCACATTATGATGTTGTATGAATGTGTTAATTTAATTTTCGGACTTTTACAAAATGGAACCAACGATTCAGCTTGATTTCAAAAAAAATTTTCCACTTAAATCGGTAAACATATCATGCTAAAATTAAGGAATCATTCAAATAGAAAGTCTACTTTTATACCGTTCTGAAGATTGTTCATATAAACTTAAATATATATTTTCAGATCGAAAGAAATTGCGATTAAAAAATATCTTAGAAAAAGAGAATCCACTGTGCATTGATAGCAGTAATTGTCTTCGTGAAAACTTCGTTTGTGGTAGCACTTCGTTGGCCAATCTGGCAAGTGTTTGCTTTTTCAGCCTATCGAAAAATTCCGATGCAATTTCAGCCTATGTTTTAGAATGACATTCTATATTAAAAAAAAAAAAAATAACCCAAAAAGGTAAAATTTACGAGTTTGCATGCACAGCATTCCAAATGGGGCATTTCAAGGTGAAATTTTGGAATTGAATATTTTGAACTTCGGGAAGCGTTTTCTTCCCCAATACAAAGTAGACGAATACGTAACTAGTCTGCCATACTGGCCAATAACACTAGCTTACAAATAATAAATTTTAAGGGGGTCTTCTCATTGAAAACCCGTTTTTTGGACCCTTTTTAAAAAAATTCTTATTTGAAAACGCAAAGAATAATTGAAAACTTTTTTTATTTATTGTATTACAAAAGGTTCAAAGTAAATAAAAAAAAATTTTTTGCCTCGATACGTGGGCTGTTCAAAAAGTAATGAGACTTCAAAGTTGGTGGTGAAAAAAAAGGTGCCGTCACGGCGGCCACGATTCCGGGTCTCCGGAGCGTCCGAAATGGAAAAAAAAACGGGGTTATAATCAGTATAGATGTAATTCTCGGGTGAACCTCAAGCTTAATTTTGTGATTTTTTTTGACAAAATGGCGGCCATTCAAAAAAAAATTTCAATTTCGGGCTTTTTTTTTGTAGTTTAGTGTAAAAAAAAAAATAGTAAAAAATTTTTTAAAATTATGGTCGAGGTTCACCCGAGAATGGTGACAATTCTGCGTCGATTCCACTTTGTTTCATGAAAATCGGTTCAGTTGAACTGGAGATATCATGGCCGCCAGTTCGAAAAACGTGGTTTCGAGATAAACGCGTTTAAAGTTTGAAGCAACGCAAAAATTACTCGTTTTAGCGCAGATCTTGCTCGACAAAGAAGGCTATATCCTCTAAACTATTTCGAATTTCAAAAAATCCGTTTAGGGGCATATTCACAACTACCCAAGCTATAAATAAATGCAAAAAAAAAAAAAAGTCGAAAAAAAAAGTTGCTCAATGAGAAGACCCCCTTAATAGAAAAGATTTTGTTTCTTGTTTGCAAGGCCAAAGTCCATAAGAAAAGTGCATTCGGATCTGGCAGGAAAAATTTTTGTAATCCAGTGTAAATATTCGTGGCGCTACCCACCCAATGGTTTTTTAATTTATTATTTTTAATTTAATTTAAAACTAATGATTTTTAAGTGAGTAAAAATTCGAATTTTTAGATGGAATCACACACATCGAAAAATGATTTCCCAAGAACGCTCACTGCTTATTTTTCGCACAAGCCAGTCTCTACTGTATAAATGCGCAATGAGAAGTTGTCAAACAAAATCGCCACAGATGGCAGCTCTGCTTGACAATCAGTTTTTATTGGTGTTTTCGCTTTGTATCTTTGTATCGCACGGATAGTTTATTTCTGATCAAAGGCCTAGAGCACAATATTTTTTTATATTTTTCTGCATTTTGTTTGCAAGAGAATTAATTTAAAAAAATAATTTAAAAATAATAATAACAACAATAAATAAAGGGAGAATTAATTAATTAGTTTCAGGTACGTCACAAGCTCAAAAGGAATAATTTAAAATGTGGCCATAAGATAAAAAGAAAATGGTGTTGGTGTTGCGGTTAAAACGATTGGGCGAAAAAAAAAAAAACGAAGAAACATATCTCAATTTAAATTTCTCATATATGACGCATTAGGTAAAAAGATTGCTTGAAAATGAAATAATTGAAAACAAACAATGAGCAATGAGGAGTGTTTTTAAAACGAATTGATACATATGTGTTCACATTAACGAATTCAAGCGAAATGGTTCAAATCATATGAAGGTTTTCCCCCAAACAATCCAATCAGAAATTACAGTTCATCGGAATTTGTGATCCAATTTAATGCCGCAACAATAATATATACAAACATACGTTTAATTATGCATAAATCAGCAGAACAAATAAAAAATAATAATAATAAATTGACTCAATGATTAGATAATAATGCTACAAACACCAAAAAGTGCGCATCGAGGCTGCTAAATAAAAAGATTTCCAATAGTGCTAAGGTCAATAGCGACCCAAAAATATGTGACGTGAGCCAACAAGCTCAAGTATGGCCAATAGGCAATAGTGAATGTTATTTCGTTTAAAGGTCTCTGTCTTTCCGTTCGACATATCGCTTCTCCTTTAATTCGAACGAATTCGAGTTCCAAATCGAATAGATTTAAATGAATTATGCGTTGCACTCTCTTACGGAGTAAAATACCTGAGCCGTTCCAACGGATTACACACATGAAGATACAAATGTGACCACCCCTATTGGAAATGAGTTCATCGATGACAATGTCATTACATTGTTTCACTTGTTGCGGGAAATAATCAACTATGACAATTCCATTCAAATCTTACACATTTTTGAGCATCAAATGAAAAATGGCGCGAAATTTCAAACTATGAAACAAAAATTTTTTTATGAATCTTAGACATTTAAAGGACTGTGAAATCCATTGGCTCCTCATTTATCTCCTTATTTACCTTTATTTAGTGGCGTAGCGAGACATTTCGGAACCCGGGGAACGATGCAAGAAATGCCTCCCCCTCCAACCGGCCACAATATAAAAAAACCTTCATAAAAATTGCTATAAGATTTAGCGCCCAGGGAGGTTTCCCCTTTCCCCCCTCACTACGCTACTGCCTCTATTTGGATCATGTTCATGCTCCTCCTGAGTTGTGGGTATGTGATCTTAGTACCCTACTGCAGGCATTCCAATTCTGGATCATGTCATCGCTGAGACCCATGTTTGGCTGATATTTTTTCACCTGACCGATCCACATGTTTTTTGTTCTGCCTGCCCTCAGACCGTTTTCTGGAGCAGTGATAGATATTGTTCTTTTTGCGACGGTCGCCTTTGAACATGGCAATACCATCTCATCTGACTAAAGCAAAGTGCTCCAGTGTAGGCTTTTGAATGAACAAGCTCCCTCCGATATGATTGCTCTTAATGTGATCAAGTTTGGTCGTCATCCGCCGTCAATCTTAGCATTTTCAAAATCCATTGCCAATATCATTTAATGGCGTTCTGAATATCAATCATTTGAGATGTGAAAACCGATTCAAGTTTGATCAAAACTTATGCTGTGACATTTCCTATCGGGACACATCGAAAACCCACCAGAAAGCATCTCAGATGAAATTTAAAACGAAATCGAAGTATCTCATAGTCTGTATGGGTTCCCTGTCCATGTGTGTGGTTTGCTGTGTGAGAATCTGTGTGACACAGGCTTTGCATGATTTATCCGATATGCCAGTATTGAACCGAGCAATCAAAATCGGATTGCAAAACCCGAAATAACAACAACAAAAAAGTGTGTGAAATGTGTTTTTCTTTTTCGAATTAGCAGTTTCGAATTGGAAACTAAAACATTCGGATTCGTCGCTGCAACGACCCGTTCCGTTCCGCGTTCCTTATCAGTTTTTAGATAAAAACAAAACAAAAAAAAAAACAGTTCAATTTTTCTGTTAGTGAAATTCTTTTACCTTAACAAGACCACATGAGGAATTCTCGAGTGTTTTATTAGTCTCATTTTGTCAGTCCACTTTACGCCATTCCATTTCACGTTTTCATTTGTTTTCTTTCGAAGCTTGATGATGATTCTGTTCAAATATTTCAAACGAACTTTGCGTGAAGTGACGTCATTGATTCTTGTGTTTTTTTCGTTTTTTTTTTCTTCTAAAAGTTTATTTTCTCTGATTTTAGCGCGTTTTTTGTTGTCTCCGGAGAAAATAGATTTTTGTTCCTTTTTTTTTGTGAAATTTTTAGTTGATGTTTTTTCGGCTTTCATGTTTACTTTCGGTGTAGATAATAAAAAATACTCCGCAAATAATTGGTTATAAAATTATGGCGATCAACAAAAAAAAAAAAAAATGTTTATTATTTTTCAATTTTTTTTCAAAATTGAGAAGAAGAAATTTATGCTTAATGCCGGCAGTGCACTTGTTGCGAACAGCAAGGCAAAAAAAAGTTGACTAAAAAACCAATTAAAAGGATTAAAGATTTGCGACTCGAACTTTCTTTGGTCGAATTATGTTTGAGAAAAGTTTTCCAATCTCTGAGGGCATTTGTTGGTGACATTGCTTTGGGATTGGCAACAAGTTTAAGCCCGGCTTAAGTGTTATTATTTAGAAAAAACAAAAAAAAAACTAATGGAGATTGTAAAGGAAATCTCGTTGACAAAAATTATTTCACATTATCATTCGTTTACTATCTATTAAACCCTTTGTAAATCGCATTTGCCATGGTAAACCATAAAGATAATAGACATAAGGTGATTGTCATGGCTGAGGTGACCATTCGTTTGAGCATAACATCGATTTTTGTTTCATCTAATGGACTCTTAAGCCTGAAATCAACTATAGAGTTTTTTAAGTAGAGAAAATATTGTAGAGTGTAGAGAATCTACCTTTATTGTGTACACTGAAGACATTCTCTACAATTCTACAGCTCCACGTAGAACTGCCGTCGACATATTTATAGTAGAGCTCTTCCATGTGCTCCATGGCTATTTAAAGTGCAACAAAATGTTTTCTCTACGACTCTAAAGTAGAGAAAATTACTTTGGCAGTGTATGTAGTCGTGGAGCACATACTACAGCTGTACTCTAAATATGTCGACGACAGCCTTATGTAGAGCTTTAGAATTGCAGAGACGGTCTTTAGTGTATACAACAAAGGTACAATCTCTATACTCCACACACTTTTCTCTACGTAAAAAACTCTATAGTGTATTTCAGGCTTTAAATGGAAGTTTAAATTATTTGAAAATTATTTTCACTTAAATAAAATATTTGGGAAAAAATTTCATAGAGGCGCTTACAGCGATGCGGTACAAGAAACTTTTGATGTCTTCCAAAATAAAAAATAAAAAAAAAACATCCCGGTTCTAAATTTTTCGTCCAGATTTTCAAAAAAATCTGCACACTTAGTCGGCAATAGAGAATAATTTGAAACCCATTCAATTGCAAAATATAAAGGCTCTCGCCGACTCAGGAAGACAATCGGCTCCTTGAAAGGGATTTTAAAGTTTTGTTGATTTTTCGATAGGATCAAGGAATACCTAAAAAGACTCTAGAAACCGATTTTTAAGTTTCCATTGCCCAGTTTTCTTGAAATATCCTTGAAAAATCATTTTTAGTAAGGCATTTTTAAGACGAGAGGCTCGGGGTTCAACTCCCAGCTAGGACAGGGATGTTAATTGTGTGGTTTTTTCTGTTTCTTTTCTTCTTTATTTTCCCATTTTTCGTCATATCACAAAGCACCCAAGTGTGACCTAACTGTTTCCCCCTTGAGGGCAGCCACACCAACCAACTAACCAATCACACTGGGAAGGGAGCATAATGGGAGCAAGAATTTCGGAAACTTTTAAGCAGAGTTCATCACATCTTTCCTGTATTGATACTTAGAACACTTCCTTTTTCTGCGAAAGAAATATTTCTAGGGAAAAAATACCCGGGAAACAATCTTTTAGAATAGGATTGAAAATATTTTTTTCTCTTCGAAAATATTTCAAATTTTTTCTTTTTTTTAATTATGCAAAGATACATGAAATTGTTTAACTTCCCACGAAAATTTCTTTGGATTGCAATCATATTTTATATAAAGCCTAAATGCATGCATGTAAATATTTAATCAAAAATATATACCATGAATTTATGACTATTTACCTGCGGAGCTAAGTTTCAGCTTTTACATAATCCGCACAATTTCCATAATATTCTACTGATGTTGTGTATAAATAGCTGCGATTTCAGAGCATCAGAATTGGATATATTACAAATATTTGACATGCATATTTTTAGGTGTCAAATTAAATATTTGTAGTTGCATTGACTGCAATACATCCCAGCCAACCAAAAGAGTCCGCACAGCGCTCCTAAAGACTCCTTTTCCGCAACGCAAATGCTCCTAAAATGCTACTATAAGAGCTGTAAACGAGCAATTTTGCGGGAGAAATGTGTACGGAGCCTACTTAAGATTCAGTTTGGACTATCTTTCAGTTATAAATTATCAAAAAAAATACATTTTTAGTCTCCCTAAATGCTCCTAGGCGGAGTTTTTTGAGGCCTTTGCATAAGAACTTCTTCGAAGAGTTCCGTTAGGAGTCTTTTTACACTCCTATTCCTATTCGGAGCACTCTAAAAACACTTCGCCAGGGTTCTTTTATTGGAGGCCTTTTACACTCCTTTTTGGATCACTCCGAATATGGTTGTCTAAGATAATCCGTGAAAGTTTAGACTGAACGCCATAATCGACGGAAAGGCGTTTCTCGCGGAAGAAATGTAGCTTCAACTTTGCCGCGTATACCGCAAAAACCGTCCTTTCCGTCGTTTATGGAGTTTCGCCTTTTGACTGTAGATGATTTTTGCTTTAATAAAATGAATTATCACAACGACAAACACAATTTTTGACCAAATTTTGATAATTTTTATGTTCACAATGATTTCGCACCAAATTGAATCTTCCCGGACTGCCATAAAGTCTAACCTAGACATATTTCACAAGCGTGCAAATAAATCAACTGCTAAACAAATTAATTTAGAGGAAATTCGATAATGATATAAGTAATTGAATTAAAATTTAAGAGTTTATTTCTTTGTTCTAAAGTGGTATCGATTATGAGCTCTGAATGCCACATAAAGTGAGGGGGGAAAATACTCGTTTGTCTCAAATTGACTTAAGCTATTTTTACTCTTCGGCATATGTTCGCTTTTCGACCCACACGGTATCACATATCAAACTTCAATTTGTGCCAATTAATATAGAAATAAACCAATTCAATAAACAAATTCAAAACAATTCATATAAGCTTGTAAACATAAAATCAAAAATGTTATTTTCTTTGTGCATTAAGCAATGTTTTGAATACCAATTTTGATAACTGTCATCAAATAAACAAATACAATCTTCAATCATCTAATTTTCATTAAAAAAAAACATTCAAATCAAACATAGATTCAAAAAAAAGTCATTGATAATTTAGGATTTATTTCAGTACAAATGACCCATAAGTGGGGGAAAACTTTGTTAATTACTTACATTTTTTCTCGCATCCTTCTTCCTTTTTTTTGCCTAATACATATCTAATTTAGCATGTTCACGCCAAAAAATGATCCCACCCTTGCTATTTGGCGACAGCCAAAAACATCACCTTTGGTGGATGACTATGAGATATCCAACAAAGTGCTCGGCCTTGGCATAAACGGCAAAGTTGTGCAGTGCACGAGCAGAAAAACGAAGCAGAAATACGCATTGAAGGCGGGTATAAAGAACAAAAATTGAGAGAAATTTCATCAAAGAAATTTTTTTTTTTTTACTAAAAACAGTTAAATTTCATTTTGCCCCAACACAGATGCTGTTAGATAATCCCAAAGCTAGACGTGAAGTCGATTTACATTGGCGGGCAAGCGGCTGCAAACATATTGTGAATATAATTGATGTCTACGAGAACACCTACGGCGGCAATAAATGCCTTTTAGTCGTAATGGAATGGTGAGAGGAAATCAATTTCATTTTTCCCCAGCATGTTTAATTTCCTTTTCTTTTTCTTCTCCTTTTTTTTCTTTGTTGCCTTTATTTTCTTACAGCATGGAAGGTGGGGAATTATTTCAGCGAATACAAGACAAGGCCGATGGTGCATTCACCGAAAGAGGTGGGTAGCTTATGAAAACGTAAATTGAGGAAATTGTATTTCAAAAATGATTTCTCCCCTCACTCTCACTCTCTCTGTCACTCGATCTATCCTTTTATATAGAGGCCGCACAGATCATGCATGAAATATGCGTGGCCATTCACTATTTGCATGCCCGTGATATTGCGCATCGTGATCTGAAGCCAGAGAACCTTCTGTATACGACGCCTGAGCCGAATGCGATACTGAAGCTAACAGATTTCGGTTTCGCGAAGGAAACATTAATAAAAGACACACTCCAAACGCCATGCTATACGCCGTACTATGTTGGTACGTACAAATGTCGATGTTTTCTTTTGCATATTAATTAAGAGAATATCAAATTGATACAGCTCCCGAAGTGCTGGGCCCCGAGAAATACGATAAAAGTTGTGACATTTGGTCTCTGGGCGTTATAATGTACATTCTTCTTTGTGGCTTTCCACCATTCTACAGCAATACCGGGCTAGCAATGTCGCCGGGTATGAAGAAACGCATACGCTTAGGTCAATATGATTTTCCATTACCCGAATGGAAGAATGTTAGTCAATCGGCCAAGGATTTAATTAAGGGAATGCTGAATGTTGATCCAAGCAAACGATTGAGCATCGAGGATGTTATGCGAAATAGATGGATTGCTCAATATATGGAAGTACCGCAAACGCCGCTCTGTACGGGCCGTATGCTCAAAGAAGGTGAAGAAACTTGGCCGGAAGTACAAGAAGAAATGACCAGATCTTTGGCAACTATGCGCGTTGACTACGATCAAGTAAGGACAATCGAAATTTAATCACTTTAAAATGGAATAAAAATGTGTGTGTTTTATTTTTCTTCTTCTTCTTCTTATTTTTGCAGACCCACATTAAGGCTTTGGATAAATCAAATAATTCGCTACTGAGCAAACGTCGAAAGAAAATTGAAGAGAGTAATGCCAAAAACTAATTGAAGGGAATTAATAATATTTGACCTGAACGGTGAACGTACTTCAAGACAAACGACACACACACTTATACACACATACACACAAAAACAAGAAAAAAGAGAAAAATCCAATAACGCTTGAAATGTTCCATTAAATAGCGAACTGATAGCACGAAGGGCTTCATTAGTATTTTATAATATGGTTAGTAGTTAGTGTTACATACAAATAGGACTTAAAGATCTTGTACTTGACGATTGTTAACAAATATATACTTTCCTAAAAAGATTTCTTGTTTTTTTTTTTAAGAAAAATATTTTAAAAAATAATTTAAAACCCTTTCAAGGAAATTTCGACTGCCAAAAGGTAAGAAAAAGTTTCGTACTTGGGGCCAATATAAACAAAATATTTAAAAAAAATTTTTTAATTAAAATAAAAATTTCTTCAAAAAATTCGTTTGATTTCAAAAAACGATTTTCGCACCTCTTCATTTTATTATATAGGTACCATATGTAAGTATTTCAGTATTTTTATTTTTATTTTTTGAATGACATTTAGGGGTCGGTACCAGCGGTCAAAGCTTTCCACACAAACTCAATAAGAATTCATTAGAATCATAAAATTAATATTAGGTATAAAATTACACTGGTTAAGAAAGGCAAGAGATTTTGAAGCATTTTCTATAGATTTCAGCTTTGAAGAAAAATGAATATTATTGGAAAAATTCATCACGTCAGAGTTTCAAGAAAATCGCATATTAAATTGCTTTTTGAAGCTCATATTTCTCAGATATGATTAGAGCTATTTTTAAATTTTCTAAAGCTGTTGTATTCTTAAAACATCATTCTTTAAAATTACATCAAAAATAACATACAAATTTTTAAATGAATGGACTCCAAAACTTCCAATCTTTTTCTGTTATTTCCGTAAACGCAATTTCTTTTATAAAACTTATTTTTTCGAATTCTTGTACACAACTGTTTTTCGAATATCCCTTAATTTTGACCCTTAGGGAGGAATGTTTTTTTTTTTAAATAAAGATCTTAAAAAATATTTAAAGAATAATAAAAAAAATTCTTTAAAAAATAATAATAAAAATAAAAAATTATAAATTATTCAAAAATTTTTCGACCGTGAGGTCCAAAAGTGTGTATTTATTTTTTTTTATTTTTAAAATTTTTTTTTTTTTAACTATTTATTCGACTCTGTTAGTACACAACTATATTTCGCAACACTCCTCTTCTAAGGTTGACACAACTCAAGAATTTTTATTTTTTAGATAAACGACTAAAAAACATTAAATGCAGATAATTCAAAATTCTAAAGCAAAAAATAAAATTGACAGAGATAATTTCGGCTTTTTATAAATAACAATATATACAGGATTATAGAATTTTTCGTGCAGCTAGAGAGTGTGAACTTATTGAACAATTTCATATGTTAGCTCTTTAAAACATTGACGATTTTTGAGTTGTGTCACATTAGCAGAAGGTTTGCGATATGCAGATTAAACTTTTAGAATGCATTAAGTATTTCGACTTTCTTAATAACCAAGCGAAGAGAATTTTTCGTGCAGCTAGTTGAGTTGAACTTATGAAGCAATCCGATTCGAGTGTTACTCAATTGACGATTTTTAGTTGTGTCACTAGAGTTTCGATTGCCAGATTAAACTTTTAATGACGTTCAGTATTCATACCAGACAATGAGATTAGTTTCACAATAGAGTGAATTTAGCCCGATTCGAGTGCCCTTGAGTGTATATTTATAGTTTCGACTAATTCCGTTTATATGACCTCAGTATTCAAACAAATTGCGATTATACGAAACTGTAATTATTTATTTTTTATGTTCAATATTTCGCTCGTCTTCGAGCGAGCATCATCAGGAGCAATGATGTACAAAAAATCACTGAATATTAATCATTAAAAAGCATTTTACATCAACTATAAAATATAACAATTGAATCGGTCATTTCAAAAACCCCATAAGTCATTTAATTCGAATTTTTCAGGAATCCATAAAACTATAATTATAATATTATGTTTCTTAGCAAGATTGAGTTATTTAATAACACTTGACCAATTTTGCAACAAACATTAATGAAAGTACATATGATGTAAAACTAATGGTTTTGTTAGTAAATTTTTTTTTTACAGTGATTAAAATGCAAATTGGTATTACATACTAAAATGGTAACTAGTATAATATTATATTTCTAAAATTGTCTGAAAGTTAGTAAATTAATACAAATTTGATTGTAGAGTTTAGCGTTAAGTTGACATTTAACCCATTAAAATTAAGGCTTTTAAAGGGTATAGTTAATATTTCAAATATCTTAGAATTTCCGGGTTAAGAATGCACTATTAAACTATTAAAAGTATTAATAACGGTCTTATTAGACAGCCTTTAAATCTTATTTGTAGACTTACATATAAATGTAATTTCAGTGGTCAACATATTAATGTCTTGGAACCAGGAATTTCCAGATTTTTAGAAATTACTTAATAAGTTAAGTAACATTTAAACTGATAAAGTCATTGGTTTAACAATGTACAAAATTTGCTGAATTATAAGTATTCTAGAGAATTAAGATCAATGTTCAATTACAATTTGATGATATGACATATGCGAATTTTAATACTGAAAAAAAATTACCCCAGACAAAAACTTGATTTTATCAATTGACTATGCAATTGTTTTTCCACTTGACTTGAAAATTTCATGTAATTAATAAATGTAAATTCTAGTCTAATATTTTAAGTGTTAATAAATTATTTAAATCTTGAATATAGGTAGCTATGAAAGATATTATATGTTAAGCAATCAGTAAGTGTTTAACTTTTATTAATTTTAAGACAGTATTCTGCTTATGCTTATGAATTTTAAATTTTAAAGTTTATGTCTAGTTATAGTATTTAATTTAATTATTGACAATTGAAATTTTAATAGTAGCTTAATAAAGAATCTAAAAAGAAATTCATAATCAAATATTGCAAATAATCATATTAGTAAATTAATTCAGTATAAATTTTAATATTATTCTGATTATTTAGACATGTCGGTTAAATAATTATTTGATCAAATTATCATAGACTCCTATTTGAATGCATTATAATTAAAAATTTTTCAAGTATTTAAGTCTCTAGATTTTAATAATTATTTAAAAACGATTACCTTAGACCATTTTCATCGTAAAATAAAAATAAAAAAATAAGTTAAAAAAATGTGATTTAAGAGTTTTTAAATACATATTTAAAACAAACATCCCCGTACCTTCTAAATTATGTTCAGTTTTTAAAAAAAAATATAAAAAAAATTTTTATAAATTTACTTCTTAGCACTTATTATTAAAGAGGAAGAATGCATTTATAATAACGTATAAATCTTATAACCCAAAAAAGACGCATCTACCTTTAAGGAACCATTTTCAGCAAAAAAAAAAAAAAAAAAAAAATCACGTTAAAAAAATTGTGATTTAAGATGTTTTTGAAATGAACGATACAATTTAAAAACCAAAACAATGACACCCGAACCTCCTCTTCCTCTCACAATTGAGGTGTTCTAGTGTTTTTAAATGAAGACAAAAATTAACATAATTCAAATAAAACCATACGTTTTTCATTAAAAAGCTTACTTTTTTTAATTCAATTCAATTATTTTAATCCACGATTTTTCAGCCTTAAGAAATGCGGTTCGATTATTAGATAAAAACAAAAATATAAAAATATAAAAACCAAAAAAATAAATTCATAAAATGCTTACAATTATAATCCGATTTCGGTTCAAACTTATTCACAAATCGTTCGTATATACACATATATGTATGTATGTATAATTTTGAAACAATTAAAATGTTTCAATAACCTCTAAATCGAAATAAGTTGAGGGCGGAATCTTTTTTGTGATTCGCCTCTTCTTTTCGTGACTTTTTGGTTTCTGTTGCTTTTTCCGCTGCGATTGGGGCGGTGTTTGTACATTTGTTTTTTGTGTTGTTTTTCCAGTGTCCGTCTCCGTCTCAGTCTCAGTCTCCGTCTGTTTAACGGCGGCTTCTTTCGTTTCGTGCACTTCGATGGCATTTGCATTTTCATTGAATTTCATATATTGTTCTTTTCGATACCAGTTCATTTTTGTCTCGAGTGATAATTCCTGAAGATCTCCACTGAATACATCCATAGTAATATTGAATGCTTTTATTCGTGATTTATTATTTAAAATCGGACGCATTTCGATGCCGCAAAAGAATTTATTGTCTTTGTTAACCGCAACGGGTTCATCGAAGTAAAATAAGGTCTGCAGCCAGTTGGTGTAGTCGGACAATGGTGATGTACAAAAACCCAGTGGTGTATGCGATTTTGTAAATTGTACATCGAAGAATGTGAGTATACCCTCTAAGCGGCCACCACGTTTCATCGTGAATGTGAAAGGTGTCCGGAATTTTAATTCATCAACAGTCACTTCGTTCATATTGATTGTCCAGACTTTGACTGGATCGGACAAGGAGCTATTTGAAATTAGAACAGATTAATAGTAGTAATATCATTCTAAAAAAAAAAAAAAAAACGCCCACCTCATTGGGATCAACGGATTTGACACACGGTTCTTTAAGGGACCAGCCACGTATTGCATTCATATTGAAGCCATTGACACCTCTCCACCAGTCGAGATGTTGATTTTTATGTTTCGAATTCTCAATTCCGTGTACAAACAATTGTGCCTTATCCGGGAATATAATACCCGTATCTTTTTTAAGCCATTTATCTCGGGCATAAATAAGCTCTGCACATTTCGACTCAAATAGCAGCGAGTATCCCATCCAATTTGATATTATAATATCAACGTCCTTCACGGGAAGTTCAACTTTTTCAACTCTTCCTTGTAACAAAGTGACATTATCCATCAATTTGTTTTCACAGAGAACTTGGCGTAAATATTCAATGGACTCGGATGTTTCGATTCCATAAATATGATCGGCTCCATTCTTGGCCGCCCACATTGTAAATAGAAAATCGACGCCACAATTTAGAATGAGGACTTTCCGTCCAATGAATAAATGCCGATTATGGCATATTGCCTTTTGAAAGATGGTCATTGTTTTATGATCCTTGACACGTGTCATCATGAAATCCAAGCGAGCATTTGGATCATTATGAAGTTCCTGCGATGTCATTTTCCAAACATTTGGAAATGTTTTCTCAATGAATTTGACATCTGTTTTAGAGACAATTTCAACAGGCGATAGCTTGTCCCTTTTACTAAAATACCGAATATTTAATTAGAGTATAGCGGCATTAATTGAAGTACTTACTGCATTTTGAAGGAACTTTCCATAGAATTGTTTACACTTTTTTTTTTTAACTTATGAAAATGTTTAGCTTTTTCAGCTGTTTTGTGATAGAAAAACCAAATACTCGATACTTTCGATACGAAATGTAAAGGGAAACGTAGATGAAGTAACGAGTATAGAATCAATATGTACCGAGTTTCGAGCATTCATCACACCGTTAAAAGGAAAAACGACCATAATTTGAAATTAAATTTCCATATCGAGATTATGTTTTGGAAAGTTTCTTCTTCATATCCTAACCAAACAGTTTCGGTACTGCAAAATTCGATGTATCATTTGGTCTCCTCATGTTTTTAATTGCATTTAATGCCGTATTTAGAAAAGGCAACTCGTAGTTTTTGGATGACAAACGTACGGGCGGTGTGGGCGACACGCATCCCTATTGCTTCTCCGTACGTTTCCGAGCATAAAACTACAAGTAACCACGACAAAAGTCGCCTAATCTTCATACCGACAATCTAACGCTCATTTATCAGGCATGTACTAGAATCCGAAACCTGACGGTATCGGAATTAAAATCGACCATAATTTCTTATAGAATTTACAGATTTTGTTGGTTCTGGTTTTCGGTCGGAACTGATTTTGATTCTTAATTGCACAGAGCCCTATTTTATCCGCCTTTCCATGAGTTATATGTATATGAAATTTCAGTCAACTAAAATTCCGATTCCGTCAGTTTTCGGATTCTAGCAAATGCCTGCTAATGGGGGAGCTATGTTCATTCAAAGTAAACAAAAAAAAATGAAAATCTTTCATAAAATTTTCAAATTTTCGACTTTGAGCATCATTTTACACCATTCTTTTAACGATATGTAAGTTATTTTGGATATCTTATTAAAGAATGATGTTTTAAGAACACAAAAGTTTGAAAAATTTTGAAATATTTTAAACCATATTTGAAAAAATTGAGTTTTTTCTTACGCGATTTCCTCGAAAATCTGACGTGATGGATTTTTTTTTGATATTTTTCAATATTTCAGCACACAAAAATCTAATAAAAACACCACTGCAACTCAAAAGGGAAAAATCAATTTTCAATTTTGCAGGCCTGTGTAATTGATGAGTTTATAATCTTTTTGTTTTGCTTCTTTACGATAACAGCTGAAATCTTATGAATCAGGACGCATTAATATTTTCCAATCACCCACTCTAACACTCAAGTATTTGGTAAATTTTTGGATTTTTGTTTAATTATTTATTTATTATTATTATTTTTTTTTTTTTTTGATAAATTATAAATATTGCCTAAAAATTATGTAATTAAAACATTATTGATTTTAAAAAATTGAGTCTCTAGACCAGAATACCACCTTAATCAATATGCCCTACCGCGAATATATCGCGTGAAGTACTTGCCTATTTTCAGCTAAAATTGATTTGAGAATATTCAAGCAATTAAAGTGAAATCATATTAATGATAGACCACTGTACTCAATAAGTTTATTACACAATTTTTCAATAGATTCACAAGCAACAACTCAATAATTAAATATTTCCAGTATAAATCAAAAAAACCCAGCAAACATTTTGAGTCCTAATTCGGAGTAGGAACACATTTAAAAGCCCAATGAAAATTCGCTAGCAAAACTTTGAGAAGATTCTCTATGGAGAGAAATTCGTATATTTATAAATTTCTGGAGATCGTATTTTGTAAAAAATTTGGACTCACAAATCAGAGAACTCCGAAAATATTTACAAGGTAAAAAGTTTGAATAAAGCTAAGATGACACGATATGCTATTCAGCAAATATTTTTTGAAAGAGATTTGCTAGGAATTTACTAAAAAATTGTAAATCAGCAAATTAGGTTTGCTGACTGATTACACGATTTTCTGAATCTGTCACAAAACGAAAATTTTTGATTTTCAACAAATGCTAGAAAATAAATTTAAAAAAAAAATTCTGACACATTTGTTAGTCGATTAGACTATTTGAAGAATTTTTCATTTATGAATTTGCTTAATCGAAAAAAAAATGAATTGACTAAAAAATGGATGCGGAGAAAGCTACTGTTGCAGTGGTATTGGCGGCATGTGTATTTGACACTAGCGATGAGGACGAACTACAGCCTGTGTCGAGAAAAAGGAAGCGAACAATTTGGGTCAAGAGTTGGGTTGAGCAACGCGACGAAGAGGGATTCTGTGCCAAATTGTTACGCGAATTACGGGATGAGGAACCATCCTTATACCAAAACTTTTTGCGCATGACAGCCCATCAATTCGAAAAATAGTGAAAATCTAAATTTAGTGAATTTCGCGAATCGTGGCCATGGTCAAATTTTAAGCTCAACGGATGACTATATTTGGCTAAATTCACAGTCCAAAATAGCGAAAATTGAAGTTTTGCGACGTTTCAATGATATCAGCGTCCTCCTCCGCTGAGTACTCCAAATATTCCGAATTCAAATTTAAAAAAACTGCAAGTTCCAAACCAAATATGTAGCAAATTTGAAATTTGTTGAAGGGAGAAGTTAAGCTCTTTAGCAAATAGCAAATATGTCAGCAAATGCTGAAAATTCGTCCCAATATCAAAAATTGTCAGAAAAGGGTGATCACACGATTTTCTGACTCCGACATCAAATATTTGTGTCAGTGTCAGAAAATGCTAGTAAATGCCTCGTTAGCAAATATTTGCTTGTTGACATTTGCTGATTACACCATTTGTTGATTTCTGTGACAAATTTTTAGAAAATATTTACTGAATAGCATATCGTGTCATCTTAGCTTAAGTGACATTCCAGTACAAAATATATTGAGTAATACCTAAATCGAGCAATGAGGGAATAATGAGTTATTCATCCATTTGGAGCAATACGAAATCGAAACAAAATAAAATTCCATTTGATCTTAAACTAATACATTTGTATACGAAAAATATCTCTGACTTTCGATTTCAAAGACACGGTTTCGACGGGGTCAGGAGGGGTAAAAAAAAGATTTCTCACTTTGTTCTATTACTCTCTCTTTCTCTCTTCTCTCCTCTCTTTCTCTCTCTGTCTTCCATTTAGAGGTCGAAAGGAGTACAGGAGACATTCAATGCTAAAAAGGAGTTCAAAATGCATGAAACTCGGAGATTTGTCAAGTAATCTATTGCTCCAAAAGGAGCATTCCAAGAATAATCTTTGGATTATTCTATTATTTAATGAGTAGTGATTTAAATCTAATACCGAATTCAACGACCAGAATAAAAACTCATACTTTTTCTTTTCATTCTACTGTATTTCTTTTTTTTTTTTTTTTAAGATTCAACGTTTCAAAAATAGTTTTCCATTTTTTTTCTATCATCTAATTTTATTACAAAGAGTGTTGTTGAAATAAAAAAAACAAAATAAAAAAGGAAAAACTCAAAGTTTCGCTCACGAAAAAAAAAGTTGAAAAAGTTCAATTCATACGATTGAAAAAAATGAAAATAGTTACTCATATAGTCTCTTGAAACAATCAGTTGTACCATTTGTTTTTTTATTTTTTTCTTAGATTATACGATCCTCATAACTAATCCGGAGAGCGCTGGTTGATAGCAGCTTGTCGCATTTAGCAAAGCATACTGTCTGAGCTATTTTCAGCTTCGCTATTGAAACATTCAATTGCAGGTAGTGAGCCACCGCGACGATATCTGTAGGATAAACCAGCACCCTCGACATTATCACCATCGCAATCGCAATCGCAATCGACATCGACGTCGTCATCTTCAACATTTTCGATTCTGGTTTTGGCTATTCGCTGTTCTTTTTGTGAAAGTGGGAAGCTCTGTTCGCGCAAAGTTTGCTGATCACTATTGCAGGTACTTGTTGTTGTACTACGGCTAATTTGACTACATCTACGATTTTGATTTGCACCGACTACCACTACTCCTGTCGCTGCTGCTGCTGCTGCCGCCGCCGCCGCCGCTGCAGATGTTGATGAACTACAACTACTTGAGCTACTGCTATTACCACCATTTGTTAATGGAAAGTATTTATACAAATCCAATACATTGCGCAGTATATAATCAGGTGGATATGATACATCGCTCATATCCATATCGACTTGATTAATAGGTATCCAGAAAGTAGCACCCAAACCAGCGAGGCGACCACCCTAACGAACGAAGGCATGATCAACGTCATTTCTTAGAAATCGCATTTTATAAAATCATCAACTGACTCACTCACCTTTATATCAGTTTCTAGCTTATCACCTATCATGGCACACTCGTGCGGTTTAACATTAAGAAAATTGCTGGCTGCGTGAAATATATGCGGGCTCGGCTTTTCCCATGGCAGATCTGATGATACGAGCACACAATCGAAGTACTGTTGAACTTTCAGCTTATGAATCTTTTCCCACTGCGCATTTGATGGTCCATTTGTGATCAGCGCCAATAGATAGCCCGCCTGACGGAATCGCTTCAACAGCTGAATATACTCCAACGGAAGAGCTAAATATTTACAACGTAATTGCAACCATTTCGGATAGATCTGCTCGGCTAAATGCTTATAACGGTTTGGCAATGCCTCGCGCCATAAATACGTTCGCCAAGAGTCGAGTGAGGTTTGTGAATTGTCCGGGCAACGACGGAATGCCTTCAAAAATGATTGCGCCGAACTCGAAGATTCGTCCTTTGTAAAGCCAAATTGATTTTCTAAAACCTCAGAAAGCTAAAAGACAATAAAAATCGGAACAATATGGCAACCGTCTAACAATATCAATATCCTTTTTTTCTATCATCGGAAATGGAAACCCGGAAATGGAATTGCAAACCCGGAAATCGAAATCGAAATGAAATTCAACGCAAGCGCAGCCGCACCGACGTTCCCGCCAGCCCGCCCTCCTAAATACTATCGCAAATATATATGTATATATATGTGTATAATATATAAATCAATCGAGCACACATACTCATCGTTGAATTGCGTTCTTCTGGTCACAGTGTCGTGCTTCGCAATGGAATTTTTTCAATTCTGTTTGGGCGCTTTCACCTCAACTCACCTTGCGACAAGACTTTGCATCACCTACACGCGTGCTTATTAAAGTATTATCCAAATCAAAGAAAAAAACTTTGATGTGTTTCGGTTTCAAACCATTTTCGCCATTTTTTGAAGTTGCAGCCACATTTGTATTTTTCCGTTGTAGAGTCTCGGCCATTGACAATCAAAACTTACTCTCTCTCTCTTGAAATTCTTCAAATTGTGTTTTGCTTTCAAGTCGAATTCGTTAAAATTTGCTAGTTAAAATTCTCCCGATGATTACGTACTTCTGGTTGCGCTCACTGCCTTTTGCCTTATGAAATCGCAATGCAACTCTGAAAACGGTGTGAGGGGAGCGGAAGGCACTAGGGATGGACTGAAAATATCGATATCGATATCAACATTTTTGAAATTTTCATTTCGATGTATCGGAAATCGATATTTAAAATTCAATGTGCCCTTTTACATTAGGGCAACTATTGCCGGAAATTTTTTGGTTTATAAGCGAGACGAAGCGCGGAGGGGTGGTTTCCGGGAATATTTGTCCCAATTCAAAAGGGCACAATATGTATTTGGATCATCGCCTGTGTGCTCCGTCCGGGTAAAGAGTCGCTTGTTTGAAGTAAGAAAAAGTGATTTCGATCAACAAAATAATGCAGAACCACATTTGTCGATATATCGATACATCGACGACTGAGAAGAGCATTGTTGCCAGATCTTTGCCTAGAAAACTATAATTGGTGAGCACTAATGCTAGCCCAGTCGGATTTTATCGCATGCGTGACAAAATCATCGATGCAGAAGTATTGAAGAATTAATTTGTAAAGAGACCGATTGGTGCTGTTCCGAATGATTTTCTAGTGAAAATTTCATGGAAGCAAGAGCTCCTTACATGAGATCCTTCTTCAAACGACATTTTCATTTGAAAAATAGTTGATTACTCCTTTTTTTCAATGTAGATCTTATGCAATTTTCATAAAAACAGTGTTTTGCATATTTTCAAAATGTCTGCTATGATTTACACATTTTTTGAGCAAGTTAAATTCACTTATGCTTTTCATTGAAGTGCATTTAAAACTAAACAATTGTGATAGAATCAGTAACGTTTTATGTAATGAGCTACCGTTATATTATAACATATTCAATGAAGTGTTTTCAACCGAAATGGAAATACAAAATTTAAAATTTTAAAATTAAAAAATATTTCTGTTTCTTTCCCTCCGAGATCCCAGTAGCGTTTACTTTTTTCAAATGAAATTTTCATTTGTATTAGGATCATATACTCTATTTTCAAATGAAATAATCATGCACGTTGAATCCATTTCAGCCAGCTAGCATGTGCTCTTTTCTCAAATGAAGTTTTCATGCGAATTAGGGTTATAAACTCCTTTCACACATGAATTTTGAAGTACTGAAAATAGCGGCCATCTCCTAACAAATTTCATTAGAAATAAGGGTTAGTAATACGAGTAGTCGCAGTATGAATTTTCACCACTTCGGAAGTACTGGAGAAGTAGTGAAATTTCCGGCTGGGAGTGTAGCGAATATCCCTTAAATTAGGGGAATTTTCTTGAATTTAATTCCAGAGTCGTATGAACCATCTCGTTTAAATGCATGAGGAAAAAAGAGAAGCCCAGATTGTTCCGGAACATTTGACAAACAACAGTCTCTTTGTTTTCATTATTTCAAAACATTGGTTCGTGTTCCTGCCTCTGCAGTAACGGAGACTTGGGAAAGAAAATTCTTTAAAGCGACCCGATACGGACACGGTACTGAATTCAGTAAGCAATTTTGGATTTGGATTTACTGAATCGCTTCCGCTTGTATGAAATTTTACCCAATTTTCCCGAAAAAGAAGTTCGGGATAAATCGGGCAAGAAGAAGAAAATTGCACTCTCAAAATCTCTCTCATTTACAAAATCCTGCAGTAAGGGTAAAATTGGAAACTGATTTGGGTAAAATTGGGAAATTTTGGACCGTTTCGTTCATTACGGGAACGAACTTACTATTCACAAAATCAAAATTGAGGGAATTTTTGTCTTATTTTGAGGAAATAATTCCTCAACAGTAACAGCTTTGGAAAATGCTCATTCAAAAATTCGTTGCCGTCTCTGAAACTGGGGGCAGATGGTCATACTTTAAATATTTTCCCATCGAAATATATCATTCAAAGATTTAAATGTTTTTAAACAAATTTATAAGTAAGAAACAAAAAATACTTCTACAAATTAATAAGTGGAAAAAAATGAAATTGTTTTCAGCATTAATTTAATTGCGTAGCACTTTTTAAATATATTTTTTATTTATTTATTTTTTGGCGCACTTGACTCTTTTTCATACCATTCGGTCTGCAGACATGTCGAACCGCAAAACCGATGGCAGCTTCACTTCAGCTGGCAGCTCTAAAGCAACAAGTATCTGAAAGATACGTCAGTTTATTTGTTTTCAATTGTGCATGCGGCGATAATTGTTTTCATAGTTTTTAAATTTTCAATTCGGACGGTTTATTTTTCCCTTATAATTTTTAATTTAATTTTAAATTTTGCGTTCAAAGCGAAAATTTTGATTTTTGAAAAATTATTTAAAAATACATAAAAAATGGCGTCAAGGTTTTTAAAAAACAGAATCGCACTCCAGAATCTTTTTCAAAGATCGAAAAGAACAGTGTTCAACGCAGTAAGTACAACATTACCTTGGTATAGGGGTGTAAAATGTTTTTGTTATCATTTGTTTTTGCATTACATAATAATCGGTATTAATTACAAAGGGGTCAATATGTACGATAAACTGTCAGAGTTGTTTGTATCTTTTGCGGTGTTGTGTTTACATCGATCGTGCTGCGTTTATGATAAGACACATACATAGACCGTTTTGTTTGTGTTTGCTCTTTACGCAGTGCGATTTTTGCAGTGCGAGAAAGAATTTTATTATATATCAAAATATATTTAAAAAAATTAAATTAAATAAATGAAAAATGTTTTTCTTCCCAACAGCCTTTTCATAGCCACCAATACCGTTCCTTTCATTTGACGCCTTGCCTAGAGAAGCTGATATCCTTCAACTTGAGTGATATTGGCGAAGGAATACGCGAAGTTATTGTGAAGGAATGGTAATTATTCCATTTATTAAATTAGTGTGTCTACTGTAGAATGTTCTATTTAAAATACATAGGTACGTCAAAGTCGGCGACACGGTGGAGCAATTCCAAAACCTTTGCGAAGTGCAATCGGACAAAGCATCCGTTACGATCACATCACGTTATGATGGAAAAATTGTTAAACTGCACCATAAAGTGGATGATATTGCTTTGGTTGGAAGTCCATTGATTGACTTTGAAGTGGAAGAAACTTCCGATAGCTCGGACAGCTCTGAGGGTGAAAAAACTCCTGCAAAAATGCAACCAGAGGAAGTAGTTCAACCAGATGAAAATAAGAAACCGGAAGAGATTCAATCTTTCGCCAGCACTGCCACTGGAGAACGGAACATAAAGCTAGCCACGCCAGCAGTACGCCGCATTGCAATGGAAAACAAAGTAAACTTGTCAAAAGTACCTGGAACAGGCAGGGATGGGCGCGTTCTTAAGGGAGATGTACTGGAGTTCTTGGGACAAATACCTGCTGGCACCAATAAGCCACATCCAACGATAGCATTGAAAGCAGGAAAAGCAACGTCTGTGGAGGCCATACCCACAGATCGTGTGGAAGTTGTACAGGGAATACGAAAAGTTATGATAAAATCGATGACCGAATCTTTGGTGAGTTTGGAATGGGTTAGCATTTCACTTCTTTTTATATAATTTTTATTCAATTTTAGAAAATTCCTCATTTCTCGTATAAAGATGAAGTGGACATGACGAAATTAGTTGAATTTCGGAATCAATTGCAAGAGGTCGCCAAGGATCGTGGCATAAATAAATTAACTTTCATGCCATTCATGATAAAAGCTGTATCGATTGCATTGAGAACGTATCCAATACTCAATAGTTCATTCGATGCGGAAAAGGAGACTATCACCTATAAGGGCGCTCATAATATCAGCATTGCCATTGACACACCGCAGGGACTCGTTGTACCCAATGTTAAGAATTGTCAGCAAAAGACCGTTGTTGAGATCGCCATTGACTTGAATGCTTTAATCGAAAGAGGTGTGATGGACACTTTGGAGAACTTTTATCAAAAATTTAATCAATCGAATTTTTATCGTAATAGGCCGCACTGGAACTCTGACGCCAAACGATTTTGCAGGTGGAACTTTCTCCTTGTCGAATATTGGTGTTGTAAGTAGAATTTAATGAATTAATGAAAATTTCATATTTTTTCCAAACTATTTTCAGATTGGTGGAACCTATACGCATCCTTGCATTATGGCACCACAAGTTGCTATTGGCGCCGTTGGTCGTACTAAGGTATTTAATGATTATTATCTCCTCATTTCCAATTATCAATCTCTTTCCCTTATATTTCGGATTGTTTAGATCGTGCCGCGCTTCAATGATGAGGATAAAATCGTCAAGGCGTACATAATGAACGTCAGTTGGTGTGCAGATCATCGGATAATTGATGGTGTTGCAATGGCTAGCTTTTCAAATATTTGGAAGAAACATTTGGAAAATCCTGCTTTATTTTTGCTTCACTAGAGATTGAGTCTGGGGGCTGGGCTCTTCAATATAAGCGGAAAGTGTTTGCATGAAGGCTGTTTGTTGCATTTATTTACACATAGAAATTCAAAATGAAATTGAATTGTGTGTTGTAGCTAAGGAAAATGTTGCATTTTTTTCAAAGAAACTCTTTTGTGATTGTATGACGCACTCCATTACAGGACAAAGAGTATGTTGCATTTATTTTGAATATATTTTTTAAATATTTTTGTTATTTTTATTGATGTGAGGGTAATTTTGTAAATAAAAAATGCCATAAAAAATATGTGGATAATTCAATTTCCTTTTGAATGCGAGTTCAGTTAAGTTTTTTCTACTAAGGGCCGTTTTCTCATCTTTTTTTAACTGTAAGTTAAATTATCCCGATGATAATTTCATACAAATTTGATTAATAAGTCAAAGAAATTGAAATTTAACTGTAAGATAGAGATTAAAAGTTGGATGAGAAAATGGCCCTAAAAGGGTTGAATGAGCTATCATTAACCTATTAAGAGGCACCTGGAACCACCAAAATTGACAAATACGATCAAACGACAAAAAAAAATGCATTTTTGGTGCTTTTTGGCCATGAGAATATTTTCAATCATTTTTTAGTTAGAGTAATCGTCATCGATTCCAGTCTCTTTATTGAAACTTAAACTCGTTTGGAAAAATGTCAAATGTTATCTTTTTCACATCAACAGAAATGTCAAACCGATTGAATGCTTTGCCAGCTTCTTACATTTTCCAAACTGGAGCTGAAAGATTGCAAAATTTAAAAACGGAGTAGATTCCCATAAAAAAGTAGTGACAGAGTAGATTAAAAATTTTTTCAAAAAATGGAGTAAATCTACTCCGATCGGAGCAAAGAGTGAGAACGCTGGCGCTTCATCGTTCAAGGGAAGGCAAGCCACATGCATGCATACAAAAATTACCGTTTGTGGGGCGTTCAATAAATGAAATGTCAGTGTTCCTGCAAAGTGGCAGCATCGAAAGCTGTTGGTCGAATCTAGGGATGGGTGGTGCGAATCTAGATTTCATTTTTTCCAAATATCTAATCTAGCGAAATAGAGAATTTAGACGCCATTTACACGTTCAGACATTTCGATAATGAAACACACTTTTTGTGGGCTAAGGACGCGCGGGGATGTGGTATGGGAGCATTTTTCTCTCTTACCCCTGCGTCTCATCCCATCGAAAATTTGTTTCATTATCGAAATGTCTTGGCTTGATTCATAATGATCAATTTATTAATTGAAACTAGAAAAAATTTTTAAATAAATCGCAGAAAAGTGAATCAGTGAAAACACAACACTTACTGAAATTAGTCAAATATTCAAAGTTTTATTCAAACTATGAAAAATGTTTATAACATACCAATAAGCAACTCAAAGGATATATCGCTAAGATTCCAAAAACAAGGCCTGAAGCAGAATTGCGGGGTTAAAGTCATCGTCTAAACGGCCGACGCGTTTCTTAAGAAATTCAAAATGAAATTTGAAAAAAACCCAGGGTGAGCAGGCATAATGTATAAGCCACCGGCGACAAAGCTGATTTGAGGACGATGGACTTTCGGAGAGGAGAAAAAACGCTCTCATACGTACATACATCCCCGTACGTCCCTCGCTAACAAACAAATTTTGTCACTCTGATTTTTCGCCTAACATGAACGGCGACAAAGTCGTCATACTAAATAGCTAAATGGCTGATTTTCATTAAAATGTCGATAGGAATGTATCTCTGACTCTACAGATACACATGAATAAATGTTTTGAAACAATGAAGTCGAGGAAGACGTGCGAAGAAAAGAGACGGTTGCTTGTCGAATCTTTCGAAACAATCTGGGCTTCTCTTTCTTTTTGATGCATTCAAAATGGGTGTTTTCGAAGCATTTGTCTGACTCTGGAATAATCAATGTAAGATCATACCTATGCCAAATAATTTGAACTCCATTTTTTTTCTTGGTGATAGAAATATTCGGTTTCCTTCGGTGGTATCTTCTATTCGCCTTTCGAAATTGGATACAAACAAATCGTTATTTTCGGGCGAAAAATCGAATTTACTCGATCTTCGAATATTCGAATGTCGGATTTACCCATCGCCAGTGTTCGGACTACGGAAATCCCATTTCGTAGTAGAAAATCGAAAAAATCGGAGTAGAAATGAATTTTTGGGTAGTAAATTGGACTTTCTCATTTTCGCACCAAAAAAAAAAAAAAAAAAAGTCAACAATTTATTTGAAGCAAACATTTATAACTTACATTTACATATTACTTATATTTTTTTATGTCCATCAGTCAAAATTTAGATACAGAGACATCTGTATGGAAAACAACCATTTGTTTACGAACGAGGGAACACAAAAAACTCGTTCTCATTACGTCTAAATCGTGACATAGACAAAATTATTTTGAGTTTGGTGATGTTAAAAAATCGGAGTAGATTTCAGGTATAGGGTAGTGGCGGAGTAGATTTCAAAAATTAAAAAAAAAACGGAGTAGATCTACTCCGATCGGAGTATAGTCCGAACACTGCCCATCGCTAGTCAGTAGGGATGGGTATCGACCTATCAAACATCGATTATTGATATCGACCAATTTTTCATAGAGGCCATTTCAGTGATGCCAGATTGTGGGTTTTTCCCCATATTGTGGGTTTTTTCACTCAAATATCGTGACATGGGGAAAAGTATGGGTAATTTTATATCGAAATTTATGCACTACATTTAAGGTATATTTACTACTTATGAGAATGAAAATCGTGTTTTCCCTCTTCCAGTACCATGCATGACTCTTTTTGCTGTATCTAGTCGCGTGTTTCGTAAGTGTTGTAAAGAAACTTGGTTTTTTTTTTTAAGTCATGAATAAGACTGCAATTTTAAGTTACTTTTATTTTTTGTTATTTTCTTGATACTTTTATTAAAATATTAAAATATTGTGTTTAAATCCAATGTTCAATTTTGAAATCGGTACCCCCACATTTTCAAAAAATCATTCTGGGTTTTTTCGTGGGTTTTTAGTTTTTGAAAATGGGGAAAAGTGGGTATTTTTCCAATATATGAGGGTTTTTTTATCGATAAAATCTGGCATCACTGGTGTAAATGGCCTCTTAAGAAACATCGATTTTCAAAACAAAACATCGATTTTTTTCGATTAATACTCTAATCGATGCCCATCTCTACTAGTCAGTCGAACTTTGGAAATTGATTGGGAAGGTGGTACGCGTACAGTTTGCGCTTGATTTAATTCAAATTTCTTTTAAGTGTAAATCAGCTTTTTTTCAGTTTATTTTAATTAATTAATTTATACGAGGGAAAAGTTTTATTAAAGCAACATTATGACGTAACATATTCTTTAGTATTTTCGAAAGAGTCGCGAAAAAGGAAAACAACGGCAACGCAAACGGCTTCAGCTTGTGTGTTCATAAACCAAAACAACAACAACAACAACAAAATGAGCTGTTAAAGTTCAAATTTCCGAATACAACCGCGGGAAATTCTAAATCATAATTAAGGCTTTTTGGTCTGCTTCCGTTTGCTGAGTGCGTGTTTTGCTCTGACGGAGGCACGGAAAGTGGCTACACAAAACATAAATAAATAATTTAAAGACCCACAAAGGTTCAACAAAGAAAGTAAAAAAAAAAACGGAAACAACCGGTAAGTAATTATAATTTTGGAATTAATTAGATTTATAAGCTTTATGTAGAAGATGCTCAAATGTACAATGACCTCAATCTTTGCACTTAGGCCTAGCGAGTTCTTCGATTCGCCTGCGTCTCACTTGCGGTTTTGTAGCACTTTTTTTTTTTTGTTTCAACCGTTCTCTTGCTATTCTTATAATGCATTCATAATTTATTTCCGATCTTTCCCCTTTTTTCTGTGTTATTTTATTCTCAAAACACGTTTCAGTTTCTTCATTATTTTTAGAAGTGTTTGCGATTTTGTGTTTTGCTTGTTATTGCTACGATACGAGTTCAGTAGAAGCTACTTTGTTTGTTGTTATTTTTGTTGCTCTATTTACCTATCACATCAAGTGTTGTTGTTTTTGCTTCAAAACGTGCAAATCAGTAAGACCATTAACTGAGGAAATGACAAACTTCTTTAATATCATAAGTATTTGTTCTTTTCTTTTCGGGGTTGATAGTTTTTTTTTAAGAAACCTACACAATTGAAGATTTTATTCGGAATATCTTAACCCTTTCACTCCTATTGGGATAATGCATTTCAAGGAAATTTTAATAAATTCTCTGAAAATCTATTTCTCATATACAGTGTAATCTCTCCTTTCGGACACTCATCTTAAATGGACACTTTTTAAGAATGCTCAAGTATTCCTGCTTCTCAAATAGCTTCGTCTTAAGCGATCATATTTTTCGGTCCCGTTGGTGTCCGCTTAAGTGAGAGAGAGAGAGAGAGAGAGAGAGTTTACTAAACAGTGGAGTCTCTATAGCTCGAACCTCGTTAAGTCAAAATCATCGGTCAATAAAATGCCAATCCCTTCCGCTGGAATCATTTTAAGTCGAAAGCTCGTTAACTCGATTTTTTTTTTTTTTTGGATTTCCCTTGACATTCGTGACTGTATTTTGATATTTAAATGAAATACCATGGTCTGATCACTAAAATAGACTAATCCAGAGACCACTAATAAGAGTTATTTTAATCACTAATCTTGTGTAAAATCATTATTCTTTTATTATACATTGAAAAGGATCCCATTGGTGCTTTTACGATTGTAGAATACACCCTTGCTGTTTTCATAATTCTCAGATGTTCTTTTGTGGTAGGAAGAATATATGTAAGTAATTCATGTCTGCCATTAGTAGTGTTCAAATTTGTCTTAACCCATATTAAACCAAAAAATAAATTCAAAACCTTTCGAAATCGTACAAAAATTCAGAAGAACGGTCAATTCGACATTTATGTTTTGCACTTTTTTAATATTGAACTACAGTGGAGTCTGGATAGTGTGTATCGCAGATAGAGTGAACACCTCGGTGGTGTGAACACATATACGGAAGCTCATAGGACAGATTACGCTCATATCATAGCTCGATGCGAAAAAGCGTCCTAAAACCATTATGGGAACGTAAAAAACAATCGTCCCTACTGATTTTTTCCCCAAAAAATGAGCTTTTTAAGACAAATAATTTTTTTTGTTCATATTTGATATAAAAAAAGCAAATTAAAAAATATAAAAATTAAGACTCGCTTGCGTGAACAGCCTCTGTAATATGAACAGGCCTTGCAAAAATAAATTCACTCTATCAAGACGCTATAGTGTTGAGGAAAGTGCATGATAGGTTAGATTTGGTTAGTGTGGCTCATGTAGGACTGTAGGTCTAACTGTCGACGTCGAAAAGCCTCTGCCGCTAATAAGAAACTCCCCATTAGGCAGGGATAGGAAACTCAACTCTTTCGAGAAATTCACCAAAAAGCTACCAACAAAAACCTTAAGCAGGAATAGGAAATTCAACTCTTTCGAGAAATTCACCAGAAAGCTACCAACAACAATACGGGCAGACAAAAAGTGGCACTATGATGCCACTTGCAAGAAAATTATAAAAGAAACACGGCGTCGGCTCTGTTTTTTATATTGCTTGAAAAGTTCATAATTGAAACTTTAATAAATTTATTACGATATGTTTTTGCTTAATGTGCGCGAATGTTTTCATTTTGTAATAAATTGACATACATTTTTGACTACGGCTACGAATTAGATTGTACATAGAATTTAGTATTTTTGCTGAAAAAGTGTGATCAAAAAGTTATGTAGACGGGGTAGGACAAAAAAAAAAAACCATTTCTATTTCTCCTTAATATTGAAAATCCTTGATTAGTTTTATGTTTTTCAAGCTTTTCATGGCATTTTATGAGTTTGGTAGATATTTTATATGTAATGTACTCGAAAATCGCCCAAAATTAAAAATAAAAGTGGCAATGCATTTCACCACAGCAGAGCTAAATATTTCGCTGCCATAGCATGCTTCTCTTTTCCTCATGCTATATGCCTATGTTGAAGCAGCGTAGCTCTAACACATTGCAGGGATTAGGAAGAAGAAGAGTTAGACCTATAGTCCTATATGGTGTGGCTGCCACCATTAAGGGTGACACACTTAGGCCTCACATGGGCGCGTTCTGATATCGCGAATAATGGAAAAAGAAAAAAGAAAAGCAACAGAAAAAACGACACAAACATCCACGACCTCAGCTGGGAGTTGAACTCAGAGCCTCTCACTTCGTAAGTTGGCATCTCAAGCAACTACGGCACAGAGGCCGCCAAATGTATGATAATTGAAAATTAATAAAATTTCTGAAATTTATTTTTTCTTTATTCGAAATGCTATGATGAGTTAATAAACACGAATGCCTTCCAAGGCATGAACGATTTTTTAAAAAGAATTTGTTCATATTTTTGACATAAAAGCACCCAGAACCAAATCCCATGAATATTTAAAGAAATGCTGTAAATCGTTTTAAAGTGAAAGGGTTAAATATATGGAAGTGGACTAATGCGTGCTACCGGATTCACTCCATCTCTTTGAATGAGCTTGAAACACTTCGTCTTCTAAGCTTCTAATTCACAATAAATTTCCCTTCACCAATGCCCCTTGCTGAGCTAGAGTCTTCGTTCAAATGACTTAAATAAGGTACCTACTCTGGAAATGGACCGAAATACCATCATGAATATTTTAATTAAATTTAACCTGTTTATTCTATTTAAAGAAAGAAATTCTATTTCTCGAACTGAGACCTCTTTTAAAGTGTTGCAACATCTTTCAACAATTGAAATGATAATGGATCTCAGAGATTGTATTTTCAACTTCTAATTATAACCACTCACATCCCTTTATCCTCAATAGTTTTTTCTATTTCTTTTTGTTTTTTTCACAATTAACCTCTTAAGTGATCTAAATACTTAAACATTAGGTGAGAGTGTAAATACTTGAGAAACGAGCACAGCAAAAAATTGAAAAATGAAAAATGGAAAATAAAAGAAAAAGGAAAAAGTGCAATAAACACTTCAACAATACAAAACCGCCTCTCGAACTAAGCGCATTCTTCTGCTCTTCTCGAGTCTGGGAAAGTATTGCAACATGTCTGAGCGCATTCAGTGATTTCTGGTTTACTTACATTCCAGCCGTCTTAGGAAAATGGGAAAAAAAGTGAGCAAAAATGAGAAGAAAAAAAAATGAAAAATAAAAACGAGCAAAATTATTGTGGCAACATGATGAAGAGCAGCAACAACAATGGCCAAACAATTGAAACATGAGCAAACAAGTAATTGCAGATTTGCCGCAAATGCGCGAAGCTCAAGCCCAGAGCACAATTTAAACCACCTCGCGATGCCTCGAGACCTCAAGAAAAGTCATAACTTTTTTTGTTCACAATTTTTTCCCCTTAAATTTGTTTTTTTTTTGCTTTGTTTTGTTAAACAACAATTTATGTGCGCTTTTTATTTACGAATTAAAAAGCCTTTAAAATAAAATGCACTCGTTGGCTGTTTGGCGCCCAAGAGGACCTAAAACGAGTTTCGAGATCTCCGCTAGGGGATCGATTTTTTTAATTTTTTTTTATTATTATTTTGCTTTTAATAAGAAAAGAAAGGAAAAAGCTTTTGAAATGGAATTTAGCCGGTTTCCGTAAATGGAATCGCTTCTAAGCCAGTAAATATAAGACAAGAAAAAGGCAAATGCGTGCCACACTATCTAAGCTCTTGTGGCGTATACATAAATCAGCAGGAAACTCGTTTGACTCATTTCGTTCGATATGGAAACTGGACTTGTCCAATAAAACAAAAATCAGAAAAACAAACAGAGAGAGAGAGAGAGAGAGAGAGAGAGAGAGAGAGAGAGAGAGAGAGAGAGAGAGAGAGAGAGAGAGAGAGAGAGAATTTGGAACGCGGTAGTTTTCTTGTTTTATTAGGAATAAAAACACATCATCGGCAATTTTTTGTTATTGTTTTTATCGTCCCACAAAATATTTTCGCAGTATTCAGATTTATGAGTTCGAAATAACTCCGAAATGAAAAATAAATAAATATGATGCTCAGACACATGGGTCCAAAGTGACAACGAAACATGTGCAAAATATGAGGATCAGAAATATGATTCCAAATTGACTCCGAAACTACTCCGAAATGTAAAAAATGTGGGGGAGCAGAAACATGAACTTGAAGTGACTCCGAATTATGCTTTCGAAGTGACTCCGGATTATGTAAAAAATATGAGGATCAGAAACATGATTCCGAAATTACTCCGAAATGAAATTACTTCGAAATTACTCCGAAACGCAAAAAATATGAATCTGAATTCCGAACTATGTACCTACAAAATATGAGGATCAGAAATTTTATTCCGAAATTACTCTCAAATGAAATGAATTCGAAACCACTCCGAAACTTAAAAATATATAAAATTGAAGTGACTCCGAATTATGCGTTCTGAGTGACTCCGAACTATGCACAAAATATGAGAATCAGAAATATGATTGTGAAATTACTCCGAACTGAATTGACTTCGAAACTACTCCGAAACGTAAAAAAATATGAACCTGAACTGACTTCGAAACTACTCCGAAACGTAAAAAAATATGAACCTGAATTGACTCCGAATTATGTGTTTCAAGTATCTCAACCATTTGTGCTTAAATTTACTCCGAAAGATGCACATAAGAGGATCAGAATATCACTCCGAAATTTCTCCGAAATGAAATATGTAAGTACTCCGAAATGAAATAAGTACTCCGAAAATACTACGAAACATGTAACGAAACATGAGGATCAGAAGTATTCGTCCCAGGTGTGTATAAAAGATGAAGGCCTCTACTCCGAATTAGAAATCTTGAAGGAATCTTAAGAACCTCTTTCATTGAGATATTTGTAATAGGCTCATTAATACCCATAACATAGCCGGTTATTACACTTTCGACAAGTATTGAAACTGCGCAGCAAATATTTTTTTATTCAATTCGGAATCTTTTTACCGCAAAGTCTTGAAGCCAATTAAAAGAGTGTCTCCAGACAGACATGCCCCAAAACACGTCCACAACTTGAATTCTTCCTTCATGTTTGTTTATTTGTGTTTTTCTTCATTTTCTTAGTGTTCGCCGATTCTTAAATTGGCATTTTAATGTCTTTTTGATTATTTCTTTTTGGCTTTTATTGCTTGTTTCTAATTTTTAATGTCAATAATCCACAGCAGCCGAAAAAGAATCAAGTTTGGGTTGTAGTCTCGAGGCCAAGTTTGACTTCAATTATTTGTTTTGCATATGCACTCATGAGGTTCCAGACGTGGCGGCGTTGCCAGTGCTTAAAGTGTGTGCTTCTGTAGCACGTCAAACAAACCCACACCCTGCTCTGAATCTGAATCGATTCAAATTCTTTTGTTTTGTCGTCATTTTTATGTGATCATGCCTTTCAATATAAATCTGTCATTTCGAGTGTGATTCGAATTGATTTATTGATGAAGTGATTGGTATTGGAGTGTACGCAGTGGTGTAATCCATTCCGAATCTTCGAAGAATGTTTACATTCGTAGATGGCATTATCTTTGTCACACCCAAATCCTTGATGATTGAGTTCATTCCCAGTGAATTGACCGGAAGAACCGGTGTTGTGAATCATCGAAGCAGTTTTACCTTCTTCAGATTAGTTCTCGTGGCTTTGCAGCTCTTTGATGGTCTTGGGCTTTCTAATAACACCAACATCAAATCTAATTTTTAACAGGTCCTCTCAAAGATGACGCAGAATATTATGTTTGTAGGGACCTCGATCCTCGCTGAAGCATTTTTGGGTGATATGGGTAATGCTTCCCATGTTCAAGAGATCAATGGAATATCGGTTTGTCTCAGTCGTCTTTTTGTACTCGCTTATTGAAATCTTAGAATCCCTAGCTGGAGCTTTCAAAGGATTAATTTTACTTCGCATTTTTGGATCTTTGAGACGAAAGTAGTGTTTAATGTTAATACCTGCTCTTGGGGCCTTACTTAACTGTGCTAGTCGCCTAGTAAAAAAAAACGGGGGGGTGCCGCTGTCATGCTCAGTTCTAGGGTTTCTTATACCCGCAGTATCATATTAATCATGTTATATTTGAGAAACGTAGTTGACCTCTCGTGCATTTGGCCAATACACTAACAGTTTAATCCGATTCCCGATCAACCGACTGGTGAAAGTTTAGCTAGGGCCCGCGGGTGCGCTAAACCCGTAACCATCGTTAGACGGTCCCCTTGCGGGAATATTCGTTTCAAAAGAAATTATTTCTTTTGTTTTTCGGTGACACCTTCACAGTGAGGTCCTTTCTATTGTTATTTATTTTTTGGTGGTAATTTAAGCAAGATAAGGTAAGGATAAAAACAAATGTTTTCAAACGAAATAGAATGGCGCCTCATTTGTAGACACTCTTAAATATAAATACCCGATAAAGTCTTCAGAGCAAATAATCCTTTAGGTAGTAAAGTATTAAGAGATTATTTGTTTTGAGGATAAGATTTTGTCTAGGTACCTGGGCGAGTGTAAGCGGGTTTTATTATATTTCCTGGTAGCGGTTGAATCAGGGAATTCCCATACTCATTTTTCTTCGATGTATTTATGAAAATCGTAGGGCTAAATATGAACAAGTGTAAAGCGAATCATTTTTTGCATACAATATGGGATTTCTCAATATGTTGCCACATTTTCGGGCACGCAACATAATCCATTCATTTCCATAAGGCATCCCCCATAAATCATCTTAATAATCTATTAATGCACTAATGGTCTTCTTAACAATGTATTTTTGTTTTGGTTAGTTTCGTTTTGTTTTGTTTCGTTTCCATGAAGTGAAAGTTAAGTTTTAAGAGTCCATCAAAGCATAATCCGCGGTTTTTATGCACATAAAACGCAATTAAAGCGATTGCGCAGCGAGGGCTGTCTCTGCGGTCTTGAACTCGAACCAAAGGCGAAGTCCAACGCCAGCAATCGCGCCGTGCTCAACTCGAAATGGACCTTCTGCTAATGAAATTGAAAAGAAAAAAAGTCCAAAACAAGGCAACCAATGGACAAATGCATCAGGCTTTTGCTTTGAGAGTTCACCATACAAAACGATGGAAATGGAAATGGCAATGGAAAGAAAAAGGAAAAAGAAAATTTGATGCAGGCTCGTCTTTTTTGTTTGGATCGAGACCAACTGTAATTAGACTTGGTTTTTTTTTTGAGTAAAATCTGGCACAAGGGACAATAAACACACGTCAAAGAAAAACAACGAAGCGAAAACAGTCGTCGTCTGGGGAGAGGCGAATTCACTTACGTCGATACGAGCAGATTTATGTAGATGTGACCCGAAAATATTGCCGTGTACCAAGAAATTGAAAGCATAAGACCAAGACAGCAACGACCAATGTCGGTCGGTCGGTCGGACCGTTGGTCGGTCAGCGAAAACATTTGGGATTTTCGCTCGACGATCGCATAAATTGCGCATATATGCGTTGCGCTAAGTTTATTACCGCCTTCAGTGTAGTTCAAGACTCAATGCTGCAGCACCATGAGCGCCGCCACCACCAACAATTCAGAAATATAGGAATAATAATTGTGGGCCCAAGGCATGCGTTGGCGGTAGCGTTGGCTGTCTGTCGTTCACGATCGGTCTGGCTAAATTTGAAGTGCATTCGTCATTGGAGCGAATCAATTGCTCTGCTCCGGTTTGAAGGCCTGCAAAATATGTGCGAATCTCTTGGAATATTTATGAATTTTTTTGCGTTGTTTTTTAATTTTTTTTTTTTTTTATTTTAATTTCTCTTTAATGAAAAGACAGCGTTGTAATTACGGTGACAAGCAAAGCGTGTTGATGTCCAAATGTCACATACATGTGTACGGGTGTGTGCGTGTGTGTTAAAAGGTCGCTTTTTATTGTTGGGACACGAGAAAGTTGGTCTTTTTAGGTCCCAACTTCAATGAATTATTCAGGCGAAAATTTTTATTTTCGAGAAAGAATTTAATGCTGCGACGAATTTTCGGCGTAAAGGAATAAATCAAAATTGATTTATGTGGAACGTCGGTGCTTACGGATGGAATCTCCTCGATTTTGGGAAGAAGCAGTAATCAATTTTATATCGATACTTTAATATTCCACTTAAATAAGTAACGATCCTTAAAAACAGATCAAAGGAAAATAATATCCAAAAATACTATTATCTTTTCGTTACCAATTCATTAAAAAAAAAATCTTTCTATGATCTCCAAATTGCCTCTTCAATTGCCCGACTCAAAAAGTGCTGAATTTTTTTTTTCACATAAATTTCGGAACAATTGATTTTATCATCGTTCAAGAATCAATTGAAATTTATAGCCTCATTTTTGAACTCTTCAAAGAGGGAACCCCAATTGACCCAACACACTTTTCCTTTGGCGCTTTCATCGCACACCCAAATTGCCTGCTTAGCATTTTTAATGAGTTCAACGCTTGTTGACTCAATTGAAATTCTGTTGTCTTGGTATTGAAAAACTTTCCTATTATTCTTTTAAATTTTTTATATATTTTTTTTATAACTGATAAATCTCCTCGTGGTATTTTAAATGAAGACTTCTCGGAGCAATTAAAAATGCATAGCTGCATCTCTTTGGATTGAGTTATTTATGTTGAAATGGGCGCCATGGGCGCAATTTGTGGCTCAAAACAGCACTAAATTGATCGATTAATTATGCCATCTCTAGAAGTTAATAAACGAAAAGAATTTATGGGTTGCGTTCGTTCGGGGAATAAAATCGGATTAAAAATTGAAAAAAAAAATTGAAAATTCTTTCGTTATCTGGATATTTTGTTTACGTGGGTGATTAGGTAAATATCTCAAAAAGATACTTTTTGATTTTGATAAAAAATTTTTTTTTGTGAAATGTAAAACTTAGAGGTATTTTTAAAATATTTAGAAGGTAGCGCGAGAACGGGAATACACTGAAAAAATTTATTTTATTTTTATTTTCTTTTTAGTGAGAGAATTTTTTTCAGTGTAAATTTTTTTTTTTTTCGATTCCTTGCTCTATTAACTATCAATAGCCATTTGTTTCATCTTCCTATCTTCGTTGGTTTTAGGGATATAAAATTTTTAAAAAGGCCTTAGGTTAGGTTAGTGTGGCTGCCACCATAAAGATTGACACACTTAGGACTCATTGGCCCTTTGTGATACAATGAAAAATGGTAAACCATAGAGAAAAACAGAAAAACTAAACAACATCCACGAGCTGAGCTGGGATTCGAACCCAGGGCCTCTCATTTCGTAAAAGCTATTGTTCAAGGATTTTCAAGGACACTGGGCAATAAAAACTTAAAAATCAGTTTCTAGAGTCTTTTTAGGTAGTACCTGACCCTATCCAAAAATAAAAATAAAAACTTTAAAATCCCTTTAAAGGAGCCGATTGCCATCCTGAGTCGGCGGTAGCTTTTATATTAATTTCGCAATTGAATGGGTATCAAATTATTCTGCCATTGCAATTTTAATGGGCTTAAAAGAATGATCCGAAAATTTATTTATATTTAAAAAGTTTGCGTGAAAACAGCAACAAAATAAGTTGAGAAAATTTCTAAACATTCACACGATTCTCAAATGCATGAAAAAAGATTCCACTCCGGCTTAAATGCTGAGCTTTGCTCTTTTTTTTCTCTCTCTCTGTTGCCTCAAGTCCATGGGAACACAGCCGGCATGTCGTTTAGCGTTGTAGGTTGAAGTACTTTCACGCCTAGTTCCATGAAAGAGCGCTTTGCTTTACGCTTTTCAAGTGTGCTGAAGTAATTAGTCAGCAACACCTCGTGCCTCACATATCTCATGTGCATAGAAAGAGAATCCTCAAGTGACAATTCAGTGCCATTTTGCGGCTCCCACGTATGTATGGACATAGTAAGTGCATACACCGAGAGAAAAAGGTAGTTATATTAACTGAAAAAGCAGGTTAAAATAACCGAGTTCACCGTTAATTGTTAGCTTATGTGTAGTAGCGGTCAATTCAACAGTACAAACACAGTCAATAAGGATATAACTACCTGATGGTTGATATAACTGTCTCGCGGTTAAATCAACTGTCACCAGTGACTGGGAAGAAAAAATTATTTTTTGCTTTGACTTTTTTTTTATCTTCTTTTATTAATATATTTTTTTTTTTTATTAAATTATTATATTTTTTCTTTATTTATTTGTTTCTATTTAAATCTTTTTCTCTTTCATCTCTTTAAATTTTCTCGCCTCGGCCGAGCCTTGAACCGCTGACCTCCACTTCGCTGGGCGAACGTCTTAACCATTACGCTAAACGAACGAATTTAATTTGTTGGTCAAAATGCTCACTTGAGCTTATGGCTGCTCAAGTTTTCGGGAACGTGCTTAAGGAATTGTTTCACTCCCAAAATTTTTTGCTTGAAAATGAACCATTAAAAAAAAAATTAAATAAATTAAAATCTTAAAAATTTAAGAGAAAATTTTTGTCTTCCAAAACAACTAAACTCTGAACAAAAAAAAAACTGTAATTAAAAAAAAAAATCCAGAAAAATTCCCGCCGCCAGCAGGGATACAACCCCGAAGCTCACACGACTGTCGAGTCACAGCTTAAACAACTGAGCTATCGAAAACTCCGGAGACGGTTGATCAGAATGCGAACTTATACGTCTAAGTGAACGAAAGCGAATTTGAACATAAAAAGTAACTGTTTTTCAACTGTTCATTTGACTGCCTTTTTCAGTGCATTTAACGCGGAATACAGTTTATTTGACCACTCTTACTTGAACTGTTCTAAGTAGTTGATTTAACTGTTGTTATTTCTCTCGGTGTACGTTCCACCGTTCTCTGACACTTTTTGTTAACATTCCTCTGGGTGTGCTTTGACTGATGATGTCTTTTTCTTGTTGCTTTTATGCTTCTTTGTTTACCTTAAAATGCATTATTCAGTTCATTTCGCATTCAGTACGCATGCATGCAGTTTAAAAAATGGCCCAACGAACAAGGCACAAAGCTTTGTTGTGGGTTTTCCCTTTAATTTCAATAGAACAGAATGAATTTGCTTTGTGTTAAGGGGTTTTTGTATGAGCTTGTTAACAGGCGAATATGTGAGTCCACATTCGAAGTGAGCTTTCAAGACGTAAGCCAATCGAAATGTTGGGATTCACTCGGTTCGGAAATACTTATATTTGAAGTATTTTTTATTTTCTTTCTGAAAAGATCCTCGATCTCTAACACTTTACGAGGCTGGAGGGGAAAAGAAAAGTATTTACTGCATATCTCAGTATAGGCTCCTATGCAAAAAAATCTCCCCAAGCGACCAAGTCAGTCCCCTTGAAGGAGCTTTCACTGCCGCATAATTTTTCATAGGAAAATTTTCCTCAACATTTCTAGATGAGAATGTGCCAGCCTTGCTTGTGCATACCATGTCCAACTTTTATGATTTCCTGTACCCGATTGCAACAATCCATCAGTTCAGCACACGACGCATAATGCATTTGTCAGTTACGCATTTCATTCTGTTGCACTGTGTTCAGTGCATTCAATCAGAAGATTAGCATCCGGCAGATGCAGTTACACCATGAAAAGCCATAGCCATCACCATCATCGTCATCATAATCGTGATTATAATCGTGATCATCAGCAATGGCGTCCACCGGCATCTCATCGGCAACATCAACGCATGCATTACCGTTCCATTTCTACGTAAGTAGAATCAACGGACGGTCGAACGAACGGACAAACAGCAGCAGCAGTAACAACAACAACAACAACAACAACGGCCAAAACCAACGAACTGAGGAGAAGCGAAACGAAGCAAGGTCGTTTGTTTATCTTCCCCAACGTCTCGTGTTGTCTTTTCTGACGTGATTTTGTATTCCGATTGGACTTTTTCATTTTCCATTCGAACAGCAACAACAACGACAACAACAACAAAACAAGTCAAGACAACATCAGCGGCAATCGTCATTACTCATCCGCTTGAATTTGATTTGATTTAAGAAAAAATAAATCGTTCCTTTTTTCTCTTAAATTAATGCGTTTTTAGACTCTTTTTTTTTACTTTTTTTTTTTTTTACAGAAATTTACATTTTGCCGGTTTTATGTTTTTCAAAGCTTTTTTCCATACTTTTTTGTGATTTCCTTTTGCTTTTCTTCAAACTAGATTCATTTGTGGTTGCTTCTGAATCACTCATCTGTGAGCTTGTTATTCCAAAGATATCGCTTTATTTATTGTTTTTTTTTCTTTCTTTTGCTTTTTATCGCTTGTCTTTCTGTTCTCGGTGGAGTCATCTAAGGTGGGGTTAGGTGGCTTTCAAGTTTTCTCTTATCGCAATCAAATATTTCATAGAGAGACGAAATGGTATTCTATTTACTTTATTTTCTTGGTTCTATTTGTTTTACCAACGATTTCACACATAAATATGCTTAAATGGGTTAAGCCGTGCACCATGACGCTGTTAAAATTTTCGAATTTTCCCTTCTCCGTGCGTAAATTGGTTCAACGTACGTCAGTAATTGAAATTTGAATGCTTGAAACGTCAATTTTAGTTAACAACAACGTGACTTCATTCTTCATTTACGCAATAGAGATCAAAACGAATGTACAAAGAATTTTTTCAGAGGGTTGTTTACGCAACTGTCTTTTTGCCTTCATAGATATGTTTCCAATAGCGCCAATTCCAACAAATATCACAGCAAGATACACACTCCAATTAGAAGGTTGCAGACGACGAAGGCCTGCGAAACAGCGTTGGATGGACACAGTTAAATGGGACCTCGAGGATGTAGAAATTACCGCGGAAGATGCAACCGAGAGGAAAAATGGAGGAATTGTTCGCATTTTGCGGACCTTTGGATAGTCCGGGACATTTTAAAACGCAAGAAGGAGAAGATCACAGCAGGAAAACTCACCCTGAACGAATAGATAATGGTCGGGGGACTTTGGAGCCTGCATCCATGACAATTCGTAGGACACTTTGTATGACATTTGTCACAAAACTTCGATGACATTGTCACCCCAAGAGTCATGCGTGACAATGTCACCCAAAGAGTCATGAGTGACAATTTCGCCCAAAGAATCATGCGTGAAATGTCACCCAAAGAGTCATGAGTGACAATTTCACCCAAAGAGTCATGCGTGACAATGTCACCCAAAGAGTCATGCGTGACAATGTCACCCAAAGAGTCATGCGTGACAATGTCACCCAAAGAGTCATGAGTGACAATTTATCCCAAGGAGTCATGCGTTGCAATGTCACCCAAAGAGTCATGCGTGACAATGTCACCCAAAGAGTCATGCGTGACAATGTCACCCACAGAATCATGCGTGACAATGTCCCAAAGAATCATGCGTGACAATGTCGCCCAAGGAGTCATGCATGACAATGTCACCTATATGTCCCGCTGAAATCATTGATGACTTTCATCCCGATTCTGAGAAAAGTAAATTCTCGGGGAATTTGTTCCCCAGGAGTATTCAGAATCGCGCTGTTTGTGGTGCTGGAGATAAATATTTGACTGCTGGGTACACAAGACATGAAAGCTTATAGAGCCAGTAACACTGTGTTATTGAAAAACAGGCAAATGATAAGGTACAGCGACACATTTTCTCGAAACAACAAAACGATCCTTCATTAAAAAATGGCCCATAAAAGTATTCAAAACAAAATTCGTTAGATAAATCTTTGGCTTTCTTAACACCTTAATTTATTTTCTTAATAGTTGATATAAATTTGTCATGCTACTCATGTGAACATAAATTTTTTTCACATTTCCTGCAAATAAAACAAAATAAATTCAAAAAAAAAAAAAAAAAACATTTCTGCCATTAAAAAGCTCAAAATATTTATACGAGTTAAATAAATATTTCAAAATAAACAAACGAGCGATATTTCTCTATTTTTGAGATTTCGAAAGTGATATTTAAAAAAAAATTTTTTTTTTCAGTGCAATTCTAGTCAAAATAAACATTTAAAAAATCAGCCCTATAAAGAATGCTTTCAGTTGAGTAATTTTCAATAAATATTTAAAGATGAAATCTGAGGAATATGAAAAAATGAAAAAAAAAATGTCGAAATTCTCAGACAAAAGGGACGACATTCGATTCCGGAAATGCGCCGACAAATAAGCCATCAAACGGCAACATGTGTCGAACAAATGGAGTGTTTTAGTGTCTGAAAACTTTTATGAATGACATTTATTATATTATTGTTAACCCTTTTAAGCTTTATGTGAGCAACATTCAGAAAAAAACTTTTTGTCGTATAACAATCGACTTAGGAAAAGATGAAAAGAAAAGAATTTAGAAGCTGCCACAAATACGGAAAAAGTTAACGATTGATCTTCAAAATGAATGCATCAAAACTCATACAAATGGGATACAGCATCTATAATCTCTCCTAAGCGGACACCTGTGGGACCGAAAATATGTCCGTTTAAGAGAAACAATTTGACAAGCAGGAATACTAGAGCATTCCCAAAAAGTGTCCGCTTAAGGAGGGTCTGATTTTGATAATAAACCTGATTAATTGTCCTGAACTCATTGAAATTTTAAATTGAAAATTTAAATTGGTGAAAAGCTAATGATATTAAAGGTATTTTGAGCTAATGTTCATCTCTGAATTGATAATTAAAAAAGTCTCAAAGTAAGAGATAACACGAACATGTTTTCCTCATTTATTCATCATATGAGCTTAAAAATAATGAATTAAATTTTGTTCCGATCGAAAAAAAAGTGCCAACCGGCAGAAACTCAGATTCCGACTTCGTGAAATTGGAAAAACGTTTAATCAAACTGTGCAGAGAGGTAAATCTCGGCTGATCAAGTAACATTTTGCTAATGTTTTTTCAAATGCAGCATTCAATTGAAGCAATTTCTAATTACATGGCCGTTTTTTTGTGCAGTTAGCGAATAAATAAAAAGACGGCTAAAATAGAATTTAGAGAATAGAATGAGTTCAGAGAGATGGTGAGCAATTCACTCGATTCACACTTTGGATTTGAAAAATCGTTCTTGAACGGAAAGATATTCAAAATGGGAGTGAAAAAACGATTATTCAGTTAAACGCTTTATTAGTTTATGAACAGACTGCGAAAGACAATGATAACGATGAATGCAATTCATCGCAAGAAGGTTATCCTCTAAACTATTGTCCCTGATTTCAAAAACCTTTTAGGCCTATCTTGCACTCTTCTTCCAATTCTATAAGCATTAAATTGACAAGAAAGTCAAGCTTTTTCGTTAAAAATTTATAATTTTTCTGAATATGAATGCCCTGTGAAAGATAAATGTTAGAAATTAAATTTTCTTATTACGCATATTATCGGACATTTTATTTAGATTTCCCTACGACGAAACGAAAAAGAAAATAGATGTTGAGTTCGAGGAAAACAATTGACAATCAAAACTGATGCCAGTAGAAGTGTACCCTGCTGATTTAAGTAACTATTTTTGATATTCTATTAACTTCAGCATATCAATTGAAAGATTTTAATCATTTAAACTGGCTACACTTGTTTCAGAGGTTTGCAGGAATAGACGAATTAAATTCAAAGAAAAGAAGAATGGCAAGATGGAGAGACACTACATGTCTACTTCCTTTAACGACTTGAGTATAGTGAAGAAACTTCCTGACGGCAAAAATCATTCATAAATGTCGGACGTTTTGGGATTTCATTTAATTTTTATTTATCTTGCAAAAGAAAGTGTATCGCGATGAAATGCGATTTCATTCAAGCATAAAGGTTGTGACTCTTTGAAATAACCCTGTTGTCCAGCTGTCAGCAAATAATAATTGCTTTCGAATTCAAAGAGTAGATTGAGAGACGTAGACATTCACACTCGAGTTGTAAGAACTTTCGAAATTTAAAATTTATGAAATATAAACTATATTTAATTGTCCAGTCATGTGAAGAGGAAATGTAAAGAAGATTTAAACTTGGTTTAAACTTGATCCTTACGGCATTTTGAGCCTTCTGCACTTCTTCTTTGAATTAAAGTTCCCAAAAAGTGAAGCACGAAACGTAAATAATATAATTCGTAACTGAACATTGTGTAAGAGGAAAATGTAGAATTAATTTTGCTCTTACAACGATTGCTGGCAGCTCCACTGAACATTTTATAAGTTTGTGATCAGAAAGTAATTTAACAATTTTTCTACAAAGACATTGCTATCTCAACGATATGTGAGTCCTCAACTGGATTTTAAATTGCTTTTTCTATTTAAAATTGTATCACTTTGTACTTTAAGTGTCAATTGTCAACTGAAAATTCTCCTTAAATTTGGCAAGATGAAATAGAAAATCTCAATAAAGAATGATCCACACATCGGAACACCTCATCCATGTCTACCTTCCTTATAACGACTTCGCTGTATAGTCGAGCACATTGTGCAGCCGATTCATTCATTTTGTCGGCGATCGTTTTGGGGTTTCTTTATTTTTAGATTTTCTATAAAAGAAACAAAAATAAAAAAAAAAAAAAAAAAATTCCCTTCCACGCGATGGAAATGGATTTCTATTTTAAAACATAAAGGGTCGGTGGTCTGTATGAAAATATTAACCCGTTGTCAGTTCAGAAATAATAATTGTCTTTTCAATCCAAAATAGATTGAGGGTCGTAGTCTACAACTCGATTTAAGAACTTCGAAAGTTTAAAATTTTGAATATATAAACCTGGATTAAAATGTCCTGAAGCACTATCAATTGAAAGTTTTAAACTTCAAAAAGTTTAAACTTGGTTGAAAACTATGATCTTACAGGAGCGTATTTTGGGCTTGTAGGCACTCTTCTGGAGACTTGAAAATTCCCCAAAAAGGTGGCAGAAACCAATTTAAAAGTACACTGAACATTTAAAAGGACATTGTAGACTGAAGTATCACCTGAAAATGATGGGAGTGATAAACGAAAATCTCTGCAGGCTTTGTGAGTCAGAAGCAGGAAACAGCACATATCCTGCTGTGGCTAAGCGAAGACTTACTAGTCTGGGGGCAAAATAATGAGTCCTAAGCAATTACTCGCTTTAATCCTTTGGAGATTCTGAGATTCATAAATTGTCTCCACCTACTCTAAGGGGTCATGTCGCTCTTACACCTTAAATTAATAATATGGAGTCTGAGTTCATAAATTGACTCCACGTAATACATAAAAGTCAGTTCGGACATTTTACATCCTTAAAATTTATCATAATAATAGGTATTCACAAAGATGTCGGAAAATAGGTAAAATTCGTCAAAATCGGATAATTTTTAACTCTTAAAAATTGTTCAAGACTGTCAAAATTTTAACAATTTTTTTTAAGAAGTCGAAATTTTCCGATTTTTCGACTTTCCAACGTTTTTAACACCCCTATGTGAATACCCCTAATATGTAATAATAACAGAGGTGACCCTTCCTTTGGATACAACTTCAGTGTACTCTCTCTTAAGCGGACACTTACGAGACCGATAAATGTGCCCGCTTAAGAGGAGTGTCCGCAAGGAGAGAGTAGGTACACTGTATTTTCAAGACATATTACCAAATATTCAAACCCTTTAATCAAAGACAAAAACATGCGAAGATCAAAGCAAAGAAAAGTGAAGCTTTTCAATTTTCAAATTCCATTCCATGGAATCATTTTTCCATAAAATCTTTCCACGAAGCAATCAAATTGCACCTAAGAAAAAAACACACCGTCTTCGCTTCGCGATCATTTCATCTTCGTCTCTGTTAACTGAATTTCCTCGTTCACAATTCTGTTTTTTATTACCATTACTATTTTTTTATATAAAAAAAAAAATTGTTTTTTTATTTTTCATTTTTTGATGATCATGATGTGCAATCGCTGAAAAGCGGATAATTGAGAAAATTCTATTTGAAATGCTGCTCCGATGCTGAAAAGTTTATGAGCCCCCAAAAGCAAGCATCCTTAGTTGAGTCGTAATGCACATTTGTGTAAGGCATCGCAAGTGAAATCAAACATAAAAAAGATGCACATTTCAACACAAAATCACATGAAACATTATGAAAAAATGTAATTAAAAAAAAAAAAGAGAACGAAAATAGATGTTAAAGATAAGACGAAAAAAACGAGGTGCCAAATTAAATAAACATAAAAAGGTGTCAAAAATGTAGCACATTTCAATGATGAGGATTTTTATGAGTAATGCGGATGGGATTTTTTTTTCTGGTTTTAACTCAAATTTTTGTTCACTGAAAATATATTAATTTTTTTAAAAGAGGCGTGGCAGTTTGGGAACTTTAAAAAATCCACCTATCTCTAGTCCTAAGGAATCTTTTAGTCAACCTCAATTGCCTGATTAATCCTCTTTAATATGAAATACAGTGTAGTCTCCCTTAATCGGACACCTACGGAACCGAAGAATATCTCCGCTCAAGAGGAAGCTATTTGAGAAGCAAGAATACTAGAGCATTCCCAAAAAGGGTGTCCGTTTAAGAGGGCTGTCCACAAAGAGAGAATACACTGTACATAACAATATCTTCTCTGGTCGTTTGCATTCCCACTGCCGCATTTGACGATCCTCTTTATAATGTCATCCCGTTTTCTATTTCATTATGTGCTAATGTGAATTTAATTGTGGAATTTATGCACATCTCAGAAATGTTTCCGTCGAGCTGAAATGAAATTTCCCTTCACAATTTTTTTCCGTGTGCTACTTTTTAATTAATTAAATTTAAATTCAAATTTATGCGAAAGACTTTTTTTTCAGATTCTAGCGTCATTTTTCCTCCAATCTCTTGCTTGCTCTTATGTCTTCTTTAATTTGCTGTTGTTCTTCTCATAATTTCGTAACGGTAATTTGATTTTAGGTTTTGTGTTTTGATATTCACCGACACCAAAATGTTGCTGCTTTTTTTTTTTTAAATCTAAACCGGACGTAGTTTGTCACCGTCACTGGTCCGAATCGTGATGGTGCCACCCGTAAACGGCTGAGGTGGAGTGGAGTGGGGTGTGGTGACGTGATGTGACGTGACGTTTGTTGACATCGAACACACTCGCTCTATGAGCCACTCAACGCGAAAAGATGGATGCGTCGATAGAAAAGTTGCAACATTGCGATTGTTGGTTGTTGTTGTCTCTGCGTCAATGCAGGCACGCACGCAAGCACGCAGGCAGGCATATAACGGTACACGACGTTGCCATTTTAAAATCAATTTTTCCTCATCGTTGTTGATTTGCATTTGTCATTCTCAATTAAATGTAGAGAGAAGAAGAATTTTGCAAATTAATTCGCCATTTCCATCGATGTTTTTCCTCATGCCTCGGTGATTCGTTGTCATTTTTTCTTTTCCATTTCAATTAAATTTGATTGTGTCCATTGATTCGATGTGACATTAATAACTTTTATTGAAATTTATAGGCATATAATCGTTATATATCTCTGCACTAGAGAAATGTACTAGAAAATTCCAATGTCCTTTCAAAGTCATTCGGAACATTTGTAGCTTCAAAGCTCAAGAGAAAATTATGTTGTTTTTATAAGAAAATAATTTATATACAGTGGGGTCTCGTTATAAGTCGTTTCTCGTTCCTAAAAAATCGACGTATAGCGAATCGACTTATAACAAATCAGTTTTCTTCATATGATTGTAGGAAATAATTTCTAATTGGTACCTCAAAGCTCAAAAATTGATACACAAATTTTATTAAAGTCAATAGGGGTATTCACAAAGGCGTCGCAAAATAGTAAAGTTGGAGAATCGGAATATTTTATCTGCTTAAAAATTTGTGCAAGATATAAAAAAAGTTTAAATTTTTTTTAAGAAGTCGCAATTTTCCGATTTTCCGACTTTCCAAGGTATTTAACAAGCCTTTGTGAATACCCCTAATAAAATGAAAATTCTCCTACAAATGGCATCACTGCTCTAATGTCTGATTTTCAATTATTCGTCGGATGCAGAACGTTTTACGCTGCGTCCACAACAACACAATTGATTTGAGCTGCTTCCATATGCTTGCATGTGTTTGCCTCAATTGACGGAACGCACCTGATGTGTCATTGGAGATGGCACTTAGGGGCGCAAAAGACGAAAAAAATGTTCCCCCAAACTTTTAGACGTCATTGCGAATCATTTGCGACGTATAGCGAACCAGGGTGTTAATTGATACGTGACGTAAGTGCGAATCGACGTATAACGAGGCGACTTATAACGAGACCCCACTGTATATAACTTCTGTTGCCACAATTGGAGGACGTTGTGACCAACTCTTTCAAGTTAAAGATACGGAACCGTCCCAAGAATATAATTTTTTTTTCATTTTTATCATGCGACATCAATCAGAGTTCAGTTTTCCCCAAGTTATTTGACAATTATTGCGGCATTTAAAATACTCCCGGCTCCAAAGAGTGCGCAGTGGAATTAAAATTTTCAGCAAAAACAAAGGTTATATGTTATGTATGTATTCCCAAATAATTTTCCTTGTGCAATTTCTTCCACGAGAACGCTGTGAACAATCCCTTTATTATTCGCCATTTAATGTGGTAAAAATTCATACCGCCGGCCCACACAGTAACGCTTCTTCACTTAATTTTCCATTTAAAAAAAAACCAAAAAAAAACATAATATATTTTCTCCCCCAATGGACTTAAATGTGTGCCTCCTGGTAGTCAGATCCGGGCGACATGCACTTGAAGCGTCGTTCAGCATTACTGTCTCTCAATTGACATTTATGGAGGCCCTTACAGGCGCGCTTGACATGAAGTTTTAACGGCAACTAAGGCCAATTGGCCACCATCCGCATTCACTCCAGCACGAAACTTTGCACTCCTACTGCAATTTTTTATGCGCTCGTAGGCAATTTTGCACATGGCAGTGGGGAGTGCTCGATTAAACGACGACGACCGACCGACCGACCGACCTCACATGGAAATTTGTTTCCCGTTCGTCGGTGCAGGCGGCTCCAATCTAGCTAAGCCGGCGGCATATGCGAAACGAAGCGCTTGGAGCAACTTCAAGTGTGCTCTGCACTTGGATCCGTAAAATGAAAACGCTCATTCTGCACTTTTTCTTCTGCATGTCTAGAGTTTTGTCAGACATATGCATACATATATGTGCAGATAGATGTACAGTCCCATGTGGCTACAAGGTCTTCGATATGCTCGAACATCATTCGGTGCTTTATCTTCTTTGATTTTTTTGCTCCTATTTTTTCGTGATGCATATTTTTATAATTTTCTTTTATCTGTATTTCGCTTTTCAGTCTTTTTTTAAATTTTATTTTGAATTTCCCATGTTTGGTGATTACTTCTTGGGAACTTATTTAATGCCATAAGTAAGTTCTGTCTGCATCCGGCGATTAAACTTTGAAGTTTTCGTCGATCTTTTTTAACTTCGAAATTTCTTCATTTCATTGATTCGATTTCGCAGATGTGCAAAACATTTTCGCTGTTGAAAATTTAATTCCGGAATTTCATCTCTCGGATAATGCAGAAAAACGACGGGGATGGGAAGGGGTAAGAGGGATTTGTTTCAAAAAACTCCGGGAAGCTGTTTTCCGTTTCCATTTTTGAAGAAGGGTATGGGAAAAATTTTTGAATTTTATTTCTTGCTACGAATGAGTGATGATGTGTGTTCATTCATTAAGTTTGTGTCAATCCTCAAGTTAAAAATGAAAAAAAAAATGTTTATATTTTTCTTTTTCTTTCAGATTGCTGACTATGCTGAAGTGACTTCCGTGAGATAGAAAAACGTTAAGGTAAATGAAAATTTAAATTAATAGATAATTTTTTCTTTTACTATTGCTTCGAAAATGAAAGAATGCCCTTCGAAAATTAATATATGCAACCCTGTTAGGTGCAACACTTTGTGCTTGCAATGGACAGTTGTTTTTTCAAAGGCTCAATTACAGTGTAGTCCTCTTAAGCGGACACCTACGGAACCGAAAAATATGTCCGTCTAAGAGAGGTTCCGTAAGCAGACATTACACTGTAGCTCAAACCGAACGTTGCTTTGTTAGTGAGAGTTTTGAAAAATTGGACTAATACTTTTAAGAATATTCTGTCCAAAGGAAGTTCTAAAGTTCCAATAATTAGCGAAGTTAAAGCTCGATTAGTGAGGCGGCAATTATGCGGTTCCTGCCGGACCGAAATGTTTGAACGCGTTTTTCTCGTTACCACTTTTTTGGGGTCTTTTAGCACGATATCTCAAGTTCTAATAAATCAATTGATTGGCACTTGAAATTGAATTTTGGCACTCATCTTCTAAATACAACCGTGTAGGTGTGGTCCCTGCCAGAATAATGCGATTGTAATGATAACCGGAAAGCAACGAAAAAACTCTCAAGCAGTCGCCATTTTGAGAATTAAAAAAAAAATTTTCTTCGAGGCAAGGACGATAACTCTGTAATGAATTTCCATCATAGCCAAAGCTTTTTCACTAAATTTTCGCCCCTTTTTATCTCCTTATAACGAAATCTCTCTATAACGAATTTTTTCCTAGCCTCTTGAAATTCTTTATAAAGAGTTTTGACTGTAATAAGAAGAGTTAAAATGACGTCGAGCAGGTCGCAGTTGGAATTTTCAAAGGGTTCGATATTTCTGTTCATTTGTTTTTTAATTAACTTGCTATAGTTTTAGAGCTATTGGGCAAAAACCCGATATTAAAAATATTTTATCCTTTTTTAAACACAATTCTATAAGCTCTCAAATTTGGCTATCCAGACTAGAACATCCCCATAAGTCAAGCCTAAGGCTTTCATATATTTTGACAGCGTTTCTTTACTTTAATGATTTCTTGTTGATTTGCCTCCGACTGGATTCAAAAATACATGAAAAAATTTGATGCTGCCCGAAATTTTCTTCTCTTCATGTCCGGCAAAGGGACGAATCGATTTGAAGCTATTTAAATGGTTCATCCGCTTCTGAAGCACTTTCGACAGTTTAATGAGCTGAATAACTCAATCGGCATATATAGCGGTTTGACTTCGTTAACCCGCTGCTTCACTTTAATTAGCCAAAGTGCTTTTTAATTCAATTTCGCAATTTCATTCTCCATGACGACTATTCACAACGTGCATAGAGAACTCCACTTCGTTGACCAAAAGTGGAATTTCCGTTTTCCGGCTCATGTGGGCGTACGTGTTGTTGTACACATGTCTGGTGTTCTGTCTAAAAATTAATGAACACATCTGATGCCCAAAGCGAAGTTGCTGAAGTCATGCTCAGTAGTGGGCAGTGTGCATTAACTTGTGTTAAACCATTTAAAGGCAAAGAGAGTTGCTTCTGTACTTTAAGAGGAATATGGTAGGAGGTAGGAGCGAATTTAATTATGTATTCTGTTCAATACGAAAAGTGCATTTCGGTGCCTAAGGGTTAAAACATTTCAAAGGAATCTTAATTCTAAGACGTTTCTTTCGGTTGTTTTTCTAAAGAAGCTTCTGAGCGTACTTTTTTTTCGTTCAAATACTTAATCTTGAAAGAAATGTACAGATTTTTGATCCTTTTAAGCATGCTTTCATTGCCAATTAGTGTGGACCTAAGTAATTGTGTAAATATTTTAAATGGAAGTGTGCTTTTAGCAACTATGCTTTATACAATAAAATAAATACCTAAAATAAAATAAATATAAAAAAACCTATATATATTTTAAAAATTCAATTAACACCTGAAGCAGTAGAGATTCGAATTGTTCATATCAAAACGTGATACACGAGTTGAGATTTACAGCGGAGATCTTACAACAGTCGACTTTTTCGACTACATGATTCGGCTTTCAGAACATATTTTTATTGCAAAAATAGTGGAAAGTGTAAAGGGTTTAAGTCCAACTAAATATCATCTTCTATTTGGTTGATGTTCTGTTTCATTGTACCCGAATTTCAAATACTTCTAGTAGATATCGTCCTAAAAGACCTCAAAAAAGTAGGAACCGCATAGTTGCCGCCTCACTAATCGAGCTGTAACTTCGCTAATTATTGGAATTTTAGAACTTCCTGCCCACAGAATATTCTTAAAAGTATTTAGTCTAATTTTTCAAAGCTCTTCACTAGAAACAAAGCAATGTTCGGTTTAAACTACAGTGTACTCTCTGATTACGGACACCTCTCTTAGACGGACATATTCGGTACCGTAGGTGTCCGCTTAAGAGGGAGGTCACTGTAATTGAGCCTTTAAGGGGTCTTCTCATTGAAAACCCGTTTTTTGGACCCTTTTTAAAAAAATTCTTATTTGAAAACGCAAAGAATAATTGAAAACTTTTTTTATTTATTGTATTACAAAAAGTTCAAAGTAAATAAAAAATTTTTTTTGCCTCGATACGTTGGCTGTTCAAAAAGTAATGAGACTTCAAAGTTGGTGGTGAAAAAAAAGGTGTCGTCACGGCGGCCACGATTCCGGGTCTCCGGAGCGTCCGAAATGGAAAAAAAAACGGGGTTATAATCAGTATAGATGTAATCTCGGGTGAACCTCAAGCTTAATTTTGTGATTTTTTTTGACAAAATGGCGGCCATTCAAAAAAAAATTTCAATTTCGGGCTTTTTTTTTGTAGTTTAGTGTAAAAAAAAAAAATAGTAAAAAATTTTTTTAAATTATGGTCGAGGTTCACCCGAGAATGGTGACAATTCTGCGTCGATTCCACTTTGTTTCATGAAAATCGTTCAGTTGAACTGGAGATATCATGGCCGCCAGTTTCGATAAATACGATCGGCTTTCGAGATACAACTTTTTTTGCAAAATAGTGAAGTTAAAGTTTGAAGTCCAACGAAAATATCATCTTCTTTTGGTTGAGTCGTCTTTGTAACCGATTCAAAGAAGCAATAATATCGTCCTAAAAGACTAAAAAAGTGGTAACGAGATTTAAAAACGTTCAAACATTTGGTCGGTAGGAACCGCATAGTTGCCGCCTCACTATCGAACTTACTTCGCTAATTATTGGAATTTTAGAACTTCCTGCACAGATATTCTTAAAAGTATTGAACTCTTGCTTACGGTGACACCTTCTATACGACATATTCGGTACCGTAGGTGTCCGCTTAAGAGGGACTACACTGTAATTGAGCCTTTAAGGAGAGAACTTTTCATGATAGGAACACAGTTCTGCGACTGGCAGGGGTGCCTTCCTCCATAGTATAGTCTCATTTTTTCAAAATTCTGCAATGGAATGAAAGATTCTTCATCTCTCGAATGAACTCGATTTTCCTACTGAAAACACAAGAAGACAACGAAGAATCGAAGAGGCCGGGAAAAACTATTTGCATTTCCGTGTTAATTTCCTTGCTTTCATAACACTTGAACTGTCCCTGTGTACGACTTCCATATCAACAGACGCCGCATGGGTTCGGTTCTTTTTCATTCCTTTCCGTTCCGTTCGATGCCGAGTTTATTGACTCTTTCCCATTCATTGTTCGCGTTGTAACAATTTCAGAAAATTATGTTATGTGCTTTAAATGTCTTGTCTTGTATCGCAAATGTTCCGCAATTGAGTGTATTTATTTATTTGTCTGTGCATACGACGAGTTTATGCCGGCCATATCTAGCCAGCCGAGCCCCGCGAATTATTCGGATGGACTTTTATTTCGAGTGCACGTTCTGTCACAGTTAATAATTACGACTGCAGTCATTGGTTTTTATGTTCTTTACAAAGAACTTTAACCTCAATCGACAATAATTCAATTCTTCTTTTATGGAAGCGATTGCAGTTAAGCTCTTTTAGCTGTCGCTATTGTAATGTCTTTACTATGTGACAGTTTTATTTATTATTTATTGTTCTATATTTTGTTGAATTCATTTGGTCGGAGCAGCTGCTTAAATATTCTTGGTATGCAAAATGTTTTACACAATGACATCATCGGCCCAGCGATCGCTTGAGATAAAGATTTAAATCATTTCCTTAAAAAAAAAAAATGGTGATTATAAACCTGTCGGCTTCTTTTCACGTTCGTTTCATCAATTACTTTTACGGCCTTTTCTTAATGGAAAGTCATTATTTCACATTTGAATATGGAGAGTTGAAATGAAGCAATAAAGTGAGTCGTAACTGACAGAAATTCCCGATTTAATTGAAAAGTTCAGTTAGCTTTTTATTTTGAGATCTTTGAAAACACAATCGATTCCAGAAAAAGTTAACTTAAGCGGTTTTACGTTGCGAGCACAGATTCGTAAACAGTTCATTTTTATGGAATTTTTTATCATTTTTCTTATCTCAACGTAAATATTATGATTATGATGTTCATTTTTTTTTCTTTTTCCGTCAAATTTTTTGTTGAGACCACTTGAGTCAACAAGTGGAATTGACGCCAGCCATTTTCTTCTTCTTCTTCTTCAAAATGTTAAACGCCATTATTCGAGCTGCCGAAATAATCAGTTTTTTTATACATACAGCATAAGCAGGTTATATTAGTTTTGTGAGAATCTTGTAACAGCTAGAATTGAGCCCCGTTGATATAGACATATTTATATATTCTTGATCAGGATCAAAAACTTCTTTGATTTAAACATGGCCGTCTGTGGTCGGATCTCTTTCAAAACGGCTGGACCAATCACGTCAAAATTCGGGCTACGAATATGATAGTTAGTGAAAATGGGCGATATCTGGCCACTGCCACGCCCACAAATGGACATTTTTTTGTAATTTCCGAATTTATTATTAGCAAGGGTGTAAGAGGACCACGACCTAAAAGATCTTTTGTGCAGCCCGTATTCCCTTAGAATAATTCAAGATTGTTGATGAATCTTAGAATTGCTAAGAGACTAAAATTACTAATTACTTGAGGGCCCATTATTCTAACCCCTAGACACGCGAGTCTGCGCCTAGCGGCAGCAGGACATGTACACAAAACATGCTCTGCTGTTTCCTGCTCTGAATTACAAAAGTGGTACTGATGCAGCTTCGCAAATTGTGGGAAATGAGAAATTTGTCACACAACTGTCAAAATTTATATGAAAATTTACGATGGGAAAAGTTGCGAAGGCATTTGCGAAGCTGCATGAGTACCACAAAAGTTTCTGCAGAGATCTTCGTTTATCACTCGTGATATTTCATTTCACAGTGTCCCGTTAAGAGTTCAGAATAGGTTTCGATATTGTTTCTGCTCAGGTTTAGTGTAGCTTCCGCCCTGATGGTCCTGAGATATGTGAGCCTTTTTGCCCTTAACCATTCTCTTCCCATTTCCCAATTCTCGAAATAAAAGCCGTAGAAGCTTCAAATTTGAAAAATTGGCTGACCAAGACGAATGAAAAGTGTATGAAATAAATGGATGTCCGCCCACAAATAGACTGTTTTTTTTTTTAAATTCCGTACGGAAAGACAAAACAAAGTCCCCCAATATTGTCGGGACACTGGGTATATGAAAGTCGGGGTTGATCGACCTTAGCTTTCTTACTTGTTTCTCAATTCAAAATCTCTCTTATCGTTCGCCTCTCTTTGTGATTAATTTACCAAAAAGAAGAGAAAAAAAAATCCTCAACATCACACATATCTGGCAACACCCTAACTCAATCGTGAATATTTGGAATATTTCTCTAATTTCCTTACTTTTATTCAACTCGAAAAGACGTCAACGGGAAAAATTGACTAAAATAAACACAGATTATGATAGACCTTAGTAGACCCAATGCAAATAGATTTCAAACGTGGAAGTGTTGCCACATCGATGCGAACGAAAAAAAAAATAGACATTGAATACAAAAAGTATTTCTTCTTATCTCCATAGTCAACCCCTTCTTTGATAATAGTAAATATTGCCCCCCACACTTGGTGTCTCCCAACAAAGCGACGTAGGCCGTTCAAATAGTCAACACTTTTTAAACTATCTACTTCTTTTGCCCAGATATATAGTGCTACCTCTTCCAGTCAGCGATAAATTGTTAAATGAGGTTCAACGTTATTTCAGTTCGTGCGGGCATTTCAAGTCGAATGTGCTAATTGAGATAAAGTGTACTCGAAATAGGAAAGAGCCGAGGGCAACGAACGACCCTGCCGCCAAGAGAGAAAAATTAAAACTTATATACACATAAATATATATATACTTATATACATATATAATTGCTCAGAAAATGATAGCAAAAGTAAAAGTGAAGCAAATCTAAAAAAGTTTTGATTAAAAAACATTAAAAAAAAAACCTCCAGCGGAAAAGCTAGTCGTCAATAATCATTTGATATTTCACACATAAATCAATGATGCAGTTTCGATTGATTGTCTTCCAATTTTGACGAAGGGAGAGATTGAGGAAATTAAAACAATTTAAATTTAAAAAAAAAACATGAGTTGGCATTTTGGGTAATTTTTTAAACATTTTAAGTAATAATTTACATGTAATTTTTAATCGATAAATTCATTTTCATGCTTGACATGAAGTCATTTTATTTATTTTTTCTTCTGATTTAACAGGTTGGCTGATAAGTCCCCGGTCTAACAAAGAAAAACACATTTTTTTGTCAAAATTCGTTTTTATTATTCAACAAAGTTCCCTTGAAGAGCGATACAACGATTATAACGACCTTCCAATTTTTTGATACCATTTTGGTAGTACTCCTTCGGTTTTGCCTCAAAATAGGCCTCAGTTTCGGCGATCACCTCTTCATTGCAGCCAAATTTTTTCCCTGCGAGCATCCTCTTGAGGTCTGAGAACAAGAAAAAGTCGCTGGGGGCCAGATCTGGAGAATACGGTGGGTGGGGAAGCAATTCGAAGCCTAATTCATGAATTTTTGCCATCGTTCTCAATGACTTGTGGCACGGTGCGTTGTCTTGGTGGAACAACACTTTTTTCTTCTTCATATGGGGCCGTTTTGCCGCGATTTCGACCTTCAAACGCTCCAATAACGACATATAATAGTCACTGTTGATGGTTTTTCCCTTCTCAAGATAATCGATAAAAATTATTCCATGCCCATCCCAAGAAACAGAGGCCATTACTTTGCCAGCGGACTTTTGAGTCTTTCCACGCTTCGGAGACGGTTCACCGATCGCTGTCCACTCAGCCGACTGTCGATTGGACTCAGGAGTGTAGTGATAGAGCCATGTTTCATCCATTGTCACATATCGACGCAAAAACTCGGGTGTATTGCGAGTTAACAGCTGCAAACACCGCTCAGAATCATCAACACGTTGTTGTTTTTAGTCAAATGTGAGCTCGCGCGGCACCCATTTTGCACAGAGCTTTTTCATATCCAAATATTGATGAATGATATGTCCAACACGTTCCTTTGATATCTTTAAGGCCTCTGCTATCTCGATCAACTTCATTTTACGGTCATTCAAAATCATTTTGTGAATTTTTTTGATGTTTTCGTCGGTAACCACCTCTTTCGGGCGTCCACTGCGTTCACCGTCCTCTGTGCTCATTTCACCACGCTTGAATTTTGCATACCAATCAATTATTGTTGATTTTCCTGGGGCAGAGTCCGGAAACTCATTATCAAGCCAAGTTTTTGCTTCCACTGTATTTTTTCCCTTCAGAAAACAGTATTTTATCAAAACACGAAATTCCTTTTTTTTTCCATTTTTTTCACAATAACAAAAGTTGCTTCACAAAAGACGCTCTATCTCACAAACTAATTGACTTACAGACGTCAAAATTTGACACGAATCATTTGAAGGTTGCCACTATATAAAAATAATATGCATTTAATACTAGCGACGCCATCTATGTGTCAGACCGGGGACTTATCAGCCAACCTGTTATATATCCACGCTTTAAAGGGAACAGAGCAGAGGAGCGTCCATTGTGTGTACTCAACTATTAAGTCTATCGGAGAATTCCGTACCTTTTCATAAGATAGTTTCAAATAAAAAGTAAAAAAAATTTTAAAAAAAATTAAAAATATTAATTTTGGGAAAATAATAACGTCACATTTCATCAGATAACGTGGACAGAATGATTGAGTTCAAAAATCTTGGAAATGGAAAACAAAATCGATTTATTTTTATAATTTTTTTGATATTTATAAATCAAAAAAGCTTTTTCGTGAAATTCATTTGGCTTATCAATTGATAACAAGAGCCATTTTTGGGTCGATGGCGCATTGTGTTTACAATATCGAACACCGCTCGAGATATGGAATATGGTCCGCATTAGATGGGGTTCTGATTAAGTCAACTTTATCAGCATTTTCTCTATTTATTTTAAGCCTCTTTGGCTCTGGTTATGGCGTTCTGGACAATAAAGAATAGTTCAATCGCTTGGAAACCCTATTTCACCCTCTTTAATCATTTAAGGCAGAAAATATGGAACCCTCTTGCTTGTTTCGTACGTCTTTGAAGGCTTGAGGAATGCATCAATAATGGAATTCAAATAAAATTGTTCTTTTTAGAAAACAGTGAGATATCGGAGCCGGGATCATTTTATTCTTCTGGGGCAAGAACCAAAGAAAATCATCTTTTGAGACATTAACAAAAATGCAAAAGGCCACTCAGCATCTACAGAAAGTCGCATTTTTCTATAGGAATTTAGCTCGGGTATCATTTTTCTATAGGAATTTAGCTCGGGTATCATTTTTCTATAGGAATTTAGCTCTTCGAAGACAATGTGAAGTGAACAATGCGACCTAGACCATTCCTTTAAAAGATCGGCTAAAAATACCAAAATGTAATCAGGCTGTTTTGCATAAAATTCGCCTTCTTGGAGTCCGGAGTCCGAATCGACGATTTTACTTCCCTCTCCATGGGGTTGTTTGGAAGTTTTGAAGGAACTGCTATGAAAATTCGCACGAATATTGTAATGAATATTTATATTGATATACAGTGTTCTCTCTCCTTGCGGACACCCTTCTTAAAAGGATACTTTTCGGGAATGCTCTAGTCTTCTTTCTTCTCAAGTAGTTCTCTCTTAATCGTACACCTCTGTTAAGCGGTCATATTTTTCGGTCCCGCAGGTGAGAGTACACTGTATTTATTTCAAAGCAAAATAAAGGATTTAACTTGTAACGTCCTGACCTCATGTGGAGGTCTCTGCAATTACTTTGAAAGCCCCTACGTAATCTACTTCGAATAAAATTCGAATAGTGCCCTTGAAAAACTTCCGAAAATCCGCTTGAAAGCTCTTATTTCAACCTTAACTCGAATGAGATTGCATGCCTGAGGTGCAATAGAAATCACATCAAAGCCTACAACAATCAATTAAATTTTAATAAGCCTCAAAAATAACTCGACCTTGCCGAATTAATGACACTTGAACCTTGCTTGTTTTGTTTTTTCTTTTTTTTTATAAATATTTTTATTTTTTCCGCTTGCAAATTACAAAATTTTTTCAACCCCGACAAACGTGTTTTGTGAATGTCGTTTGTTATTATTCTTATTTTTTCTTTTTTGGTTTTTATTGTGTGTCTTTTAGTGCAATTTTATTTTTAAATAATTGTTTTTTTTTCCTGCAAAATAATTTCCCTAAACGAAAACAACAAAATTCTTTTAACCGCTTATGTAAGGAAATTCATTATGAACAAAAGTTTCAGTTCATTTTGCCCGATGGTTTCACTTAAAACGTGGCGCGTTTTTTCGGTGTTTGTGAGATTTAATTTCTTTTCGAAGGAATTTTGTGAGAAAACAATTCAAAATTTCGGTTTTTGAAGTAGAAATTCATTTAAAAAGTAATTTTCGTATTTATGAATTGAACTTTCGGGAGGTAAAAATTGAAACGAAAAGGAAAATGTATTCTAATGTTCTCTTGAATTGTTTCTTTTAATAAGATTAAAGCACCTTATTATCAATTTCTATACATTTCTATGTATTTTTATTTAATTATTTCTTAATTTTTTGTGAATAAAATATGTCAAGCTTTTAGTTTCGTTTTTAAAGGCATGCATATTACTCAATTTCGCCACGGCTGAAGCGAAAAATTGAGTTGCTCTAAACAAATTCAACTTTCATTAGAACGAAATCTGAATCAAAAGAATTCATCTTAATTATGTCAATAATTCTGAAACTTTTACAATAATCGAAAAAATGAAATATCTAATAAAAATGGTGAATACTCTACCCTAACTGTGGAAAATACAACTTGGAGTTTACTTTCCTTCGATCCTTTCATTGGAGCTGGAAAACTATAATTTGAAAAATTCGCTTCGATAGTTATCGATTATAATCGATATTCGCGGCCGTTATTACTGTCGATATTATCGAAAAAATACTTAGTTGTCATTAAAAGCCAGCAAAATTTTTATAAAACAAGAAAGGGTGTTATCGTCAAATCTGGCGATCCTGCCATTACAATACCCGACACAGATGAACGTAAACATACGTTTGATAGGCCTCAAGAACAAGACTATTGACTTCTGTTCTCTCTGAAACTCCCACTTTTTCAATTTCATTGGTTGTTTAAATCTCATATAATCTGAAATTCCATAATTCATTGAAATATTTTAGGAGTTTTAATGGTTTTCATAACAGACTTCAGTATTGAAGGTACCCTTAAATGGTCCGATCTGGTTCATTCTCTAACATGCCTCCGCAAATACGCATAACGAATTTTTTCAAGATACTTAGTTCAACTCCTTGGATAAAGTGGCCTATCCACATTCGAGCATGTTCTTGCCAGCGGCTCGGTCTATGCAATGCTCGATCGTAAGTAGTAATGTTGGCGAGCCAATTCATCAACCAACATGACCACATACGATCGAGCATTACATCGAGCCGAGCCGCTCACACGAGCATGCTCGAATGTGGATAAGCCACTTAAGAAGACTATATCAAAGACAGACGAACGGACAGACGGACATGGCTTAATCGAATCTCCTGGCGACGCTTGTCATTTCTATACATATTTTTTGGTCATATGGTCTATCTCGAATGATTTTGAGTTTTACAAACGTAAGCACGAACGCAATAATCCTTCGAAATGAAGTATTTTGGGTACAAAAAAATGAACTTCGAAAGCAATACATAAATTATTATTCTTAACCAACAAAAAAGATTGATCTTAAGTTGGAAAAATAACTATTTTGATTCGTCTATATGTCAATATAATATAATATATAATAAAATATAAGAAGTTGATACAAAACATATTTGATGTTCTTCCAAATAATAAAATATTTTTAAATTTCACTTACCCGTCACGCTGCTCAACGGTCATTAACAATATTACTAATAAACACCTATAAGCAATATAGAAATAATGAGAAGAAAATAAATAAATGCAACATTTTTCTCAATCGCACTTACCTGCGTACATTTCGCGACTTCTCCCTTTGCTTCCATAATTCCATCGAATGATATTCAGCTCTACCTTTCAGGCGTTGAAATTGCTTGTAACTAGAAATGAAAAAGAAAGACCTTTATTTACTCATAGCTTTAAGGCAGTCTATTTTCAAAAACATTCTCTTCATCATACCATTTCAAAAAACAAAATTATAATAGTAATAATTAACCATAGCTCAAAGATTTCTGTCAACCGTTTCGAAACTTCATCGAATAACTGTTTTCGAGTGAGAGAATTAAAAACTATCACTGATCAACCGAAATTCTTGAGAGCGACTTTAAAAGTTTCTGTGCGAGCGTAACCTTTTCGCATAAAAATAAAGGCTTCTCTCAGCGAAGGAGAACAATCAAAGTCCGAAAATTATACATATATACATACATACATCTAACGCAGCGAGCGTAGGTATAACGATTTTCGTTTATTTCGGTCCTTGTGTGGTTGTTGTTGCATTTTGCTAAATTCAAAAGCACTGCACTGCATTTCCTTATTTGGTTTTTAGTGTGATTTTTTTTTTTTTTTTTGCAAATTGCTCTTTGAATGTAATGCTTCGATAAAACAAATACAATAAAACAATTTTGAAACACCAAAATCACGAAGACCTTTACTGTAGACTAATTTCGATATCTCTCTTCAAATAACCAAAAGCAAGAAACGAAGAAAAATAAGTCTATTCAGTAGATCTAAAGCAAAGAGATTTATTTTTTGATTTTAATAAATAAATCTCACTTGAAAACCGCAATAAAAAGTTTTGATGGTCTTCCTCTCCGAGAGAAATTTCTATTTCATTGCAAAAATCGTTAATGGTCATAGAGAAACTGAAGATTGAAAAAGGTTGACAATTACAATTTTCGAGCTCTGTAATTAACCCATGTTTTATCGTGTTGTTTGATATATTTGACGAGTATTTAACAAGGCGGCACCGTTTAGGTCCAACGTTGCTTCAATGCATCATTAACAAATCAAAATCTAAGCCCTTTTCATATTTTTTTTGACGCACCAATTTGTAAACGAGCACCTTTTGAAACGCCAAAGGCATATAAATCATTTGGGCGTAAAAGGGTCAAAATAAAAAGCAGAATAAAATTATAGTAAATAAAGATTTTCCGTGCGCCTTCGAATTTCATTTATCTTATCGCGGAAAGTGGACATAAAAAGTCGCTTCCATAGCTGGTGATTCAACTGAAATGGCTAGACGAGTTTTTTCTATTGTTTTTTTTTTTCTACAGATTTATTTTTTTCCCCACAACTGCATGGCGTTTGAATCATTTCATGTAATAGAAAAGATGCTTCTTTGTTGTCTGTATTTTTTATAACTTTTCATATTCAATTCGATTAGTTGGGTATATCTAGGAGCTTGTATGGCAATCAAAATAGTAAATACTATTGACTTAATAGAAAAACACTCAAAATACAAGAATTTCTATCTTGTAAGAAGCGAATTGTATCCGATGAATACTGCAGTTAGATCTATGAAGAGTGTATGAAAACAGTTTTCGGGAAGTACTTAATTGAAAATGTTGACTGCTACTGATGCCGAAGTATTTTATTTATTTATTTATTTATTTATTTATTTATTTACTTTTTTATTTATTTTTTTATTTAATTATTTATTTAATGATTTATTTATTTCTTTATTTAAATATTTATTTATTTAATTATTATTGATTTCTTTGTTTATTTAATTATTTATTTATTCACAGTTCAAACTCTCTCTAGCGAATTTCAAGGGACCGCACTATGGGCAGTTCTCTGACTTGAAAATTTTTAAAGGTGGTAGATTTTTCAAGAAAAAGTGGTAGATTTATATAAAAAGTGGTAGATTTAAAATTGTTTAAAATAGTAATACAATATATCACATCTGATCATGTAGAAAATTGAGAAACTTACAAGTTTTTAGGTATTTTCTCTTATTAAAAAAATATTTGTCAATATTTATTAGATGTCGTTAAGCGCCAATACTGGCCATTCTTGACAACATTATTGACAATAGGAAGCTGCCAACATATTTTTCAATAATACATAACATTGAACTACATTTTTTTATGCTCTCAATTATTCGAAATGATCATTAAATAAATAAAACAAATGCATAAATAAGTTAAAAAAAAAGGTGGTAGATTTGGACCTAGCGTGGTAGAAGTGGTAGAAAGCGAAAAAAGTGGTAGATCTACCACTAAAGTGGTAGAAGTCCGAGCACTGACTATGGGTAAAAATGTCACTTTTTTGGCCATTAATCAAGCTTTAAGGTGCACTATTAAACTTTTTGTCTCAACTTTTGTATAGTGCACACTCGGAAGTTAGCCAAAAAAATATTTTTTTTATTTCATTCGAATAACTTTGCATTTGGCACGCTGTCAAAGTTGGAGTTTCGTTACACGTGTTTTTGTCGATCCAAATAAACGCTTGATTTCGAAATTCTACAGGCGAAAAATTGATCAATTAAAAAAGACTAAATAAAAAATAAGATATGGATAGTAATACTGGTGGTATGTACTAATTAAGAGATTTTAAGAATAAGCGTTATCTTATGTGTGTCTTGAGATATCATGTGGTTTGTAAGGGCTCCTATAATATTAAAAATAAAGAAAATGTTTGAGTTCAAAGACCTATAACTTTATTTGGTTACCTAGGGCCAGCAAAAAATTAAAACCACATGGTAGAACATATTATTCTGATATGGTATATAATCACATTTGCTGCTACTATTGGCAACTCTGGTTTTTATGCCCATTTTTAGAAACGAACGCATACTGGTTCAAGGCATGTAGGAGATTCGGAAAGGATGCATCAAGGGAAACAAAAACGCTGAATCTTTTTTTTTCTATAATCGCATCTGTAAAAGCTATGAGGAACAAACAAACGATTTCTTTATAAATAAATCTGCAAATATTGCAAGAAATATTGATCGTCATTGATCCACCATATGGATCTGCCAGTTTGAGTTTTAAAATTTGAGTCCCTAATCCTAATCATCAACCTCGGAAAACCCTATTATTCGGAAACCTAGATTATTGGGCCAGAAAAAGGTGTGTTTTTACCCATAGTGGACCGGAAAAAAATTCGTAATAGAGAGAATTCATTATAAACGGAATAAGGGGAATAAAGGAAATAAGGCACTAAAATGAAGCGAAAAATCCCTGAGAAGATTCGCTATATAGAAAATTTCTTATAGAGAATTTCGACTGTGTTTATTTATTTAATTTAATATTTTTTAATTTTCAATTGAGTCCAGAGAAATATTATGTGCTACAAACACTTGAAACCATTGCTTTACTTTGATACTTGAAACTCATCAAGCAACGCCTTAAAAAAGATGAAGCTTCAAGAAATAAATCGTGCCCAGCGTTGCACCAGTAATTTGTCTTTATTATTTTTCTCTTATTTTTTTTATTTTTTTTTTTTTTAATACACACCACCCATGCGCACGAAAGCATGGATTTAATGACCCATATCATATTTTCCACGCTCACTTCGAACGCTCTGCGCATACGGCTGTGGTGCAATGAAAGTGAAATCGCTTCCCGCTTTAATGGAATCAGAAATAATCATCTTTGAAAAATATCGAATGGATCGCTTCGTTTTTTATTTCACTTCTATTTTTTTTTTTATTGAATTTATTTACTCATCGAACTCTGTACAAAACGCCCTGAAAGCATACATCGTAGGTACATACATACATACATACGTAACCGATGCCACGTTTTCATGATTTTCCCAAATTCAACTGACAAAACTTTGAAAATGATTGGTTGGTGTTGATAATTTTTTAATTTTCTTTTCTTTGTCATTCGAAAAGTTTTGTAAAGCCTTCCGATCCTCTCCTCTCTCTCTTTCTATATCTCTCTCTCTCTTCTGTATCGAAAATGAAGTCATGGTGTTTTAGGCGAATTTTCTGTTTCCATTTAATCGCATTTCTTCGCTCTATTGTGAAATGATTGATTGATTTCCATCAATTATTTGTTTGGATTTTGGTGCAATAGTCCACAGACATATGTCTTCGCGTTTAGATGGACAATTTCTTTTTTGAGAAAATTTTCTAAATGCCATCATTTTTTTTTTTTTCGAAAGTGTCCAGGTGAATTAGCATTTCACGTTTAATCGCATTCGAGGAAATTGAAAATTTCCAAAATTTGTATTCGAAATTGGAATTTTCGCTTATGTCCTTTAAGGTACAACTCAAAATATTTCGATTTTAAATTGAGAAAATTTCTCCATAAATGGCGCTATCATTTTTTTTTTTTACTTCGCAAAGTGGATGCCCACGGGGCATGTAGCACTTTCAACGGTGATTAATGAACGCGATCGAGGAGAATTGAAAAATCGCGCAGAGAATTATGTATTCGAAATGGCATTTTTCGGCTTTATAGTCCTCTATCAAAGGTACATACTACCAAAAGAGGAATTCGATTTAAAATCAATTCAATTATTTTCGCTCATAAATCGCAAAAGTAATTTTTTTTTTTTTTTTCAATTGAAAATGTAAAAACAAAAAGAAAATTGCGCCAATAACGAAAACCTTGGCACCCTCCACGAAATTTCGAATGTGCCAGCTGCCAAGCAAATATTTCTATGACCACAAAAACTACGTACACGCAACACATACATACATACACATACATGCATACAAACTGCAATGTATGGAAGGGACTCCACAAAGTAAACAACTGCCTCAGAACACAAAACGAGACGTGACTCCCTTTTACATGAGGTGATATCTCTGAGCAAACACATGCTTCAACCACTTTCGGTCACAGCTGCCCCTCTGCCATATGCTGCACGTGCGTCATTTCCGGGGAGAAAAAACAAATCCTCGCAAAAATTTCTTCAAACAAAATCTGAAGGTAATCACAAAATCAGCAGGGTTTAACCGAGTCTTCTCCCAATAGTTTTATGCACGTTTCGCAAATATACTTTTAAAACGAGGATTGATGAGTTCCGATAATTTGGCGCGTGCGTAATGTGGTTGGTGCTTTTCTTCACGAGACATATGGCAATATTTAACATTATTATTTTTCTAATCGAAGATAGAATAATCACTTAAGATTCGTTGATATTTTTGAAGAAGAAAATACTTCTTTGACCTGCCAACTGCTCTCTTCACTTCCTTCTCATTCCGTCAGTGTCAATACTGTGCCCTTGTTTGCCGCTTAAATAAGCTGCAACGTGCGTGATCATGTCCAATGTTTGGAATTATCGTACGCGCAGGCGCACCGCTCTTTTCCATTGTTCTTTGTGAAGAATTTTTTTTTTTCATTTCATAATTCCTGGCTTCATGCCACTGTGTACTTCTTCGGTTTATATCGCTTTCTTTTCTCTGTCGTCTATTTCATTACACGAATTTTCGTTCCGGTTGCTTGTTTTCGTAGGTAGTTTTCTCATAAAAACCACCACTCAATTTCAATAAATTCCTGATCGTACCAACTGATCGCCGCAGTACAGCTCGTTTTTAAGGAATTCCGCGGAATCTTGCCCGACAGTCCTTCCTCGAAAACAGCCGAGGACAGTCGAATCGACACAGAGAAGACTCCGATTGAGCATAAAACCACGTAACTGCAATTTCCATTTCTCTGCATCCTCACCATCATCAGCATCGTCATCTCGTTTATTATTGTGTAATCGTATGAAATTACTCTTCGTGGCATTGATTGCGTGTGGATGATATAAGGAATGAAGTGAGTTCTCTTAATAGGCGAATGCCAATTAAATTCTTCAGCGTTCAGGATTATTCATGTCGTAACTTCATCTCGATTGCGTGCTGCAATAGATTCACGATTCGATTCGATTGAACAATTGCAATTGCGTAGTTAAAATCATAAAAATTCATCTTCCAAAGCGATTCCAGATCGGCCAAGCAGCAGGGGGGTTATTCGAACATTTCAATTGCTTTTTTTTTTGGCATTCATCGCGAATGTTTTCGTTTTCTTATTTTCATACGAAAAAGCGAACGTTGCCAAAGAGAAAATTATCCTACGTGATGGCATGAAAGTCGGAAACTTTTTGTTTTTATAAAAAATTTTTCCACAAATACGTAAAATTTCCCCTTCTCCTTTGCAGATGTCATTGACGAAAAAGGATCCGTCCCTTCGCGTTGCTGCCAATGATCCGCATTTGGTCAGTCTTGGTGGCGGTCGCTTTGAGCACAGCTGTAACCATACACTACATACCAGTTGGTGAGTATAATCGCTTTACATTAGGCTGATTTTTCTCATTTATAAAGAAGTAAATTCAGGAGCTGCTGGCTTTCGAAAACTTCAAAAACATCTCAGGTTCAAGATGTAAAATATTCAAAATAAATTAAATGTTTTATAGCTTGTATAACATATCAAATGCTTCCCAGCGGAAAATTATCTCCTGCATGACAAAGTCACCAATGATGTCATCGATGACATATAGGTGACATTGTCATGCATGACATCTTGGAGGACATGTCATCGTGGAGGGATGCTGTTCATGTGCTTGACTCTCATTGGCTACTGAAATTTAAATAAGGTTTTAGCGTCAGTTCAGCGTTAGCATGAAGTGGCGTAGATGATGAGTGCTCGACTCAGAATCCGAAGATCGCGGGTTCGATCCCTGGCAGAGGCGAACAAAAATTGTTAAAAATAGATTTTTAAAAATTTTCGAAACATTCAAAGAGAGGGCAAAGAAGAGAGTTATCAAATGGTTTCTATAAATTGACATTTAGAGAGAAAAGAGCAATGTGCTGCTCTCAAATGGTTTTTTCGCCATCGCATCCCATAGCATGACCAGTGAGATTTTCTAATCTTCCGGTGATAATGTCACCGCTGAAGTCCCTGTCAGCTCCTGTGTAAATGTCATACAAAGTGTCACCGGAAATAGCATGCATTTCGGCTCCGAAGTCACTAGGACATCATCGGGGATGTCCGCGGGACATTTCCCGCTGGGATTTGATGTGTCTATACAGCGCATTAAATCTAGAAAAGTGGCTCTGGGATAGCGTAGGGGATGCGTGCTATGCTCTTGATCCCGGGGCCCGAGGTTTGATTCCTGGCACAGGCAAAGCGGAGTGTAATGTTCCAAGCCTAGCACGGGTTTTTCAAAAAAAATCGCATACAGGGGGCACACTACATAAAAAGACATACACTTACACAAACACAAGAAAATCTCCTACAATGTATCACAATGGGCCGATTAAAGGCCTAAGTGGCAGCAGCCACTTCAACCAACCAACCAACTCTAGAAAGAAAAAAAAAAACTGATGGCGTGGGAGCAAAAAGCATAAAACTCTTTAGTATTTTAAAAATTTCATTAAAATATTTTTTGTTTATAAAAAACTTTAAAATAAATTAAACCGACTGTTCCACAGAGACGTATTAATTTACCTTTTACAGAACAATAAATTAATGAATTTTTTTTTCTGAAAGAATTTTTAGCCATTCAAAATGATGTCATGTTCGTTTAGAAGTGTTTTAAAACCATTTAAAAGCTTTTGCTCCTATGACACAAGCTTTTGCGACACAAAAAGTTGACACAATATGACAGCATATGAATCACATGAATTTGTTTTAGATGGGGAAATCCGATCTGCACTTAAAATGGAGGGCGAAATGTGTGAAAAAATTAAGTAAAAAAAATTTAATATTTTTAAAAATTCCAAAAAATAACCATAAAATTGTTTTCCAAAAAAAAAAAAAAATTTCGTGCATGCCTACCAATTAACACTTGAGTTTTTTCGACAGTTAATCTATTTTTTCTTAAGGCTGAGAACACACCGGATCAAACGAAAGAAAACGTTTCCGTTTCGTCAGGCAAGAGAAACCGTTTTCTTTCTTAGTCAAAACCGTTTCGTTTTCAGTAATCTGGTTTGTTCGCTCTCATAAGGCACAATGGACTGTTGTTTTTGAAAACGTTTTGTTTCGTTTCATTTAATCTGGTGTGTTCTCAGCCTAACACCTATATGGTCAATTCTTCCGAAAACGGTTCTAAAGTTCACACCCATCACAGCCATTCTGAGCAGAAATTAGACTTAATTGTTGCTAAAAGATTTCGTAATTATAAATCCTTGAGAATCACATCCTCTTTTTTTTAAATATTATGACCTCAATTACTAATAAAGGTGATTGTGACGGGTGTTACTTCCAGAAAAGAAAACTTTTTGTCGCGTCCGTATATAGCTGATTACCTTTCGAATCATAGAAACTTTGATAAATATAAAAGTCCGCATAAGGGGCCGTCCATATATTACGTCAGCATGTTTTGGACCATTTTAGACCCCCTCCCCCCCTATCATCAATCGTCATCGTCCAGACCCCCCTTCCCCCTCATCTTCAAGCGTCATCATTCGCGATATCCCCTCCTCCCCCCGTTTTGATGACGTAATATATGGACGGCCCCTAAGCTGTAAAAAGTATTAAGGAGCAAAAGTACTATTTACCGCATTCTTGAATTCGGGACTTAAAAATTTCTTATTTAAATGGCCATTTCCAAACGGTCGCGACACTTAAATGATCAATTTTAAGTCCGGAATTAAAGTATGCGTTAAATAGTACTTTTGCTCCTTAATACATTCGTGCAGCTTATGCGGACTTTAAAATTTTTCAAAGTTTCTATGCAGGCCCGAACGGTAATCAGCTATATACGGACGCGACAAAAAGTTCACTTTTTCTGGAAATGACCATATGCAGTTTTCTTATGGACTTTGGGCTTCCAAAGACTTCATTTTCATGAATTTACTCATGATACAAGAAAACAAGATAGCGCCACTTCAGTACCGCTATTTGGAGGCTCTCTCTGAGAGCCAAAAATTGAGTTTGTGACGTCACTGAGCGAGAAGTTGTTGTTGTTTCCCATGCTATTCAAAAAAGTAAAAAGCCGGTTTAACATGGGAAACAACAACAACGAGTCGCGATTTTGAGTTTGTGACGATTCCTCTCTCAAGTGGCGCTATCTTGTTTTCTTGTATCATGAATTTACGCTAAAAATACAAGTTTTTAAGGTTTAAAGGTCTACAGAATCTTATAGCATGTTTCCACATAGTGAATTAACTAAATAAATTCGAGTTATTTCGGACATTTAGAAGCGTATAATTACGATTATTATTGAAAATATTTGTTCAGGAGACTAAAAACAAATAATATTGTTGATAAGATTTGATGCAGATGCTTTACAGACTGTAATCCATATGGTTAATTCAATGTGGAAACATGCTATTAGTTTCCTGGACAATTTTAGAACTTTATGAGAAAAAGTTTTAGAGGGGTTAAAGTTTTTTTTTTATTTGAGGGATAATTTGTTCAAATCGGGTGATGCTCTTGTCAAGCTCTTCCCAAAAAGGCTACATGCCCCTTATCCTTCCATTACTGACATGAATTTCATGACGGTTACTAACATCGGTCTCTTAGACCCTTTCCAAATCGACAGCAGCAAGAGCACTAGATCAAGAGAAAGGTATACAAACAGCGAACTCTCTAGAAGCTCAACTTTGGTGCACAGATAGCTTTAAATAAGGGTTCGGTCTATGAGACCGCATGTTAGTAACGGAAGGTTAAACTAATTTTTCCCTAAAAAAATCTGAATGTTAAAACGATTTAAAAAAATTTTTTTCGTGATATGGCTAAAGTCCATAAGAAAACTGCATTTAGATGTCCCGGGGAAAAAAATGCTGTAAACAAGTGTTATAAATCTAACTGATTCGAATAAAGAAAAATCCAATCACTCATTCAACGAATTCGTCCGCAGAAATCTAAAGTCCTCAAGATAAACTGTTCCGCTTTTCTTTTTTTGTTCGACTTTATCCACTCACTTTTATGATGCATGGAAAGTGTCCAAAGAACAGTTTTTCTCTAGACAATTTATTGCTCAATCGTTTGTCCAACGATCAAAGCAGTCGCTCTGCTGCGACTTTCCTTCCGCTTGCTTTTGGACGAAGCATTTCTCATACCCACTTATTTGTCAGCATCTTCGTTTTGAGAGTCACCGCTCAGTCTAAGTCATTTGATGACCCAATTTCATTTTCTCATTTCCACGAACTCATTTTCCTCAAGACAACAAAATTTAATTCAACTACAACACGTCCTCAATTATAAATGACAGCTGTCCTAATGAGCCCAATGAGCCTAATGAGCGCAACAATCCAGACAACTGGGCTTCAGTTAGTTTCTCTCTCTTCTCTCTCTTAGACCATCAAAGAGCATAAAGAAACTTCATGCAAACACATCTGAACCGAAGGTCAATTGCAAGTTGATAAAAGCAGCAATTTTATATAATTACGCATGTTTCGTTGTTATTTGGAATGAAGGAAATAAATAATAAATAATAAAAGAAAAAATAATTAGAAAAATAAAAAATAAAGGAGAGAAGAAAAAAAAAGACTGCTAACAAGCAAACGAAACAACTACTTCCACGTCAAGTTAGTGCTTTATTTGTCAAAGAGCGATAAGCAAAGCCAGCGAGTCTCATGATTGTCTTTCCAAGAGTCGGAGCACTTTTTTTTTTTTGAGTTATTTTTGTGGCTCACACTCCGCGGTAAGGTCGCTACTCGCTTTGTTACAAAATTAAACGAGAGAATATTTAGAGCAGAATGACTTCAAAAAAAAAAAAAAAGAAATCTCGCAAAAAAAAATCACTTTCTCGAAATATTTTTGAATGATTTTCAACAGAATAATTTTTCCCCTCTTCTTCTATGTATATTAGGAGACACAACAATCGGATCATCGACAACGTGTAGCATTTCACTTAATGGGACTGGGGTACGACCAACGCATTGCACGATCTACCGCAGCGAGCAGAACGAAGTGACAATCGTTCCGGAACATGAGGCCCGAATCCTGATCGATGGTTCGAAAATTATCCAGGAAACCAATTTGACTCAAGGGGCGATGATAACGATTGGTAATTCCAATTACTTACGTTTCAACAATCCCGCCGAGGCACAAATGATGCGTTCAGCAATGGGCTCGAACGAACGGATCTCAATGCCACAAATTGACTTCACACAACCGAATCCGAATGGTAATGCGAATGCGAATCCGCAGCAGCGGAATTCTAGCAAGAGCAACGGATTTGAAATCGATGACGCAGAGAAGCTCGAAATCGAATCGTTCTACGAGAGTAAAATCAATCCAATCAATCCAGCTGGTGTTTCTTCGTTTAGCAACAAAAGCGGCTACGATAATGTACCCGGACCGATTGATATCAATGGACTGCACTGTCCGAAGGTATTTACCGCCGATTTGGTCACTGTCAATATGCCAGCAAAGGATGTTTTGGGTCAGAAATATGCAAATTTCGCTAAGAATTTAGCTGAAAATAGTCGCAGCAGTGAAAAGAATTTAACGAATGCGCTAAGAAACAATCAAATGAGCATGAGTAGTAGATCGACGACTCATCAGAACGGTGGCGGCAATATTGCACCTGGTACGACAACAACAACAACAACAGCAGCAGCATCATCAATAACAACAAACTTCATTAGAAACGATAACAGTGACTATCCCAGCAAGCAGAATAATTCTTCTACACCAATTCGTAATGGCGGAAGCCATCAAAATGTAACACCGTACGATCGGTATCCGAAACCAGGAACCTATGGTGGCTTACAGATTTTCCCCATGAACGGTCTCAACACTGAGATCAATAATGTTGCAAACGCATCGCGATCATCATTATCGTCATCGCCATCTCATAATCAACGTAATAATCACCTATCGAATAATATTAGCAGTTTAGAGAATGAAAGTCTGGAGGATATGTTAAAGAAATGCACTGAATATGCCGATCGACATCAGCATAATCAAAGTAATAACAGCAGCATTACATCATCGCCAATTGTTCAGAATCGCATCAAGACCAATGGATCATTGCCGCGTGAGAAGAAATCACCATTCTATCATGATTTGAGTGGTGCTCAATTGCAGCAATCCTTCACAGGCAATTGTAATACCTCAAATACAGCAATTTCCACCTCATCGGGTTATGAGAATGTGCGCTTGAATTCCCAGAATCGTATTGAAATCAATGGACAAAGCATCAGTGGTGGTAGCGGGTGGCGGCGTCGGCCAATCGGTCAATCAAATTGGCTCACCAAAGGCTGGATATGAGAATATTGTTATCGGAAAATACGTTCCACAGAGTCCACGTACGAAAATACGCACCACTTGTATGTCCCCCAAAAAGGATAACGGTTATAGTAATAGTATTTTTAGTGCAACGACTAGCCAACAAGCTCAACCACCGCCGATCAAATACCCCAAACCCAATAAGCATAATGAGTACGAGCAATTAATAAAGACTTTCGAAGAGAAACTGAAAATGGAAATGCAGGCCATCGAAGAGAGTAGTCGCTATCAACCGAATGACGCAAAAAACAACAACTGCCGAGAGTACACCCGTTAAACGAACGCACATCAATATAAATAATCTAAAGTTGAATTTACAACAGCCCAGTTCATTGCAAAATTCACCGAGGCCAAGTAAGAAGCCAGCACCAGCGCCTCGAAATCTTTCAAAGTCCAGTTCGAACAGTACGTCCAGTTTACCGAGTGTTCCCAGTGGTGAGACTGATGTAGATGTTTTAAAGAATACCCGCAAGGAGCTACTCACGTGCATTCAGCGCCTGGAGAACGATATATCCGAATTGCAAAAACAAGAGGACGAAGTTCTACGTGAGGTGTGTGATTTTTATGAATTAATTTGTTTGTTTTTTTTTTTCCTGTGAAGTCTTTCAACTTGAAATTGAAATGAATTCTGATTTAATGATTTCATTTCCAGCTTGATCTTGAAAAAGCCTTAGTGAGCGCAGAGGTGAATTCCGTTGGTGATTCGCTTGGGGAATTGGAAAATCATTTGAAGGCGTTGCAGCATAGAATTCATCGTCTGGAAGCGCAGCGTAATGCGACAAGAGTAATGGAGGAGAATCAACAAGCCAAGCTAAAGCAATCCATTGAAATGAAACAGGATCAAATAAGAAAGTAAGATCAAAATCGATTCTAGTCTCTGAAATCCTTTGATTTAATTGAAACCCCTTTTTTTTTTGTTTTAGATTGAAAGACTTATTGAAACAAAAGCCAAATAACGACTGCCTTAAAGAAGAATTGCAAAATGTCATCGACACATTGGAAAATGATCGGAAGACGTTTGAAGACTTGGAATTCCAATATCTCGAAGAAGAATCCGAATGGCATGCATACCGCGAGGAATTGAATAGCGAGGAGAAATCACTTAAACAGAAATTGCAAGAGAAGTGCATGGAACTGCAACATCTGGAGAAGCAAGAGAAATTATCAAACCAAAACTTTGCAAATAGTGATGCAAAAACGCTGACCAGTGAATTGACCACATTGATAAATGAGCTCGGAACATGCCAGCAACGTGTCAAATCGATTGAGAGTAATATTTGCGATATAACCGGACAGTTGCGTATTAGTTCCTCCGATGAAGATGAACACACATCGCCGTTGCCATTGCCGTTGCATAGCAATCTCGTTAATGGGCTCATGTCGCAATCACTCTTTGGTTCTGCTGAATTACTTTGTCCGAAGCGGAACCACAACAATAACAACAACAATGACATCATGTCGAAGAGCGTTAATGAGAATATGTTTTACAACAACAAAATTGAATTACCCACTACTATACAAGCACAAGCGCAAGCAACGAGCACACCAAAGCGCAAGCAATTGCAATTGGTGGACATTGGTGAGACGGATAGCCAGTCACCGAAATCTGGTAATGAAAACGATGATCCTTTACTTCGTTTAAAATATAATTTCGATACTAAATCCGGTGCAGATGGTGATCGTGTTAAATTTAATCTCTCATTGGGAAGCGATGACTTCGAGGTAAATCCATTAGAGAAGCGTGTACCATCCCAAGATGATATCGATCGGATTTGTAAGGTGACTACCGATGCGCCCATTTCGACGAAAGGGGCAACAACCAAAATTTTCGATAGCATCAAGGAAATTGAACGTAATCGGCAATTGCTTTTAGCGCAGCAAGGTAAAATTAATGTTTTCTCGTTAATAAATTGCCGATTTGTTATTAATTATTTCACCTATAGGTCATCACGTCATCGAACATGAACGCCAGCGTATGAATAACTTAAAAAAGAAGAGTCACGACGAAGCGCGTGCGCAATACTTGTCTATGTTAAACAGCAATGCTGGGTAAGTGAAAATTTATCTGGCAATGAGTTTGTATAAAGAAAATAAATCCGCATCTTGCAAGCGTTATCCCAGATATTCATAATATTCAAGACTTGATGGCCATCGGGGCTTTAATCTAGCTGCCATAGGATTGAGTGTTTCTTATAATATTAATTAATGTAAAGTTTCTTCATGAAGTGAAAAAATATTTTTCCGAACAAACAAACAAATTTCATTATAGTTCTCTTCTATAGACAATCATCTCTAAGCAGTTTTCCTCTGCCTCATTTGTTCCCATGATTAGGTCTTCCCTCTACTTCCCTTTCGAATGAATGCAGCAAGACTTTTGACCTTTTAAAAAGGAAAAATACTTTATCATTGCAGAAATGTCAATGATCTTTCAGTCAACTGTTATAGAACATTAAATTATTAAAGGAGCGAGCCAGTCAACCATGCATGAGAACAACCCTTTATGCAACGTTAATTCAATTAAGCGCTACTCAATAGAGCAGACACATCCACTTAAACAATTTTGTTTTTTAATTTTAAAAATTGTTGGAGCGCTATGCGCTCATATAGATAGTTGGGTTTGAAAAATTGGCTATTTTTTGCCCCGAACTGATTTCAAATTTGCGAACTTGGCACTCACAATGACATCAGCTGATTGCAAATAAATAAAAATAAATATTTGCTCGAAAATCTCGCGCTCAATACTTGGCTTGTGGCACGTAACCGGTTTGCTTGAAGCGATTTGTCAAGCTAAAGTCCGAAATGCTTTGATCTCACACTGCTTCAAGCATTAAGACTTTGAAACCTTTTGCTTTTTGCGCTTTATTGCTATTGCATTTGTTGTTAATATTTCTGCTCCATATGTTGCTTTATTCTGCAGGCCCCTTTGGAATTGAAACCACTGCGATCGCAGCTCTCTCTTATAATAGTATGCAACGTCAAGCCGTATGAGTGAGAAGTAGTCAAATGTAGCTAGATACTTGAGATATGAGAATAACAACGAGCAATGAGTCAATGCTCGTCTTCAGTCTGTCGGTGACACTTCAAGCTCGGGAATGCTTTTAGAAAACGTTAATTCAAAACCATATTATTTTTTTGTGTTTATTTAAAGTTGATAGTGCAAACGATTTTTTTTCTATTTCTTTGTTTTTTTTTTTGTTTACATTTTCAATAAATTCATCGCTTCCATTTGACTCTCTTCAAATAACTCAACGTAGGTACAGTGCTTTCACTCGTGCAGGTGAACATTTAATAACGTTGAATAATTGAAATTTTTCCGTTTATGACTTCACTTCTAAATGAATTCTTTTAACTCATCGAGGTCGTTAAATATAATAAAGAAAGAAGAAAAAAAAAAAAAAAAAAGAAAAGAACAGAGGAGAGTAGAAACAAATCGGAGCACTCCTAGCAGTCACAACTGTTCTTTCAATTAGACTCTTTGTCATCATTCATTCTCGTTCACTGCACGATCGTCGGGTTGTTCTCTACAAATTTTATCTGATACCGCACGATGCCTTATCAGTTTTGTGCTCAAAACTTCGCCGGCTAATACGGTTCACGGCGTGCTCATTGTCCACAGAAGTATGTAACGTTTGTGGTTGATAGCTTAGAGAGGCACGCATTCATGGAATTCTGAACGCCGTTCAAATTGGTTATCTCGAGGGCCGCCGACGTTTTAATAGAAATACATATATTTTTCCCCCCTCTTTATGGATAGAATTAGTCACTTGATTTGCTGGTAAGCTTTGAAGGTTTTTCATTTCAATTGGAAACTCTTTTTGAATATCAATTTTTTCATTTGTTTGTTTGTTTGTTTGTTTGAATGAACTCATCATTATTAATATTTTTCACTTTTTCCAGTTCTGGCGACAGCAGCAAAATTAATTCGTCAGCGAAAAAAGAGACTCAATTGCATGAGTTACAAAAGCTCGATGAGGAAACTGTTGACCGGCAGACGGGGAACAAAGAAAATCAACAAAGCCCGAGTGATACATTGAAAGCAGCTGCAGCGAATGAAGACTCCCCTAGTCAGGTGAGTAGTTGAGTTGAAAAAAAATTAGGGGAAAAGAATGAGGAACTGAAGAAATTTTATTTGTTCGCCATATCGAGACTGTCAACAATTGTTCGCCAAAACAAATTTCGAACTTTACAACGAGTTGAATATGGATGTCCTTATTAGTGTTGCATTGAACTTAAATTTTTGGCGGATGTACTTTAATTTTTGCGAAAACGAATGCGAGTTTTCAGTGCAGTACTTGTGCTTATGACGTTGATTTTTTGTTTGTTTTAATTTTCAAAGAATTTTAGTTGAAATTGTGTGTGGTATCCGCCCTTCATTCAGTTGAAATCAGTTTTAAAATCAAAAAAATTCATCAAAGAGTTGAACATGTTGCTACAAAAACGCTGAGAATGCAGAATTCTGAGTACATTTAACTCAATCGTCAATCAAAGCCAAAAAAAGAGAATTATTTTTTTGAAAAAGGCGGCGTTTAGAAATCAATTTTTCCCTCGAATTCTTCTTGTTTCAAATGAGACCCAAAAATTCATTCAGCTATATTTGAAAATCTCAATCTTTCCAAATCACAAGTGAAGAATCCAAAACCCACGCTTCCTCAACTTTGTAAGCAACTCACAAATCGCTAAAATATTCGGATAAATTTTCCTCAAACTTTAATGTGCAATTTCCCATTGCACTTATTTTTTCCAAAAAGCAAAACGATTTTACCCAATATAAATAAAATTCTTAATTTTCCTCCTCGATAATAGCCCAAAAAATACTGAAAATTTACGTAAATACCCAATGACTACATAATGTCTGTCTTTCATTTTCACGGCTAAACTTTTCACAGTCCAAAAATTCTCATTCAACATTGAGCTTCAATGTGTCGATAGCGTTCAATTTGTTTGAACACATATTTGACAGGTTCCTTGAGAAGCGAATTTTTCCAAATCAAAACAACGAAAATATAAAAGAAGACACAAAAAGGCACAATAAACCCGCCCACGTAATATAACGCCAATATCTAAATTTAGTGTGCCCAAAGAATTTCGTCAAATTACTTTAATAAATTTCCATTGAACTTTCTAAAAATAGAAAAATTCTTCTCTTCATTTCATTCATTTTTGATGAACGCGAAGTCAACGACAATGTTTCCGTTCCGGCAAAGGCATTTCCGTTTGAGGAAATCATCATCAGAGCCGTGTCTTTCTCCCCCCTTTCTATGTAATTTTCCTCGATCCAAAATAACACACGGAAAAAGTTTATAAACAAAACGGAAGAAGAAAAAATATCAAAATTCTTAAGAATTTCTTAATGATGCTCGTTCTGCGTCAGTTGAACCCCATGATTTGGCACATTGTTTATTTGAATTCAATAGAGACATGCTCCAGTTAGTCTGGCAGAATCCACAAAAACAAAAAAAAAAAAAACAAGAAAAAACGCTGCTGAGGTCATTTCAAACGAATTATACATCCATCGAATTTTCCTCCCCACCGAAACACAAATACGATTCTAATTCTAATTGGAAACATTGTAGCGAAAATTTTACTCAAGAGGATTTGCCAAATAACTTGGCGCTTTAATATTTATAAGAGGAAATGGTATGTAGGTCTATTAAAAGCTCATTTAAATTTTAAGAATCTATTTTCGAACTTAAAAGAAATATAAAAATCAAATTATGGTCAAGGTATATAAAAAAAGTTTCAATGCCCGTCTTTGCTGTAATGATATGGAAATCTACTCTGCAGAAGTGAATATAAAGCAGGGATGTGAACCGGTTTTGAACCGGAAAACCACTTTTATCTGCTGATGAACCGAACCATTAACCGAACCGAAGTTTTTCACAAATGTTTGAACCGAACCGAAAACCGAACCCCTTTTTGTAAAGGTTCAGGTTTTCATTTTTGCCTGCAACCATAGGCCAAAAAATAAAAAAAATGGAAGTCGATATTCTTATGAAATTAGTATCGATACCATCTCTAATATGAGTAAGGTAACCACCACTAACTTTTTATTGTGCAAATTTTAACCCTAAATGGTAAAAAATTTCGTTAGAAGTGGGAACACTTATTAAAAAAATTTTTCAGCTTGAGAATTTCCCGAACCGATGAACCGAACCGAAACCCCGGTTCAAAGAAGTAGAAAAACCGCTTTGACGAACCAATCCAAAAGTTCAAAACCGGTTCGAACCCCGAACCGAACCGGGAAAATTTTCCACCCGGTTCACGTCGCTGATATAAAGAAACCATGTATTTTGAAAACTTTTCAGCAAAGGTCATCTTCATACTTCCCGTTTTCGCGGTGAAAAACTCCCGGGGAATATTCATTTCGAATAGAGCTGAAAATGAATGCACACACATCGCATTCTGGGCAGTGTAAACACAATGTATACAGGACATAAAATATGCGTTCTTCAAAGGAAATAGGTCGTTATGCCCAAATTAGTGCGAACAAAAGCCAAATGGAGTAATAAAATCTATTCTAAATAATAATATGTTCTAAGAAAATAGAAAAATATTTTTTTTATGTACAGAGCAACGTGGTTTAAATTATAACATCCCCATCCGCCGGCTAGCCGAGTCCCCGAATATTGCTATCTATATAGATCGTTTTGCTATGAATCTAATTACTGTGGCAGATCGCTCAAAAAGCTTTGTAGGAAATTTCAAGATTAGTAAAAATAAAAATAAAAATAAGGATGTTATAATGAGGCGAACCTGACCATACAATACTCGACACTAGTGATGCCACGAATAGTGGATTTGGCCGAATACCGAATATTCGGTCAACCTCTCGGCCGAATAACGAATATTCGGCAACCGAATATTCGGCACGTAGCAAAGACAGCTTGAGCCTACTCGCGAGTCGCGACTAGCTGGAGTCAAGGCAAAAACTGCCGCTGAAAAATTTGCCCACTGTTTATAATGTTTTCGAAGAAAATTTAGAAGAAGCTAGCGTACATTTAATATTTCTAAAGAATAAAAAGCAAATCTGCTGTATTTTTAGATCTCGTTAATTAAATTTTTTTACGTTATTGTGAGAAAAACTTAATTTGTAGTTACTGCTGATTTTTTAATAAGTTATTTCTACTATTCGGTATTCGGCCGAATATTTTAACTATTCGGCCGAATACCGAATACTGAAAAATGACGCCGAATAGGCCGAATACCGAATAGTGGCCGAATATTCGTGGCATCACTACTCGACACAGATAAACAGTTAACTTTATAAGTTTTAATCGGAGGCTTATTGTATTCCAAATTTTTTTTTGAAATATCTCGAAAGGTTCTGATTTTAGAGAAATTTTTACAACTTTTGTGACAGGCCTTTAAACTGGAGGTACATTTAAAAATCGACCGATTAAGTGAATTATTGAAGAAGATGTCAACGACCAAATCAAGTCCCATTTGATTTACAGGAGTAAGAGATAATTTTTGGAAAACGACCTTTTGCCGCGCCCACTTTAAAAATTTTCAGAAATTACATTTAAAGTCTTAAAATATGTCCAAATATAAAAATTCATCAAAAAATCTCAAAAAATTGCGGTTTTAGAGCAGTTTTAATAATTTCAACACAGACCCTAGGCACTGGAGGTACTCTTCAAAATGGTCCAATCACGAACTTGTTATTACTCAAGTCCCCGCAAATACGCGTACCAAATTTCGTTCAGATAGCTCAACTCTTTCGATAAGAAAACTTTATACAGACAGACGGACATGACTAAATCGAATCTCCTGGTGACGCTATACATATTTTCTTGTCACATGGTCAATCTTGAATAGATCTGAGTATAACATAGATACAAAAGCAAAATACCCTCGACCCAGAGTGTGTCCGGTATAAAAATTTTAGTGAAAGGATTCCGATAGTCAGGCTGTTTGTGCCCGCGAGGAATTAATGGTCTTGCGACCCAAAGGGGGCAAAGGGAAATCGTATGGAAGTCGAATAAACGAGAACTAATCAATCACGTACCTGGGATTACGGCGGCGATGGACGAATCTCGAGATATTGATTCTGCTGCTGCTGTTGTTGTTGTTGCCGAGGTAGATGCTGTTGCTGTTGGCTCGGATGATGATGTTGATGATCGTGGTGGGTTTTAAAAAGAGTCCCGAATAACAAACGAAATTATCAAATTGTCGCGAACGCGGCCCGCACTCAACACTTCACTTCACTTAAAACTTTGTTGTTGTTAACGGAATAACGGTTCGAAAAGTCGCGGACGTTTCGTTTGATCAACAGTTCGATTTGAATCCATGATCCGACCGGTGTTGCCAGTCAAGCCTGGCGGGAAAAGGGGCGAGCAGCTGGGCTCGAAGTACTGCCCTCCTTTTTCCCGTTTTTTCGCCGCTGGTGGGATTTAGCTGCGTAGCGACAGCGGCAAAAACGGACACAGGCTTTTGGGCCTATTTTCACTGTGACCTCAAGCTCCCTCTCCCATTAATTTGCCATATCCAAAATAATGATCCCATTGTAATCGTTGTATAAAGTTCCCACAAGAATGCCTTTTCATCTCGTAGAGTATCGCCAATTCGTTAGTCACAAATCCAAAGGTATTTTTCTACAGCATCCGAATCATGAATGAATGACCGTTCGCCCACCGCTTACATCGCGTACCGTATTTCCACGCGTTTTTAATTGATTTATTGGCTTGTTTTCCCGCCAATCTTTCGTAAAATGTAAATATTTTGTTCCGAACTTAAACGATTCAAAGAAGTGGGGGGAAAAAGTGCTGTCAATCGTGCACGTTAATCTCTCTCTATCTTTCTCTCTCTTTTTTGCGAAAATTCTCTTCATTCTGATGTGTGAAACGCATTTTCTTTTTCAAATTTCAAAATTTCCCATTGGAAATTTGTGGCTATCTATACGCGTTTTGCATTTACCAAATTTTCGTCAGTCGCTTTTCAGAACGCTTGTCGTCAAAACGCTTTTGAAAGTCTTGAAGGAGGAAGAATATTCGTGTTTTTTTTTTTTATTAAATATTTTAGAAAAATTTGTTCCTCGTGAGTTCCAACAACATAAGTTGTCATAACACGAGAATATGTCCGTTTGGATGACTTATGTCAAGTACCGACGTCCGGAGTCGACCACGCGCTACAAAACTGAGTTCTATTATTTGGTGAGTGAAGGGCTGAAAAGGGGTGGGGGGTGTAGATCCTTTTTTTTTAGAATAATAAATAAATGAAAATATCAGTTCATTGAGAGGCATTTCTGACGGTTTGTCACATTGAAGCATTTTGTTGGGTGTGTTTTTTGAATATTTGTATTTATATATAAAAAAAAATTAATAATACATTGACCAGAATAACGTGCCAAATTATTTCAAAAAAGCCAAACGTGCACCTGGCATTGAGAATTCGTAAAAGTGAGAAAAGAAAATTTTCAAAAAAGCTTTTAACGATCCAAGAAAGATTTTTCTATTTGAGTTGTTTCGCAAATGGAAGGAAGAAATTTTAACCGATTTGAGATGATAATTTATTGAGGGTACTTTAAATTGCCGGACTAAATAAAAACAAACAATTAAGTGAACATTTAAAAAGTTCATATTTAGAGGCTTTGAAATAAATATCACAGGATTCTGTAGTAAGATCTCGATTAATTTTTAATTGCCTGGCATTTTTATTGCTGAAAAAATTATTGCACCTTGATTCATTAAAACGTCGACACCATCATCCGTTCGATTTGAGGCAACAATGAATAACCGATTAAATCGATACAATAACCATGTGTTAAGGGGGTCTTCTCATTGAAAACCCGTTTTTTGGACCCTTTTTAAAAAAATTCTTATTTGAAAACGCAAAGAATAATTGAAAACTTTTTTTATTTATTGTATTACAAAAGGTTCAAAGTAAATAAAAAAAATTTTTTTGCCTCGATACGTGGGCTATTCAAAAAGTAATGAGACTTCAAAGTTGGTGGTGAAAAAAAAGGTGTCGTCACGGCGGCCACGATTACGGGTCTCCGGAGCGTCCGAAATGGAAAAAAAAAACGGGGTTATAATCAGTATAGATGTAATTCTCGGGTGAACCTCAAGCTTAATTTTGTGATTTTTTTTGACAAAATGGCGGCCATTCAAAAAAAAATTTCAATTTCGGGCTTTTTTTTTTGTAGTTTAGTGTAAAAAAAAAAATAGTAAAAAATTTTTTAAAATTATGGTCGAGGTTCACCCGAGAATGGTGACAATTCTGCGTCGATTCCACTTTGTTTCATGAAAATCGGTTCAGTTGAACTGGAGATATCATGGCCGCCAGTTCGAAAAACGTGGTTTCGAGATAAACGCGTTTAAAGTTTGAAGCAACGCAAAAATTACTCGTTTTAGCGCAGATCTTGCTCGACAAAGAAGGCTATATCCTCTAAACTATTTCGAATTTCAAAAAATCCTTTTAGGGGCATATTCACAACTACCCAAGCTATAAATAAATGCAAAAAAAAAGTCGAAAAAAAAGTTGCTCAATGAGAAGACCCCCTTAAGGATTAACGATCAATAAGCAAGAAGAAATTTCACAATTTTTAAAGCTAAGCTTGAGCTCATTACTCCTTCCTTAACTCCTGCTGGAGCATAGGACCTCATTACGATAGCCACAATTCTCTAGCAGATTGCTGCCGAAAGTAAAAGAACCCCTTATTTTCAAACTGATGAAGGGTACAGTGAACAAAAATGGTTTGGTATTTCAAACGAAGGGAGAAATTTCAATAATTAAATTGCGGTGTTGATATCGCAATGAATAACATTCCCAAGAAAGTTTTTATTTTAACGAAAGTATTTTGCGTTTTCGGCTTATTTAAAAATTAGCACCGCTTATTATCCAACGCTTAATGTTTAAGATTTCTGGCCCAATGCCAATAGATGACGTCTCAAACGGACCGAGAAAAAAATAAATAAATAGAAGATTGTTGCGCTCTATTAAAAATACTGAAATTTTTATATTGAATAATAACTCGTGTCAACGGAATGACACAGAGAGCGTTGACTAAATCCAAAAACCCCCAAAAAAAAAAAAAAACAAATTCTTAGTTCAAGGCACGCACAATGAGACACCATAATGTGCGTTATTTATATCTTGAATCTTAATCAAATGAGTCAAAATGCATTTTTAAACAATTAATTGTGAACACCGATGGATGATGAGTCATTTAGTTTATGTTTTTAATTGAATTTTCCCATTTCTTTATATTTTTCTATAATTCAGCAACGCCATTCCCAGCCTGAATTTCCGACGCATAAACAACATCAAAAGCAATTAAAACCTCAACACCACCTCAGTCCACGCCCATTATCCGAAGCGAATTCGGAGCTCAGTTGTGAGCTGTTGGACGCGTCGGCCGACGAGAACGCATGTCAGTCGAGTATTGAACTGTCAACGACGAATACGTCAGGATTTGGCAGTGGCAATGGCCAACGCTATTCCGCTGACGCGAACGATGAAGATGCAGCGACGAAACGTTCCAGTGTCAATTCGAATGACACAACATCGGGTAATAGCAATAGTGGACATTCAAGCGAACGGAAGCGAGCACTTCCCAAGCACCAACGTCCATTGACACGTTATCTGCCCATATTCTCACCGGATTTGAATTTACGACATCATATAGAATCGGCTGGTCATCAGATAACACTTTGTCCGCATGTTCTTGTGGATGCATACAGCTGCAGGGGGTAAGTGGAAAGCTATCTCTCGGTTCTTTGCAAAGAAAAATTTTCATTAAAATTGATCGTTCTCTCCTTTTAGGTACCTTCATAAATTGGGTGCAACTTTCCATGGTTGGGCGCGACGCTGGTTCGTCTTGGATAGGCAGCGCAGTGCATTTATGTATTTCTCAGATAAATCGGAGAGAAAGCCACGCGGTGGGGCGTACTTTTCGGTGAGTAAAAAAGAGACTTTAACTTGAAAAAAAAAATGTGCAACCCGAGTTAAAAATAAATCTATGATTTTCATTTAGACAATCGATGAAGTCTATTTGGATCATTTAAATGCATCGAAGAGTGGTCGCCCACATTGTACATTTATTGTGAAGACGAAAAAACGTAGCTATCACCTACAGGCCGCTTCAGATGCAGCAGCAAGGATATGGATAGATGCCATAATAACCGGAGCTCAAGGAAATTTAGACTATTGAAGTGAAAACCATTATCGACTTAAATTCACTTGACTAATTTTATGAATTCATCTTTAGGTTAAATTCTATGTACTTTAAGTGAACTATTATGTACAGCTAAAAGTAATTAAGTATACAAAGAAAATTTTGTAGAAAAAATTGGAACAAAAAAAGGGTAAAAGAGTAGTAAACGTGTGAATCCTAGATTCACATATATAATGCACTGACAAAAGTGTTCTTTAAAGAAATCAAGTATTTTTTTTTTACAAGTATTTAGTTTTAATACTTCCTGGGTAGAATTTAATATGAAAAAAAAAATTAAGAATGGAATAAAAGAATTAACTTTGCTCAAGAAAATTACTTAACCACATATGCTCAAGTTTGAAAACAATAGTTTCTATAACGCCTTTGTGCCTTTGTAAGACCAACATTGTAGCCTATTATAAGAAAGCATTTATGAATGCACATTCATATGTAAATATTGATCAATAACGCATTTTTATAGTCGTGAAAGAATATTATTTAGGCAACATTGTATTAATTTCATAACTTTATAGACTGTAAAATATGAAAATTTGAAAATATAACAACTCTCAGAGTATTTTATGAAAAGTAAGTAGAGTTGATTAAATAACAAAGTGGATTGCAATACGTTTTATGAGTAGAAACCTTCAATTTACCACATTTAAATATGAAGAGCGGATATCTGAATAGACCGAAAAAATAACTCCTTGGAGAAAACAAAAGAAAAGAAAAAAAAAAAAAAACCCTATTCTGGCTATAAAAAAAAAAAAAAAAAAAAACCCATTCTGGCTATTAAAGATAAAAAAAAAAACAAATAATATCGGTACTCCGAATACCTATTCTTAAATGTTACCATGTCTATCAATATACCTTATAATCCATTCATGAAATTGCGCTATGAATGCATGAACATCTCCAACAAAGCCTGAAGTTTCTAGAACTGGCGGTGGATCCATTTCATCTCCATAAGCATGCCGAATAAAATGCTCACATAGGAAAATGGCACCAACAACATCGATTGTCAACACTTCCTCCCTGAGCGATAGTTTCGCAAAGGATTCTGACATTTGTTTTAAAATTGTAAAAGCCTGCATCGAAAGGCATTCTGAAAGTCGAATAGTTTGGGAAGAATTCATAAAAAAAAAAAAATTTTTTTCTTTCACCTGGACGTTCAGCACGCGATGCAACGAAGTATTTATGTAGAAGCTCAGTAGCTTCGGAGGTAAAATCAACTGTACGTTTTGAGATGACGGCTAAAAATTTCCGCATTTCTTCATCGCTTATGGACAAATGATCAACAGTTGACTCATTTCCTCCAACTGATTCCTTTTTCAGTAGAAAATCCACCAAAGCCTCTTTATTTTCGTCTGTGAGTTCCATAAAGACGGGTATACCGAAAATTCTGTAATTAAAATTTTACGTAGAGAAATGGAAATGCTTTTTTTTTTTTGTGGGTTTACAAACTTGACGAATTTGTTGAATATCTTTTTATCTTTGGATTTGCTCTCAAGCGCATACCAATGGGCCCATATTGCCGTTTTAAGAGGATAGATTTGTGGTGTTCGTTCAACGGAAATGCGCGACAACTCAATAAACTTTAAAATCTCTTCTTTCCGATTCGATTTTATGGCAGTCCATTCACCTACATAAAAAACTCCACCTTGTGCTAGTTGAATGGGATCCGCTTGTATCCATTTACGATTACGAAATGTGCCGCTAAACGGCTGTTCATACACAGGACCAACAAATCGTTCTGCTAAATCAGCAATTTTACTTAACAATATATTAGCCATATATGTATCGTGGCTCATGAGGACAATGGGAATCGGTGAAATTTTCGAGTATTTCTGCGAATGAAAGTAATGTTAAAGGAGCTTTAAATGAACGAATTTAAAAGGTAATCTTACCCCAATGGAAGCAATACTGAGCAATAATGACATTTTTATGTTAACGAAACAACTCATCGGCATCTCGTCCTGACAGAGCTGAGCACTAATCGCGTATACAAAACAAAAATCTGAATATTTTGGTTTCATAAGATCGTGAAGTTGTTGTACTGCTTCAGGAATGTCGGTAGGATCTGCTCTTGAGTATGGTTTTTCGTTCAATACTTTCTGAACCAATTGTGCAGAAATTTCCGCAATACACTTTAACAATTCGTCCATGGACGATTCCGGTTCTTCGTTGGAATCGTCTGTGACGGCTTGGGAAGGGTAAGTTCCACTGTCAATGATTGTAACATTGTCAATTGCTGTATTTTCAGTAGCAAATGCAAGTGAGGTACTTGGTAGACTATGTGACGTTGAAAAGCTTTTATCGGCTGCTTTTGAGGTTGTCGGAGGGCTATGAGGAGCATAAATGAAGTTTTGAGCTGCTGCACGAGATGTTGTCGGAGGGCTATGAGGAGCATAAATGAAGTTTTGAGCGGCCGCACGAGAGGTTGTCGGAGGGCTATGAGGAGCATAAATGAAGTTTTGAGCGCTGCACGAGAGGTTGTCGGAGGGCTATGAGGAGCATAAATGAAGTTTTGAGCGGCTGCACGAGAGGTTGTCGGAGGGCTATGAGGAGCATAAGTGAAGTTTTGAGCAGCTGCACGAGATGTTGTCGGAGGGCTATGAGGAGCATAAATGAAGTTTTGAGCATGCTGCACGAGATGTTGTCGGAGGGCTATGAGGAGCATAAATGAAGTTCTCAGCAGTTGCACCAGATGTTGTCGAAGGACTATAGTGAGCACTAACCAAGTTTCGAGCAGCTGATTTTGATGTTGTCGAAGGACTGTAGCGAGCATTTTGGATTATTGGCAATGAATTGGATACATTTCGTTGGATAGTTGAAGCATTTTTTTCCGTTCGCAATTGTGTATTTGATTTGATTTCATTTTTTTTAATGTCTTCGATTTCTCTGTCTAACATTGCTATCGTGTCCTCATCAAAAATGGGCACGTCAAAATCCATTTCATCCCAATGAGCGAATTCTTTATCGAAAGTTGTATCGATTTGACACTGAGATGATAGATCTAGGGAGCTTGGTGATACTGATTGGCATGTTTTGTTAGTTATATCTAAATTAGTGTCCTTTTGATGATCTCTTTCTTTAATTGGACTAAAGTTTGAATCTGATGAAATATCGATCTTAATTTGCTCTATATCTTGCGTTGTAATTAATACTGAGCTGGAGTCCATTGAATTCTTTGCTGTATCAGTAAAGGAATTAAATAGGTCCGAATCATTTTGAAAGATCAAATTTTTAGGTTCAGAGTATTGCGATGGTAGTTCCTGTCGATTTTTATCAATAACATCCAATGACTGTGTCGGTGGAATACAGTCAAACTCAAATATCTCATCTAATTCATCAACGGAAATATCATCAACGGCCGCCAATGCTTTCTCTAAAACTCTATCACGTTCCATGCTATAAATTCTTGAGCCTTAGGGTGATAGTCGTAATAGCCTGTTATAATATAACGTGTTCCAAGTAACAGCTCGCAATCGTGAGTGTGATCTGTTAATTAAAAAATTATAAACATAAGTATGAATATTTTTAAGATTTTTTTTTTTGTAGCTGACCTCTCACTTTCACAATAATGGACTGAAATATTTTTCCAAATGTTTTTGGAGTCAGTACACTTTCAATTAGTTGGATACTTAATAGACAGATTTTTTGTCTAACTCGTAGCTTTGCATGTTCTAGCATAGGTTGAGAACAGCTACTGCAAATGGGTGCCCTTACAACGTTTTGTAAGATTCTATTCCGTTTACAGCCAGTATTGCAATACCAAACCGACTGAAGTCTGCAAATGAAGTTAAAGGAACGCTATAGAATGTACAGAAATACATAGTTTCAAATTTATGTATATTTTACTCACACAAGCTCCTCTTGTTCTGTGTGCGCTCTCAAAATCCCATCTAAATTACAAAGTGTTAAGAGATAAGCGTTGTTTGGTGGATCGAAGAGTAATCTCTTTTGGTGCGGCAATCCTATGAAACGTATTAGCAAGTGCACCTGATCAAATCCAATAGTGGTTAATCCAGATTCAGCTTTTGATTGCTTAATTATATCTCGTATAATAACATGAATCGAGTACTTTGCTTCGTTCTCGAATTGCTCAGGCTCTTCCACCGCGAAATGGAGAAGTTCCTGGAACTTATCCAAGAAATCAGCGTAAACGAAAGGTAGTTTAACGACTACAGCTCCTAGCTTGTCTTCGGGCGTTCTTTTTTCCTTATAGTTCTCAATATATATCTTTGTAGATTCTTCAATGATTTTAAGTAGATTATTGTGTCGTATGTATTTTTCGATTGTCTTCTGCTCTCGGAATCTATTAATCAAGCTGTTAATTTCGATACCTATTGTTTATTGTGAGATACCTACGATTGAGATATCAAATCTTCACTTCCAATTGAGGAACCACTAGCCATAATAGTTGACCCGCTTTAAAATTTCAAAACAAAGTTTCTTCGAAGTAGTGCTGCCAGACTTTCGATAGAGTTACTCGTTACTCTCTTGATTCTATCATGTGTAGGATGGGTCATTTAGATATGTTTTATATTTAAACACATTGCTAGTTAAACATTTTTATCTCAGTGGTTCGTCGTTTTTCGAGAATTTCATCGTTGAAATTCAAACAATTTTTCGGCAACAATAAGGTTTGATTATTCCATAGAAAGCTAATATTTCGATGTATAGTAAGTAATCAGTTGAAATCTAATTTAATCGTAAATTCATATAAATTTTGAAGTTGTGAAATTCTCATATCGACAATGCAATATGAATGTATAGTAACGAGTTTTAAATAATGACATCAAAAAGTTGAATGACGTCACGACAAACATCTGGAAAGTTGTCAAAACATGTCCGAAAATCGAGAAAGTGGCAGCGCTATTTTGATTTTCGTCTCAATAAGCCTTTAAGAAGATTTGTAACAAAAAAATGAGAGAAAGCCCTTTAAGTTACAGACGCTCGTCCCCTTTTTTGTTTAATTGCTTTCTACTTCAGCCACGATGCTCTCAACTGAGAATCGGGTAATACCAATTTGCTCACAGAGCAGTCGTGCTTCGCCAGTGAAAGTGATCGTTTGGCTTTGTTGTTCCAATATTGAAGAAAATTGTCTTATGAAAAATGAGCTCTAAAGATGTGTACATCGTGGCGGCTGCTAGAACTCCGATTGGATCATTTAATGGCACACTCAGTGGACAAAAGGCGTCCGACTTGGGTAGTGTTGTGATCAAGGAAGTACTTAGGCGTGCCTCAGTCGAAGGCAAAGATGTTGATGAAGTCATTATGGGACAAGCGTTAACGGCAGGCCAAGGGCAAAATCCCGCACGGCAGGCAATAATTAAAAGCTGAAATTCCAATAAGTGTGCCTGCTTACGGATTAAACTTACTCTGCGGATCTGGATTGAAGTCTGTAGTTCTTGGATTCCAGTCTATTCGAAGCGGAGATGCAAAAATGACAATTTGTGGCGGTCAGGAGAGTATGACAATGGCACCGCATTCAATTTACATGCGCCAGCCTGTGAAATTGGGTGAGGCGAAAATGTTGGACACAATGGTACACGATGGTCTGACTGATGCAATGCACTACATACATATGGGTGTAACGGCGGAGAATCTGGCTACCAAATACAATATATCACGTATCGAACAGGATGAGTATGCAGTTCGTTCACAAAACCTGGCCGAATCCGCTCAGAAGGATGGGTATTTTGATAATGAAATCGTTGCTGTGCCAATTGCTGATCGAAAGGGCGTAATAAAGCTGTTCGATAAGGACGAATACATTAAAGCGGGGAGCAAAATTGAAGATCTTGCAAGATTGAAACCGTATTTCGTAGCAAACGGCACCGTAACGCCTGGAAATTCTTCTGGTATTAATGATTCTGCTGCTGCTGTTTTGCTTATGTCAGCGGAGGAATGCAATAAACGTAAACTCAAGCCATTGGCTAGAATTGTTGCATGGACGCAAACAGGTGTTGAACCTGATATTATGGGAATAGGTCCCGTGACGGCGGTTGAAGCGGTTTTGAAAAAAGCTAACTGGTCAAAGGATGATGTTGATCTATTTGAACTGAATGAAGCTTTCTCTGCGCAGTCTTTGGCGGTATTGAAGGAACTTAAAATCGATAGCAGAAAAGTTAATATTAACGGAGGTGCCATTGCATTGGGACATCCTATTGGTGCGTCCGGCTGTCGAATTCTAGTCACTTTACTTTATGCTCTTGAACGAACTGGCGGAAAGAGGGGCATTGCTAGCTTGTGTATCGGTGGCGGGATGGGCATTGCGATGGCTGTCGAACGTGTCTCATAACCAGTTTTACTGAGCTTTGTTTGTAGATAATATTTGACGTACTTAAAAGCTGACTTTTACGTAAAAGATGCTATCAGTAGCTGCGTCTTTCTTATGTAAATGAGTCTCAATCCGGAATATGATTTCGTATGTTTACACTCGAAATACACATTCATTCAAAAATACTTGAGCGTTTACTGGTTCGATGAAATCTCTCTTTGTTAGTCGAGGGTCGAGATTGAAAAACAATTGAGTACTGATCTGAGAGGTGCTGTCATCAATTTGGATCTAACGACGGCAGATGGACTGTAGTTGAAAAATGTTCGCTTATCTGTAATTTTGGGTACGAAAGGTTTTTGTGATTATTATGCCAAGTTGTTTGAAAATTATTCCTGCTAGTCTTACTATTCTCATTCAAAAATTTTTCTAGTCGTGCAATAGAGCCTAGGTCCAGATCCAATGAGTTTAGACTTTTAAAATTAAAGCTTTTGTCCATGGATTTGAAATACTTGAATGTTGAAATACATTAAGGACTTTGTTTTCGGAAGATGGGTTTGCTGACGATCCTTTCTAAGAAGTTTTCTGAATAAACAACGTTAAACTCTTTTTCCTGCGGTTCTCCAAACGAAAAAACGTTGAATAGGATTTTTTTCATCTTTATATATATTTTTTATCCACATCTGCTCAACATCTATCCATGAAATGTAAAAAAGCGCACAAGAGATATTGTGCACACGTTGGAAAATGCTTATCGGTTGGATTTGGCGACACGTTCCAATTCATCCTTCTTTTTAATAGCGTAAGAGTTTGATGAACCCTAAAAATAAAAATAAACTTTATTAGAAAGAATTCTGGTAACTTATTGCAACAACGCCACGAAATTTCATTACAAAGGGTGGCTGATGTTGGCTTAAAATATTTGTACTTTAGCTTGTAAGCCGTTTGAGATGATTCAACAAACGCCAAGACGCTAAAAATTTTAATTTTGTCTCCAAGCGAATCATCGAAAGTTAAAGGCGCTACGATGAATAGAGGGAGACTTAATGCTAGTGAGTAGTTTGCATTGGAATTACCTTAGCAGCATTAATTAGCTCGTCGGCTAAACATTCAGCAATTGTCTTGATGTTTCTGAAAGCAGCTTCACGTGCACCGGTGCAGAGTAACCAAATTGCCTTAAAAAGAAGAGATTTTTTTTTTAGATCGTCGCTGAAGTATTTTTTTTACCCGAAGAGAAAATAGTAAGTTTAAAATATTTGTTGTATACCTTCTTTTTAACCAAAGAGCTTTCTTAAAACCGCATAAATGGCAGTTATGAAAAGTAAATATTAGTCTAGCCTTGTATACGAACTAACAAAAAAATTAACATTCTTGAAAGCTATAATTCTAGGCTGTAATAGCAGATTCCGTTATTGACTATTTGAATAAATGTAATTTTCTGCCATGTCACAAAGCCATTAAAAAGACGCTGATGTGACTACGGATATAGAAAAAAAATTTAGTCTCGCCTATCGTTATAATCAACCATAAGAAAGGATATTATGGTGATCTTGTTATAGGCTTAAGCAACCATAGATCTATTCATGGGCATACATTGTTGCATGTAGAGTTACTACTTACTTGGTTCACACGACGAAGGGGTGACACATCTACCGCTTGACGACGCACAGTACCAGCACGTCCAATACGTGTGGAATCTTCACGTGGACCAGAGTTAATGATTGCGCTGACAAGGATCTGAAAAATGTTACATTATATTACTAATGGTTCATTCCATATCGAAATAAGGTACCTATATTGTCGTTTTATCTAGGGGAACTACTAAAATTGAATAAAATCAAATTAGCTTTCCCAATATAAAACGATTATTCTAGTCCTAAAAGAGACACCATAAATATCGATTGCCATTATGATGCTCTAGTTAGGACCATATAATTTTTTGAACAGACTTCTCTAATGATGTTTACCTGCAGAGGATTCTCTCCGGTTAATAAATGAATGATTTCGAAGGAGTGTTTAACAATACGGCATGCCATAAGTTTCTTGCCATTATTGCGTCCCTTCATCATCAAGGAGTTGGTCAAACGTTCTACAATTGGACATTGTGCTTTGCGGAAACATTTGATAGCGTAACGACCAGCGGAGTGGGGTAAATAACGTGCAAATTTCTCCTTGACCGCAATGTAATCCTGCAGCGAGATATCATTTACAGTCACGTCATCGCAAGACCAACGACCGAAGAGCTTAATTTCCGGTAATTCCGCTGCAACAACATTTGTTTCCAAAAGTGTATCAACAGGCTCGATCTCAAGAGGAGGCTGTTCATCATATTGCTCTACATTTTCAATCACATCTGCCATTCTGTAAACGATACAACAAAAAAAAAAATCGTTTAATCACTGAATATTCCTTCTTAAAGTATTTTACTGGCGAAGTATAATTTTGTAGGTTTTTGCTTTATTAAGGTTGAATCTATTCCGATACCCTTAAGAGGATAGCAAACCAAGATTTCTGTGGTCCAGCAGCATTTAAAAGTTTGCGAAGGAGAAGCACACTTTAGTCCAACTTTTGGACGTTTTCATCATTCCCTTTTTTTCATAAAACTTTCCCACGTGCAAGTTGCTAAATCTTCAGTTTTGACATATTCATTTTGACATCAGTTCATAACCTCACTTTAGGTACTGAAACTTTAAAGGGTTTTTCTCGCGTTCGATTTAACATTTCGTCATAAAACAAAGCACTAAAACGTTGCTTAGCTACTTACATTAACTTTAAAGAAAAGAAATGTGTTTCTTAATGCAGAATTACTTACTTTTCTTAAAAGAAAAATTGCCTCCGTTGCAAGTAGTAATGGCGTTCGCCTGAAAAAGAACATGTTGTTAGGGATGTGTAAGATACATCGATTGAATGTTACGAAAATCGATACATAGCATTGTTTTGGAATCGATATTTTCACATTTCAGTTATAACTGTGCAAGAAAGGATGCACTTTTCTGAAAAGAATTGGAAATATTCTGCAGCGCTCTGTTAATTTAACGTGCTGACGAAAAATCCTGAGTCATGTACTATGACATAAAATGCATTTATTTACAAAACATTTATCAAAAGCCGATAAATCTAGCGCAATCACAAATTGTTTTGACAGTTTTTCATATCCGGCGATAAGATGCAGAGTTGCATTCAAAATCAATATCGATACACAAAATACACAGAAATATAGTTTTGCTTGCGCCCGTTTACACATACCGTCAATATCGTTCAACAAAACGCAGTTTGTAGGAGAGAAGAGAGCGGGGAGAGAAATCCCCGCTGGTTGAGACAGTTTCATTACTTCGGAATTCATGCGTTATGCGTAAAATTTACTCTTGGGCTGTTGCATTTCACATCAAATCGTAAAAAACTAATTACGGATCTCTCGTATAAACGCAATAATTCGCAATTACGCTATTTACACGTTAAGACATTTCGATAATGAAACAAATTCTCGATGGCAAGGGAGGCAGGGGGAAGAAAGACCACATTCCCGTGCGTCCCTAGCCAACAAAAAGTGTGTTTCATTATCGAAATGTCTTAGAGGCCATTTACACGTTAAGACATTTCGATAATGAAACACACTTTTTGTGGGCTAAGGACGCACGGGGATGTGGTATGGGAGCGCTTTTTTCTCTTCCCCCTGCCTCCCTTGCCGACGAAATTTTTGTTCCATTATCGAAATGTCTTAACGTGTAAATAGCGTATTAACGTGTAAATGGCCTCAATCGTAATTCAGTCGAGTTTCTTTGCGTTTTATTCCATACTTGAGTTTCTTAACACCTATACTGAGATATGCAGTAAGTAAAGCTCATAAGATGCAGTACGTGTCAAATGAAAAAATTGAAAGAGTATCAGAAAGGTAAATACGATATACTATAAAAATGCTTTACTTGAGATGTAAAGATAATCATGTGCCAGGGTTAAAGACATGTCGACTTGCCTGCTAAAATTACTTTGCCATAAATTATAGTAACGATGTTGCCATTTTTTATGCGAAGTATAAATGCACCAGCGGACAGCTGAGGATTGTGGCACAGTTATTTAAATGATCACATACTGAACCGACTTCGAAAGATTGTGTTGAATTATTGTTGGCATACTTTAGAATTCAAGAACGTGAATATAGTTTGTCTCTACTGACACTTTCGAGTTGTAGCGAATTGTCCTAATGTGCAAGTAGTTACTGCATATCTCAGTATAGGCTTTTAACATTCTATTCACGTAATTCATATTGCCGTCTGAACGTAACATTAAACGATTGCAAGCTATCGGCCGTTTTTGTTATCGTTGAAACCCATAGCGCTATCGATAGCTGTTGAGCTCGTCTATATTATTAGATATTTGAATTTTTGTTATTAAACCGGTCGACAATGGACGATAAGCTGACCCGGTATGAAAAGATAGCTTTCCTTGGAGAGGGACAGGTTAGTAAAAACGAAAGATCAGTATGGAACTGCTTGAACTACACAAAAGATAGAGAACTTACCGACTGACGGGTAAACAAATAATAATAGATAATACTATTCCTTTTATTCTTTTAGTTCGCCACTGTATATAAAGCGCGAGACGTGTTAACCGACCAAATAGTCGCAGTAAAGAAAATCAAAATCGGCAGCCGCGAAGAAGCTCAGGATGGAATAAATCGAACAGCTTTACGTGAAATTAAGTTGCTGCACGAACTTAACCATGAGAATGTCATTGGGCTTGTCGATGTGTTTGGTCATAAGTCCAACGTATCATTGGTTTTTGATTTTATGGACACGGATTTGGAGATTATTATCAGAGATCAAAAGATTATTCTAACACAAGCGAACATTAAGGCTTACATGATAATGACATTACGTGGCTTGGAATATATGCATTTAAATTGGATACTACATCGCGATTTGAAACCAAATAATTTACTTGTAAACTCCGATGGGATACTTAAAATTGGGGATTTCGGTTTGGCAAAATTTTTCGGCTCGCCAAATCGTATTTACACACATCAAGTTGTGACACGTTGGTATAGAGCTCCAGAATTACTCTTTGGCGCCCGTCAATATAGCACTGGAATCGATATTTGGGCTGTTGGCTGTATACTTGCGGAGCTATTGCTTCGTGTACCCTTTTTGCCAGGGGAATCTGATTTGGACCAACTAACGAAAACATTCCATGCACTTGGAACACCGACCGAAGAGAATTGGCCAAATGTTACTAAGCTACCAGATTACATTAAATTTAAGGCTTTACCGGGAACACCTTTGCAACATATATTCACTGCTGCCCCCGATGATCTTATAGCTCTGGCACAAAAATTGCTAGCACTGAATCCTGCGAATCGTTGCACATGCACCGAAGCATTAAATATGAAATATTTTTCCAATAAACCGGCACCGACAGTGGGTCACAAATTACCAATGCCGACTTCAAATAAGGACAAAGTCGATGAGAAGCCAAGTCTCAAACGCAAACTAATCGAATCTTTGGAAGGAGTCGGATTACCGAAAAAACTTATGTTTTAGTTTAATTTATATATCATTGTTGGATAGTTTAAGTCTTGGTATTTAGTAGTGGAATTCACTTCAGCGTCATTATTTTTGCTTAACAGTCTTTGTCATCGGACAATTTTTATTTCATTTGTTTATTTAACTATTGCTTTACAATTTATTTTCTTGAAAGTCTATTTAAAGAGCTTCATTTATTATGTAAGCTGTTTTTTTTATCATTTTCACGTTCGCATCTTAAGTCTTTGCTCTATATCTCTCGCTTTTTATAAAAGAGCTGTCTGCCCAAAGACTTAAGACGCGAACGTGAAAACAGTTATAAAAATCCTACATAATAAATGGTCAGCCCCCTTATATATGAAATGAATTTCCATTTTCAATTAAGTTTTTGTTTTTTCTTTTTGTTATAGTTGTCATGCATTGCATTAATAAAATTCTTATAATAAAAACCATAATGGTTCGCTTCAATGAAAGTTATTTTTTTATTTAAGAACTTACCTTAATTAGGGGGCCGTCTTTCTTATATGAAGAAATTGCTTAGAATGTCGATGTGTAGATAATAAAAACAATGGGTTCTTGACGTGTAAGCCATCCTTAAACTCTTCATGATTACAAAATAAGTCCAACTAAGCGTAATTTTTGTTACTTTTACCAATCATTTCAAAATGTTTTCTTGAAAGGAACTTCTATTAACTGTAAAATAAACAAACAAGAATCATTAAACAGCCAATACTTCTTTTTTTTTTTATTGATTTCATACAGTATAAACTGAACTTATGATTAATTTCCATTTAAATATCATATATTTCTACAACAAGCTTCTCTCAGGTAAGTTTGTACCGAGGTACTTTTTTTCATTCGAATTTCATTTAAGTACACTTCTCAATTTGAATTCAATTCCATTCAAAAGACTGTATTGAAAAGAAAAATTTTGCATCTTGCTATTTAAAAAAAAAAAAATCAATGCACTTAAGTTGAGGTGAGGTAACGTTGAAGGATGTTTTTTGTTAAGAGGCTGTCCATTAATTAAGTAAGATTTTTATTACTGCTTTCACGTTCGCGTCTTAAGTCTTTGCTCTATCTCTCTCGCTGTTTATAACAGAACAGACTTAAGACGCGAACGTTAAATCACTTTTAAAAAATCGTACGTAATTAATGGACAGCCTCTAACACATAGAAAATTATAGTTCCTTTCTCCTAAGATAATCAAAATGAAAACTTAAAATTTAAATCACATCTCTTATAAAAAAAGTAAAGATTAAATAAATACGTTTTTCTTTTAATACTAAAAAACCAAATGACAGAGCTTGATTGAGGATAGATTTAGAAAATTATTTCTTTATATTAAAATGGATAGTTATTTGCATATGTATGTGAAGGTAAAAAAGAATAGGTCATATTTTGAGGGAATTTTTATCTCTGCTTTCCAAGTCATTTAATCACTTTGCTGTCTATCAATTTTAATTCTGCAATCTTACGGTTCAGAAAGTAAAACAAATGGATAAGAAATTTCATTTTCGCACCATTTTTTGAGATTTAACATTTCTTAAAATGTGAAAATAATAACAATATCTTAACATTCAATAATTAACCTTTAATTACTTTGAATTATAGAAAACCCAATAAAAGCCCGCTATAAATGTTAATTATATATTTTTTTTCCTACAAAAGAAAATAGCTCATTCTATTAAGCCATAGCCACACGCTCTAACAAAATAATTAACTTAAAATTACATTTTTCTTAGACGTTTAATTATGTATATTTGTATAATTTAAATATAATAAATAATTTGGTTCGATTTCGACATAAATAAATGACTTTATATAAAAAAAAAAAAAAAATGAAAAAAAAATCAACTGACTACACAATAACATAAATATAATGCCTTAGTGCTAATTCTTTTCTGCAAATTGATATTTCTAATTATTTATGATTTTCTACATTTATTAAAGCTAATTAGTTTGTTTTCATTTTATCAATAAAAAAAATTTTTTTAGTTCTAGCAAAGGTCACAATTTTGATTACTTTTTTCGACTGAAACCGCCTGAATTCTATTCACCACAGATTTTAAGGAAAGAGAGTTTTGAAAACTAGTTGATTTCAAACTTCTATCATAGGGCTGCAGCCATAAAACAAAAAATTAATAGGGTGCCCTCAGCGTCCTCAGATCATACGACAGCTCATCACTTTAAAAAAAAAAACTTCCTTACATAGCTCCAAAATACTTGAGAAACTGTTTAAGAACTACTGTAGTTTCACGGAATAATAATTATGTATAGGGCTACAGAAAATATTTAAAATCGACACCTAAAGGTATGCATTTGAATATTTAAAAACCAATTTATATCATTTTAAGCCTTTAAAAATGGAGACCAATCCAGGCTTTAAAAATATTCGCACATCTTCAAAATCCCTTCTTCAAAATGTTACTAAATAGGGAAGCCTACAAGAATGGCCAGATTTGTCACTATCGGAAATATTCGCAATATTGCATACTTTTGGGTGCTCAATTTAAATACTTTCTGTTGCCATAAGTATGCATTTTATGCGAAAAATTCTTAAGAACCTAATAATTTTCCAGCCAACCATATTCGAATCGCTCCGAAAAGGAGCGTAACAGGACTCCTTTTAAAGCGCCCTGACGAAGTGTTTTCGGAGTGCTATAAATAGGAGCGTAAAAGGACTCCCAATGGAACTTTTCGGAGTAGTGTTTTTGCCAAGATCTCAAAAAAAAAAAAAAAAGAAATCCGCATTAAGGGAGACTAACGAGTCATTTAAAAAAATGTATAATTGAAAGAGAGTCCAAATCTACTCTCAAGGAGCATTCTAGCAACCATAGAAGAAATATTTTGAAACTCCGAAAGGTATACTTTTTAGATTTTGGGCTCCGTATACTTTTCTCTCGGGAAAACGCTCATTAAGAGCTCCTGTCCGAGCGTTTTAAAAGGAGTCTTTAGGAGCGCCGTCCGGACTCTTTCAATGGTTTGGCTAGGGCAGCAGAAAATATTCAAATTCAACACCCAATAGTATGCACATAAATATATAGGTTATTTCCAATATTGAAATACTTTCCCTTATGAAAATGTCTGAATTTGTACAAATCTTCAGCAATACTTTTTAGAGTTGTGCGGATCTTCTGAAAGCTTTAATTAGGCTTCGGTATTAAGAGCTTAAAATTATATAATTTTTTTTTGAATATTCAAAAGCATACTTTTAGGTGTTGAATTTAAATATTTCCCCTTTTTTTGGAAACATTCTAATTCTACTCTTTCTCAATATGTTCTTACCGTCTTAGTGGCCATGATTTTAGTCTTCCGATCTCGCAGTCCCTTGACAATTCATATAGATTTTTGTAAGAGAAGAATTACTTCTAGAATGATTAACTTCGGCACGCGTTTCAGTAACAAAATAAAAAAAAATTCCCTTCAATCATTTCAAATTTCCCTCTTTTGAATGATATCTTTGTACGACTATAAGTTTATAGTATCTAAATCCTGATAGGGTGCTCGCGGACTCAGATCATCTTCACTTTTACTGGACCCAGCATAGTCATTGCTTCCATCGATTGTCTCTCCAAGTGAATTCGTCGAATGGGGATTATTATTTGATCCATTATTATTATTATGCTGTTGATGATGGTGATTTGTTTTGGTGTCATTCGGTGCACTCTGAACTTTCTTACTGCCCAGGCCAAGCGGGAATGCCAGCTCTTGTGGTAGCTTCCGCATAATTTTTCCCGACGTAATAAGACGACCAAAGCCCTCCTTTAAGGATCAAGAATAGATTCATTATTATTATTGTTTTTAAAAATAAATTCATAGAAACAATAACGATGAGGATATTTGAAACAAACCTGATGGGCGAAGGCATAACCAGAACGCAGAGAACGCCTCGCTCGCCGTGATGAAGGCGTTCGCAATACAATATTTTGACGCGAGCGTAGACTCGCTTGTCGACGTTTAAGACGAATCTAATAAAAGAGAAAGGGAGAAAAGAAACAGAGTGATGAAATTTTTAAATGGAAAATCTTACTGCTATTTTTACCTTTTCGGACAGGCTCGGATGTACATCGATCAGATAGAATTTGTATGCTAATACTGGTGCCATTATCACAGTAACCGTTATGAACATTGTCGCCCAAAATGTTAAGTCTTTCATTGCTTGGGTTAATGAACCAACGTAAGGACCTCCGATTACATAATTATAAAAATAATCGAGCACAAAATACCAAATAAGACTGCCCCAAATCATTATGTGATTAAAGATCGTCCAGTAAGATGTGTAAAGCGCAATCTTTTTGTTTAAAAAGAAAAAAAAAATTACTTGATTAACATGCTTTCGGGAAGAATCTTATCAAGTTGATACATTTGGGGCAACAGAAAACAATCAAGACCTTAAGTCATGCATATGAATGTTTAAAAAACCAATTAATATCCTTTTAAGCCATTATAAAAGGATCTTAATTAAGGCTTAAAAGATATCGTCCCTGGGCAAAATTACAGGCATGAAAAGACTTATTACCAGAGCTGGGATTTTGTTGCTTTTAAAAAATTAAAGTATACTTTATGGAGCAAAAATTTTTCTTACCAACATTTTGCGAATCAGTTTAGCGAAGTTGAACTTAAACTGCTTTTCTAACTTCAAAAGAATTCATATTGAAGTTAAAAATCGATTTGAATCTTAACTTTATGTGAGTTAGACAAAATTTTTACTCCATAAATATGCTTTAAATTTATAAAAGCAACAAAACCCGAGCACTGTTTATCACCAGGGCAACCAAAAATATTTAAATTGTAAATATTCACTTCAAAGTTTAGGGAAAAAGATATTAATTTATAGGCTATTTGTTGCCTGTTGAACTTAGTTCCAACTATTGCATGATCCGTAAAAATTCATAATAAACTTCTAAAGGAGTGTTATAAGTAGGCGTTTTTTTTTTCAAATAAAAAAAAAACCACGGAGTAGGTAGGTAGGTTGAAGTGGCTGCCAATGAGGCCGTTAATCGGCCCATTGTGATACCAAGGAGGTTTTCTTCTGTTTCTGTGAGTGTATATGTCTTATTATTAGAGCGTGTATTTTTAAGCATTTATAAAATTGAAGCGTACTTTATGGGGCAAAAAATTTTTTCAATTTAGATAAAGTTAAGATTCAAATCGATTTTAGCCTATTAAAGACTTTTTCAAAGCTAGGAAATTCCCTTGAAGTTCAAATTCGTTACTTATTTCCAAAATGGTGATAAGAAAAAAAAAATCCCCCCCACAAAGTATGCTTCAAATTTATAAATGCTTAAAAATACACGCTCTACTTATTATGTAGTGTGCCCCTAATATGCGATTTTTTGAAAAACCTATGCTAGGCTTGGAACATTACACTTCGCTTCGCCTGTGTCGGGAATCGAACCTCGGATCCTGGGATCAAGAGCATAGCACGCATCCCCTACGCTATCCCAGAGCCACAACGTGGACAATATTGACATATACTTATATTTTTAGGAGTCAATTTAAATATTTCTGGTTGACCTGCTTAGCACTATCGGCAATATTCGGAATATTGAAATGCATACTTTTAGGAGCTGAATTAAACAATTTTCTGTTGCTCTACTCTTTCATTTTTCCGTTAATTCTGACATATCTTTAATGGTTTAACTTATGCTGTATTCCCTCTTAAAACTTAATAGTCATTCAAAAAAGAAACCGACTCACCTGTGCTGTATTATCAATAATCAATATTGTTGCGACAACGGCACCCAAAGTCATATGATCACTTAAAATAAGTCCATGAGATGAAACGCCCTCCTTATAAGTACCTTTAAAATTAAAAATTTTAAGCATTATATTCTCTATTCTAGTCTCTCAAATGATCTGTAAGTATATCTCACCATAGGGTATTAAAAATAATATCAGCGAACTAAACACTCCATGAAGCACACTATAAACGAATTCTCTAGTATTGAATAATTGACTTTTAAGTCCAGGCGTATATAATTTTGGGAACTCAAGACTATGCCTATCCGAAACATCTTGTTCGAATATACCCAACGCCAGTACAGGCAGCGAAGTATAAAATAGATTATAAACCGATATAAACATGGGATCAAAGACAGTCTGCAAAAAAGAAAAGAAAAGAAGACCAAAAATATGAAATATTAAGTTTTATGATTTCAAATGGTGCTCTAACCTGTGCGCTAAAGCCGCAAAAGAACGAATACCAACAATGACATAACGTAAATGCAAAATTTTTATAAAAAAAATATCGTAGAAATTTGCACATTCGATAGTAGGACCAACGACCATGAACCAATAGAAGTCTTTCAAGATAACGAAATTGTGCGATCGAATAATCGCTGGCGAGCACTGCCTGCAGGCCTTCTTGTCCCGATATACCTACACCGATGTGGGCAGCTAAAAGAAAAGAAAATTATTAAAATATTTAAATAAATAATAATTAAAATTATTAAAGCCTACCTTTGATCATGGAAACATCATTGGCGCCATCGCCTATGGCGAGCGTGACTGCGTTCTTGGCACGTTTTATAAGCTCAACAACGAGCGCCTTTTGTAATGGCGTCACACGACAGCAAATCACTGCTTTGCACTGCGAGGCAATGTCCAAAAATCTGTGAATTTCGAAATTTGAAATTCGATATTTTTATTTTCAAATTGACCGACTTACTTTGCCTCCAGCTCTGGTGCTAGGCAATAGACCAATGAGTGGCCATTTATTACAATCGCAAAACCCGAATGATCCTCGTGCAGATCGTCATGATGGATTGTGGTCGCCGATTGGCTCGCCTTTTCGAGATTGTCGTACAATTCATTGCATTCGGCACTGTTTTTGTTTGTTTTTTTTTGGATTTTGGAATATAATAATTAAAATTTTCTATTTGAATAATACTTATTTATGTAAAATGCTTGATGTTCTTAACTGACACAAATGAGGATGATTTGAATTTTTCGATGAATAAAGTAAGAACTGAGCACGTAGCAAAGTAAAAAAAAAAGGTAATATCTTCACATGTAATGTTCTCATATATAAAATTCTCGTGTCGCTGTGTTTGTTACCGAACTCCTCCGAAACGGCTAGGCCAATTTGAATGAAATTTTGTATGAATATCGGACAGGTCTGAGAATCGGTCAACATCTATTTTTCATACTCTTAAAGAATTCATATTGAAGTTAATGATTTACAAAATAATATAACATTGGGTGCAATCAGCAGACTCAATTGTTGCTACCCAACATAAATTCACTATAAAAACAAGTAAGAAAGCTAAAGTCGGTCAAGCCCGACTTTGAAATACCCAGCGTCCCGACATTATGAGCGCACTATGTTTTGCTTCTCTATTTGTGGGCGTGGCAGTGGGAGGGCAACATAAATTATTTCCGTACACCTTTCATTCGCCTTGGTGAACCTATGTTGCGAATTTGAAGCTTCTACGCCTTTTACTTCGGAAGTTACGAAAAATCTTTATTTGTGGGCGTGGAAAGGGCGGGCCACAAAAAATTTTTTCCTACACCTTTCATTCGCCTTGGTGAACCTATGTTGCGAATTTGAAGCTTCTACGCCTTTTACTTCGGAAGTTACGATAAATCTTTATTTGTGGGCGTGGAAATGGGCGGGCCACAAAAATTTTTTCCTACACCTTTCATTCGCCTTGGTGAAACCTATGTTGCGAATTCGAAGCTTCTACGCCTTTTACTTCGGAAGTTACGAAAAATCTTCATTTTTGGGCGTGGCAGTAGGCGGGCCATAAAAAAATTTTCCTACACCTTTCATTCGCCTTGGTGAACCTATGTTGCGAATTTGAAGCTTCTACGCCTTTTACTTCACAAGTTACTATAAGCCCTTAATTTTGGGCTTATTTGTGGGCGTGGCTCGAGGTGGGCGGCGTCCATTTTTTGCCAGGATATGTCCCTTTTCGTAGTTTACCAGTACACCAAATATCAATGGAATGTGTTGAGTGGTTCGCAAGTTACAAGCATTTTACTGAAAACACATTATATTCATTTGTGGGCGTGGCAGTGGGCGGATGTCTCCCATTTTTACTTAGGATCAGACTCGGATCCCGATATACCTGTGTGCCAAATTTCGACTTGATTGGTCCAGCCGTTTCGGAGGAGATCCGACCACGGACGGACGGACAGACGGACAGACGGACGGACGGACAGACGGACAGACGGACATGTCTAAATCGATTCAGTTTTTGATCCTGATCATTTCTATATACATTTTTCTATATCTCCGGAGCTTAATTCTCCCTGTTACAAGATTTGCACAAAACTAATATACCCCGCTTACGCTGGGTATAAAAAGGAGTCCGCTCAGTTGCGCCACAATTGAATCCTCTAAATGCTTCCAAATGATCTCCTCTAGTTGTGACAGTTTTTCTTTCTGGGTCACAAACGATTTTTACTTTTACAATGCTCAATTCTTACAACTAATTAGAGGTATTCACATTGAGAGAGCATAATTAATAACTGAATACTTTTATATAAAAAAAATGATATAAGAGGTATTCACACCGATAGCGTTAGTTTGATAATTCGTTAGTCGATCCTCTTTAATATGTATTTTGTTTTTCTAATTTAACAACTCGATAGAATTACAAAAACAAAGTGGATGTAAAATAGCATCGACTAACGAATTATCAAACTGAACACTTCGGTGTGAATACCTCTATTATTATTATTATTATTATTATTTATTATTATTATTAATATTTTTTATTATTATTATTATTATTATTATTATTGTTATTATTATAATTATTATTATTATTATTATTATTTATATTATTATTATTTTATTATTATTATTATTATTATTATTTTATTATTATTATTATTATTATTATTATTATTATATTATTTTATTATTATTTTTATTATTATTATTATATTATTATTATTATTATTATTATTATTATTATTATTTTATTATTATTATTATTATTATTATTATTATTATTATTATTATTATTATTTTATTATTATTATTATTATTATTATTATAATTAGCTTATCGTTGATGAGTTAAGAATTGTCCAGAATTCTTTAAACAAAATCGCAATCATTGTGAATACCCCAGGGAGTTAATTTATCTATGAAAATGATTTACAAAAGCAACATTGATTGGCAAACAATTAAGAGAGTAGGAAATTAATGCATGCAAAATGATCTAACGGGCAATTACAAAAACAACAAATCATTACAAAAATAATAAGCAATGAAGTTTTAGTTTTACAAGAAGCTGGTTTTGTGTTTTTTTTTTTCGTTAGTTTATGTAAGTCAGCGTACAATGACTTTGGATGAGAAAATGAAAAAAACTATTTTCATTTCATTTTAAGACAAAGAAAAAAAAATTATGACAATTTGACGCATCTCAGGCTTCAATCATTTCGAGTAATGAGCACTAAACAAACAACGAAATATGAACGTGAATGAAACGTTAACGATTCAATTATCAAAATATAAATTAATTTACTCTGGGCGGAACCAATAGAGGGGATCATCCTTGCATATATGTATGTATTGAGCTAGTTCAAACTCAAAATAAGAGTGTCTTAAGTGTCTCGTTTGGAAATAATATGTCTCTAAACTTCAAATACATGTGTTTCTCGTTGAAAAAAAAAAAAATAAATAAATAAAATATTTAAAAATAAATAAAAATAAAAATCTTACAGTGACGGATCAGCAGTCATTAGGTCTGCTCCCGTATTGCACGAATTTGCCAAAAAACTGCCCAATTTTCATACAGTTTTCCAAAAAATTGAGCAGTTTTGGGCAGTTTCGTGCAGTACGTAAACAGACCTATTAAATTTACTTTGGTATGGGAAATTAAATTTTTTTCGGTCAAATTTTCCAACGCTAATGGAATTACATAACTATTTTTATTAAGATTAATTTTTTTAATATTTTATATAAGTATTTAAAATTTTAAATAATTTTTTTCTCTTTTTGAAATTTCGATTTTCAATTCTGAATTGAATGATTCTCAAGCCTCTTAGGATGATAGCAATAATAGATGGATATTATTTGAAAGCTTATTACATCAAAAAGGAAACTGTCGGGTTTATAAACTCTCTAGCCAATACTCTACAGTGTACTCTCTCCTTGCGGACACTCCTCTCAAGCAGACGCTTTTTGGGAATGCTCTAGTGTTCCTGATTCTCAAATCGTTTCCTCTTAAGCGGACACCTCTGTTAAGTGAACATATTCTTCGGTCCCGCAGGAGTCCGCTTAAAAGAGAGTACACTGTAAGCTCTTTTGCAGTGAAACTTCGCTAAATTTAAGTTCTTCAAATGAAGGAAGTTCATTCATCCGTGTAGTTTCCTCTCTTTCAAGGGGAACCTCGGAAGATTTTCATTCATAGCTTGTTCTTCAATTAAGCGAAGTACCACTGCAGTGCATAAAAGAAAGAAAAAATATATAAAAAAAAACAAAAAAATCCTCCAAAAGTGAAGAGAAGAATAGTTCACACTATGCATAAATACGTTCAAACAACTATTAGATACAAATTAAATGGGCTTTCTGATTTTTGATTAATCAAAATTCAAGACTGGAAAATAGTTGAAAGTTGAAATTAAGAGAGACTCGGAAGAAACTTAAGTGAAAAAAAGTATATAAGATTTTAAATGATAAAAAAAGAAGAAAAAAAAAACAAACAAACAAAAACCCAAAAAAGTTTTTGTGTGGAGGTCTTATTGTAGAACGTGTAAAATCTCTTTTTTTTTTTAGTTATTATTATTTGCAATTTTGCGTTTGGAGTTCCCTCTACCTGTCCGGTTCGCCCTTATGTTTAATTTTGTCATCATCCCACCTAAAGGTAACAACTGATATCGCTGGCGGTGGCGGCGGTGATAATTGCGCACGGAACGCTGCATTATTATGCATCACAGAAGAATTATGGCGGTCACCATTTAAATTAAGGCTAACGTTGGGATCCAAAGCTAAGGGGAGAATTATATTTAAAAAAAAAAAATAATAAAAAAATGATGAAAAATAAATATTTCGAATAAAAATATGTGCACAAATACGCATCACTTACGGGTTGGTCTAAATCTATTTAGAATTTTTATAGTCTCCTTGAATTGGCGCAGTTGTTTGTCGACTTCCTCCATCGAACTACCATCGACGATAAAAATATCAGCCAACTCATCGGTGAGCAGTTGACAAGAGTATCCAATATTGATAGCAGTTTCTAATGAATTAAAATTAAAATTTATATTTTGAATTAAATCAATTACGAAATGAATAAGGCATACTGGCACCCACCCTGTTTATCACCGGTGAGTACCCAAATTTTAATTCCCGCCATTTGTAAATTAGCAATCGTTTGTGGGACGCCATCTTGCAGTTTATCTTCAATAGCGGTAACACCGACAAGTGACATCTCACTTTCGATTTCCTCATACATGGCGCTCAATTTATCCTCACGATGATCCATAGAAACTGAAGCTTCCTGTTGCCGTCGACTCCAGTCGCTAAAGTAATCCATGTCCAAACGACGCTCTGCAAGTACCAATGTCCGGAGACCTTCGCCAGCGAATTTCTAGAAATTAATTATTTTTTTTCATTGAAGGATTAAAAAAAAATTAACTTTTTTATAGAACTCACATTTAAGTGCTCCTGCGTGCGTGATTTGATTTCACTTTGACTAGAACCTAACCTATCGTAGATCACATTATCAGCCCCCTTGCAGTAGAGGACGATATCATTACCCCTGCGCAATATCACCGACATACGTTTTCGCACATTATTAAAATCCAAAATATTCAGGAGTTCATATTCCTTTATAAGATTTATAGAAATTTCCAAATTTTCATTTTTAAAAATTAGTAAAGAAAAAATATTTAAAAAAAAAACAAAAATCCCTCTCACCTCCGTTCGCCCCATGACCTCGATGGTGATGCTATTCGGTGTGCGTGACCGGAAAACGAAACCGAAATTCCGTGCCGCCGACACTAATGCCGACTCGTCGGGACTTTGTGCTTGATACTCGAGACGTCCTTCAACGTATTCGGGCATAACCGTATGACATAATGCGAGCAAACGAAAAAAGTTATGTGCATGCTCCTCATCCGATCGAACTGCATCCAATAGGGTCTTATCGTACCAACGAAAATCTGTTTCGTACTCTGGATTCGCCGAGAAGTCCACTGGCTCTAGAGCCTTTAAACGAGAAGAGAAAGTGTTTTGTTTTTTAATCAAAAAAATTCAATTAAAAAAAATACGAAACAAATTTCAAAGATAAGCGGAGGGAAAAGAAGAGTTCTTTAGAAAAAAAAAAATTTTTTTTTACACTTTTTACATTAAGCCATTCTAGCGGGTATCGCGTCCTTTTTTATTGAAGGTATTCCTCACAAATTTAAAGCCTCTTAAAAGCTAATGCCATGCAAGTCTTACTATACGAGGATATGTATGTTTTAAAGAGACATATATATATATATAATAAATAGAAATGGGATTACATATATTGAGACATTGTAAATGCTTGGAATGAATAAATGTTGCCTTGAAATTTTATAAAAGGGTATATTTGATTCATTGTATGTATTCATGGTATATATATTTTTTTTTTCATGAACTACTTCACTGTAACGAATAAAATTTCGAGCATGCATGGCGTATACGTAATTTTTTTATTGGTATGAATGCAACATTGATCATACGACGGGCTGAACGATCGCTTTGTATATTTTGAAAGAGAATTTTTAGATTCGTGTAAATATAATTAATATTTTATCGGAGGTATTCATAAGATGAAACTGATTATTACTGGATTTAAAGGAAGTTCGAAATTGTGTTTCATTGAATTTTGTTGATAGATCAATTTACACGGGGAACCCTATGAGCTTCTGTGTTGGAGATCGATTGAAACTCAAACTTATAAAAAAAAATAGAAGGCTTGAACTAATAGGTTTAGTACTGAGAAGACTTGGGATTTTATTTCAATGCACAGAAGAATTAAAAAAAAAAATGTCTATGTGGACTTGGGGCTTTAGTTCCAATCATACAACATATGTACAAGCGACACTCGGTTTGTTTTACGTGAATGTATAAAGTGTGGGCAAAGTACGATTGTGAATGTGGAAAGTCGTTTTGTAAAAGCTCCTCTCACCCGTCTTTCCCGATTTTTCCCGCAAATGGGAAGTTTTCGCTTGTACTATTGTATGGTTCTAATAACAACATTCAAACCTTAAGATCAAATTTGACCCGCGGCTAGTCCATTTAAACTGCGCACCCACACTGAATCGGTAAAAATTGTTCCCTAAATCGGTTCAACTTTCTTTGATGTTCGTGTGAAGTTTAAGCTTCATACGTTATTTAGTTTGTGTTTGTCAGCTTTTCGTTTAGGACCCGAAAAGTTTGTCTAACGATTGATGGATCGAGTTTGTTTGAAATTTTGCGTTTTCAATGGATTAAGGGAATTAATGCAAGTATGAGTGGCACAAAGAATTCAGTGTTTGTCGTGAAGTCGTCGAAAGCTTGCCTCATGTGAGTCGTCCATTCAGCTCTTTAACGACGAGAATATTGAATAAGTTGAGAAATCACTATAGTGCTCGAAAATCATCGTATTAACATCAGATACATATAAGAAAGGTTCTCAACATCTCTTATGGATCAATATTCAACACGTTTTGGTTCATAATTTGGGTGTGAAGGGTGTCAATGATAAACTCGTACCTGATTTTTTTTTCAAAAAGGACGTCGAGTAGAGGTCGCAAAAGAAGCCGTTGAATCCATTAAAAGTAATTCGCTAAAGGAACTCAAGGCCATCCAAACCGAGGCTTGTAACAAGTGTATGGAAAATGGGATTGGGTGTTGGCATGATTGTATTCCCTCAAAAGGGGTCTTTATAAAGATTTGTATTCAAATACGTAATAATTTTTTTTTTTTTTGTCAGTCCGGTCAAATTTGATCAAAGGGTTTTTATAGACATACCAGGTCTCAATGATCTAAGTAGCTAAAAGAACTGTGCCTCAAAATAATGACTATATTTTCATGGTTAGACTTTAAACTGACTGACGAGTTCCAAAAGTATAGATGGTGACAGTGCCATCGAAGATAGGTTTCCATTCTGTTGGTCATCGATTGATAGCCCAGACTATTCCAAGGGCTCTGAAAATCGCTTGGCCGCCATTTTGGCTGCACAAGTTTTACGATAAATACTTAATATTAAATAGTGAAAGTCCAGAATTCGTTCTATGGGAAAAGCGACTAATTTTTAGGATCTTTTAGAAAGGCTTGTTGTGTTGAATTAAAAGTGCCGCAAAAGTTTCAGAGGAAAACATCAATTCGTTGTGGCATTTCTATAAACTTAAAGTTTAGTGTCCAAAATTTCTTTTGTTCATATACATATCCATACATATGTATGCATACATATATGTATATAGCAGCTAAATATAGTATGTAGTAAGGTGGATCGATTTTGTAACCTCCAATATGTTCCTCTGTGCACGAATGATTATTCTATTCCATACTTAATAACCTTGGGCTCATTTTGTAAGACATTATTAAATTATAGAAAGCATATCTTTTGGAGGATATTTTTCTTAAGCTTGTTGATAATTAAAGTGCGCATAATTCAAGGAAATCAATTCTTGTACATTTCATAAATTTAAAGTTAGGCAAAATTCGTTCTGATTCATTCAACTATCATGCTATGAACATATTGATAAAGCAGCTAATATGTATGATAAGTATCATTTTAATCAATGCTGCAAAAATCATCGTGCCCATACTTAATAACTATGCCCAAGAAACTATAGGTCAAATGTGAATTTTAACCTTCCGCTTTTGCAAACAAAGATTTTTCATGCCATATTCGACATATTTTGGTCATCATTGTTGGTGAAAACATCTCAAAAAGCAGAGAAACAATCACTTCAACGTCGCTCAAAGCTCAAGCTTGAAAAATTTATATATTCTTTGTTATGTAAAATCAAAAAAGAAAAAATATTCAATCTAAAAGCTTTATGCATTGTAGAAATTTATTATTTTTTCATGCCTAAAATTATGCTAAGAATCAAAATAAGAAAAATTCAATTGAAAAACTTTTTTGATTAGGTAGAAATTTCAATAATTTGTAGTATGCTTTTAGGCATATTTAAGATGAGCCGTCTTTTTGAAAAGCGGAGAAAAATTCGATTTTGCCTATGTTCCTTGGGACATTTTTTCTCCAAAAAAAATGTGATAATCTTATTTCACTAGGGCAATTTTCATTTTTTTTTTTTTTTTTGTCGAACAAAACGATCCACCTTAGTAGGTAGCCTCAAAAAATAGGGCGTACAGTAAAAAGCATCTAAATATAAAATTTACGCAATTGCATTTTTCCCATTTGAAAGCAAATATACAGGGTGCAAAGGGTGAGCACAAGAACAAAATGTGTACATGCATACGTGCACTTTGTGGTGTAGTGAGGACGTCCAGCTGGTGGCGGTGTTTTTTGTTGTGTAAGTGTTAGTATTGAAAGCACTATCGATTGGATTGGTGCTAGTGTTGAGGCTGATGCCGATGTTGGTGCCGGTGCCAGTGCCGTTGGCCGTAACGCCGCCGGTGGTTGTGCTATCTGTACAGAGTTCACTCATGTTCGATTTCGATTTGGTATAACCGTAATTATTGTATGAACAAAATGGCGCAAAAAACGATGAGTTATGTTTTCTTGTACGTTTCGCATGCGCCGTTGATTGCGGCGGCTTTTGTTCTTTCGAATTGCTCTTACTGAAAAACGATTGCAGTGAATTCTTGGATAGGGATATCTTAAGCGATGCATTTTGTGAGGATAATGGTGATTGGAGTGGTGAAGTTGGTGCTGACAGCGGTGCTGTTGCGGTTACGGTTGCTGTTTTTATGGCGGTTGTTGTTGCTGTTGCTGTTGTACTTGCAATTGTTGTTGTTACAACATTCGTGATGGCTTTGGTGGTATACAAATTATTATTATTCTTTTGTGTATTAGATGAGACAATTAAAGTGGCCTTGGCAACATTATCATGATGATCATCGAGTATCATTACTTTGTCGCTTGTATCGGATAGCGTTGACGTCTGACGACGAACACGTCCACGGCCGGACGTACCCGGCGCTGAGCTCGAGCGTTGCCAACAGGATACTGCTGCCGGTGAATCGTCTCGCGTATCGGCAGCATACTGAACATGGCGCGGCGAACGTCCGGACTTTGCTTGATCGACAGACTTTTCCAGAGGCGTTAGTGGCGTTAGTGATGTTAGAGCAGCGGCGGCGGTCAGTCCATTTATAGAAGGAAGTTCTCGATTTGGTGTCAACGCTGGTGCGCTGCTTGCGTTCAACGCATCAGTCGTTAGTGCCGTTGCGCCCGCTGGCGTCGTTGCCGTCACAATAACTGTATTCTTTGGATGCACTTCTGCGGTATGCAGCAGAATTGTTGGCGGAGGGTTTCCAGCACTTTTATGCCTACCACTGTTGCTGATGTTGTAGCTAACCTCTAGACTATTTCGCTTCTACAAGGAGGAATGAATTTGAAGGAGATTTTGTTGTTGTTGTTGTTTTTTTCACTTTTGATTCACAAAACAAAAAATTAAATTCAAAAAGCATAAAATATAAAAACTAAGTTGTCTATTTTGTGTTGTTCCCGCACCACATTTTTATATACTTATATACACAATCTTGTTTCTTAATTTTGTTTGTTTGTTTTATTTTTTTTTCCAAACAAGTAAACATAGACTTATGTATATAGAGCAAGGCTTTCGGGGGACGAAATTGTGCAATTTTTCATAGTTTTCTTGTGCATTCGACATTTCAGTGCAGAAGACACAAACTTCCTGTGCAAAGAGACGAATTTTATTTCGAGATTATGTAGACTGTCGTCTTAGAGTCTGAAAGCATTCTACATGAAAGTTGAAGGTTTTGGCAACTTAATCCTTCAGTAGTTCATTACACTCGAACATAATGAAAAAAAAAAAATAAATTAAACAAAAAAATTCTGATAAATATTTAAAAGAATTTTCGGAATGGCTTCGATTCGATGTACACCGAAATCCTTTTGAATTCCTCAATATTTATTTTTCAATATTATTAATAATATTTATATTATAGGCAAAATAAATGGATGTCATTTTCGTAATAAACGACACTCAATTAGTTTAAAAAAAAGTGTTCTAGCGAGCCAATTTTTTTTTTTTTTTTTTTTTTTTTGTAGTCTTGTGTTACATGCCGTAAAAGTCTTCAAATTAATTCCTCTGAAAAATATCCTTTTTTAATGTATTTTTAATGGGTTTAGCTCCCTAATGCAGCATTTTATCATAACGGTGTTTTCGGAAGAATTACTTGGCACATCTCAGAGAACATTTTTGAGTAAGTGTAGAATACCATTGAACTTCAACTCATACAAAGATATGGGCGAAAATAGTGGTCAAAAAAATTTTTAAAAAATTTTTCCATAAAGGCGTACCGATAACTCAAACAAGTAAGGGTGTTATAGTCAGGCGAGCCTGACAATAGAATACCCGACACAGACACACATGTTCAAATAATTTTTATTATCAAGAGGTGTTTAAGGCCATTAGGGGCCCCATATGCCGACTTTTGTTGAATTTCTTTATGAAAACCGCCTTTTGCCACGCCTATTTTTCCAATTTTTTTGAATTCTAATCGGAGGCCTTAATATACGCTCAAATTCTAAGTTTCATTAAAATATTTCGAAAAAGTCCGATTTTGAGGCAGTTTTGGGATTTTTGTGGCAGACCCTAGTACTGGAGGTACCCTTAATAATGATCGATCAAGGAAATTTTTTGGAAGGATGTTAATGACTACAAAGGAAGCATACGTGTTATCTTTTGTTCAAGTCCCATTTGAATTTCGGGTGTAGGAGACAATTTTCGAAAACCGCCCTTCTGCCACGCCCACTTTTTAAATTTTTGGAAATCATATTACTGGCCTTTAAATATAGATCAAATATCAAATTTAATTTCAATATCTTGAAAAACTCCGATTTTAAAGCAGTTTTTGTGATTTTCGTAATAGACCCTAGTACTGGAGGTACCTAAAAATGGTCCGATCGGGTCCATTCTCGAACTTGTTCTTACTCATGTCCCCGTTAGCACGCATACCAAATTTCTTCAAGATAGCTCAACTCCTTCGATGAGATAACTGTATACAGACAGACGGACAGACGGACGGACATGCTAAATCGAATCTCCTGGTGACGCTGATCATTTCTATATATATTTTGTATGGTCTATCTCGACTGGTTCTGGGTGTTACACACAACCACACAAACGCAATATACCCTCGACACAGAGTGTATCGGGTATAAAAACTAATGATGCAGTTCGATTCCTCGTGCCCGAAATATGGGGAAAACGTTAAATTCGGTCTTGTCTTTTTTTCGACTACCGCAGTGTAATTGAAGTGTATTTTCTTATTGAAAAAAATCTCTAAAAACGAAGTAAAAAGCCTTCACATATCAATAATTCCTTAGTTTCTTTGATTTATGCTTTAAAAATAATAAAAAAATATTTTTTCCAGAGCTGTTATTCATTTTCATTGCACAAAAAAAAAATCAATGCAACAGAATAAAATAAAAATCCCCAACAAAATTATTTCAAATGATTTAGAGACATGAATTATAGATAATGAGAACATTTTTCGGAGGAATTTTTTTTCGATATTTTTACGGAAATTTTTCACAATTTTTAACGTATTTTTTGCATTCTCTTCGAGCCTTAATTTTCACCTCAATGAATATTCATTTGAAACCTACGTCTCTTGAGATATTTCAACTTACTATAAGATGATTTTTTCTCAACGATTATATAAATCAAAATGAAAAATTCATAGAAAAAAAAAATTGAAATAATAATATAAAGAAAACATATGTATATATCCCTCTCTCTCTCTCTTTCTTTATCCCCACCTCAAATTGTGCAATGCGATTCAAATCGTTTGTTAAAGAATCGATTTGAGTAGATCAAAAATTTTATCATAAAATTCATTGCATTGAATGTGAAAAGTTTTCATTGAAAAGCATAAAAAAGAGGAGCACTCACATCCGTTAACTCGATAACTTCACCCGTACGAAAGTCGATGACATCACCATACGAACGACCATTGATGCTGCATTTGTTGAACGTCATAATGTTTTGAGTGAGTGTGCCAGTTTTATCCGAGAATATATACTGAATCTGACCCAACTCTTCGTTCAACGTTGTCGTGCGTGCTTTCGCATGCGTTTTCGAACGCTCGCAGTACATTTCTTCATCCCAATTGATTAGGAACGACTGCGCGAAACGGATGACCTAAGAGAAATGTGATTTTAAAAAATAGATAGTATAAAAGTAAGTAAGTAATGAATAGAAATTATTTTATGTGCACATACCTCTACTGAAACGTAGAGCGATATTGGCACAACGGTGTTTAAGACGATCGCATACGAGAAGAACACAAGTAAACCAATAACAGTAGCACCCTGTAATACATCCTTCGGTATGATATTTTCCCACGGCAGATAGGCCTATGAAGATTTGAAAAAATTATTTAAAGAATTCAATAAATAGAATAGCGACAACACCTAAAGGTATGCAATTGAATGCTTCAAAATCAATTTATTTAATTTCAAGCTTTTCTCAACGATGGACAGTAAAGGATTAAAGGAGATACGCACAGATTCCAAAAGCCTTACTAAAAACGTTTTTCAGTCGAGATATGTACTCAATAGAATGAACGGATTTCTCAGTGTAATTATTTAAAAGCATACTTTTGAGTGCTGAAATTCAGTACATTCTGATGTTCTTTCAATAAATTTTTGTGTTGCGCAGGAAAAACCGTGTAATAAATTGGGTAACAGAAAATATTTAAATTGAGCACCTAAAAGTATGCTTATAAATATTAAGAATATTTCCAATAGTTAGAAATCTGTCCGTTCTTGTAGCTTTTTCCATTTAAGAACTTCAGAGCAAGGATCTCTGGAAGTTGTAATTTAAAGCCTTTTGTATGACCTTAAATGAGATCCTTATTCTCAAGTTTTCAGTTGACCCTTAGTCTTTTAGTGTTTCCCACTTTCAGTAAATTTATTTGAACGCTAAAAATACGTTTATTTGGCGTACATTGTTTTCCATTAAATTTACATGCAAACAGACTTGGCTTTAATTGTGGTATTCCTTTTATGATGTCGGTGAAAATCGTTTTTTAGTTCAGCATTTAGAGCACTATCAAGCAAATCACGAAGATTGTGTAATTTCAAAAGTTCTAAGAATTTAAAACCCGTCTTGGCGTAGATTTGTTGTCCATTTTTCATGGCAACACCTCCATTTTTTGGTGACGTATTGAATTGTTCTCCTATTGATCGTGATTTTACATATAAATTGAAGCATATTTTTATATTTTCTATGCCAGTTTAGAGCAAAATGAAGCAAATACACAAGAGGAATATTCAAAAGTTGCGTAAGAATTTCTAAAAACTCTCCCGCCCCTTAACTTTATTATTGTGAATAAATTTCTTGCTCCCTCACGCTTAATTTTTAGTGACAAATTGAATGACGTCTCCTTATATACAGGTCTCGGATTTTGTTACAATTATTTTAAAGCATACTTTATGGGGCAAAAATTTTTCTTATCTACATTTTGCGAATAAGTTTAGCGAATTTGAACTTCAAACTGCTTTTCTAACTTCAAAAAAATTCATATTGAAGTTAAAAATCGATTTGAATCTGAACTTTATGTGAGTTGAACAGAATTTTTACTCCATAAAGTATGCTTTAAATTTATAAATGCAACAAAATCCAAGCCCTGGTTTTATAAATTGCCCTGCAGTAATGAACCGGTCAATTTACTAAGAAGGACTGACCTTTAATCGGTCCAAATCCTACCGGTTATATAATGGCAGTTCGCTCCATCGAATTCGGCTAGCCGGCGGTCGGAAATAAACGGATTGGTTTAAGGGTAGTCAGTAAATGACACTTTCATCAACTTAGAATATATTAAGCAATTGGTTTTTCATTTTCCTTATTTGACTATACTTAAACCAGACAAAATTACGACAATTGACCATTTACGGACTAGACCCGCTCCAATAACAGGCCCATGTAAAAAAAGGTCAGTTGAATACATTAGGCGTGGAATTATAAGAGGACTAGTACTGGTAACATGAAGGACTGACCGAAGGCTACACTTGGGTCAGTCCATATTACTGCAGGGTGATTTCAAAGAAATCAAAAGCATATATCTAGGAGTTGAGTATTTTCTTTTTCCCTACTAATAAGAAATAAAAAACTTGAACTTTTCTGAACAATCCAAAAAATTTAGGAAAACACCAAAAATGTTTTCTCCCACTGATGTCTGATGTCATACTTAAAGCATTTTTTCATACCTGAAAGTTCTGCCCGATAAGACCTTCCCAAATCGCACAAGCCAGGGTGAAGAACGCGCATATCGACAACAGAAATAAGACAATCTGAAGGAGTTGAACAAAGGATAAAGTAAGATTTAAATGAAAATTCAATTTCAAATGTTTCTCACTTACTCCAATAATAATGAAATTTAGTAACCGATCAACTCCCGTACTCTTGAATTGTGTTTTTCCGGAATTTTGCATTAGTTTCGTATCTTTTCCGGCAAATATCACAACACCGTAACACCATTGCGTATTCCGCAATACACAGCCACGTAATAGGACCTTTTCGTTGTCGAGTGCAAATCTTTGGTTTCGCCACATCAATGTGCCTTCGAATTTATTCAATAGATTATTCGGCCGCTCGCAGATGATTTCGCCATTGAAATTCCATAGCAGATCGTGTCTTTGGCCCATTTCGATGGTTTCCGGTAAGCATTGTTTACACTTGAGATTCGTTTCGCCGTCCAATTCGGCCGTCTCGATGAAACATAGACCATTTGGCTCGGATGTTGTTAGCAGAAGGATATCGGCGGCAACAAATTGATTGTTCTCCAAACGAATGACATCGCCGACCTTGAAGAAAAATGCAAATAATTGAATGGATATAGATAGCTACATAAAATAAACAATTCTTTGTTTCGATTTCATTGATTTTTAGACGTCTCTTTTATTAGGTCTGTTCGCATACTACACGAAACTGCCCAATTTTCTTAAAAGTGTATGAAAATTGGGCAGCTTTGGGCAGTTTCGTGCAGTATAAACTTATTATTACTACCTATATCTATAACTTTTTTTCTTCGGATCAAATGGAAATGTTCGAATATATTTATTGATTATTTGATTTGATTGGTTTAATTTATGCCTAAGCAAATAGGAATGGCGGTCAACTTTTGTACTTACTTGCACACCTGACCATTTCGCTTCGATAAGTTTTCCGTTCCTCAAAGTTTTCGATCTTCTATTATTCACCTGAGAATCAGACACATGTCGTTGCTGTTGAGGAAAATTAAAAAGTTTGTACATTATATATAATTGCGTTCTTTAATCATAATATTAAGAGTCATTTGAGCGAATTTCCTTCCTTATTTTTTTATTTTTTGCTAAAAATATATTTTTCTATTTTTAATTTGAAGTTTCTTTCGCAATTTCGCGATTTCCACCAAGGACGGCATTTAAGTCTTTTCTATTCCTATTATCCTACGTCAATCATTAAATATTCCTTGCTCATTCTGGTGGAATTGGTGTCAGTAAGCGGTGGGATCTTTTCAAGATGAAGGAAAATTTTTATGATTTTTAAAATGGAAATTATTTACATATAAAAATCGAAAGCATAAATCACAAGATGTCCTAGATTTCCTTGTTGTCTTTTTCATCGACATACATATGTATACTAGGGTGTCCCAAAAAAAATGAAACTCGTCATTTTGAGTCTATTTAATATTGATTGGCTATCATATAGGCAATGAAATTTTCAAATGTAAGCCTGGAAGTATGCAACGCGTTTTTGTTATAATGTTTTGGAAAAGATAACGGGACAAAGCTTTGGAACTATAAGAGTAAAATCCTAATTTCCTTTAACAAATTACAAAGGAATTCGTACTCTTTGAAATTGCATCATTACTTTCAACCATTTTCATATAAAATTAAGAAATTTTGGGGCCTTCTTTTTTTGACGCCCGATTTTGTTCGTAAAAATGTCTACTAAAGATGCCTAAATAGCCTATAAAGTTGGTATATTTTGCAGTTTATGTAACTGAGAACAAAGATTGTAATCTTTTCCACCGACTAATACCTAAAAATCATGAAAAGCAATGCTTATGAAGAAGATATCTCCAAAAATTTTTAAATGTGGGGCTTTTGAGGCAAATCCGCTGAGCGCAACCTCTAAACCTTTTACGAAAAATCTGAAAAAATTCTCAAAAATACTTTGACCCATAAGCCTTCGAAAACCTTACGTTCTACTATTAAATTCGAAAAAAAATTTTTTTTTGGGACACCCTAATGTATACATACATATATTTTATACGCATAAGTGTTCTAGAATATAGGCTGGTCTCCAGTTCGGTAAGGAATGTCAGCAGAAATTTTCTATTTTTTTCTCCGAGGAAAAAAGGTAGTACTACAGAACTTTTTAGTGCAACAGAGGCAATCTGTCATATGTCACATGTGTCAAAAAAGTGAAACGAAACACAGAAATTAAAAAGGCGCGATTATAAACGTTCAGAATAAAAAGCGCGCAAATTCTTCTACTCTCTTTAACAAGCGATATTAATTCGCGTTTATTCTCGTTTGAGAAATTTATTAAGCGTTTTTGGCTTTTTTTGGGGTTTTTCTCCATGTTTTTTGAAAAAACCCGAAAAATGGATGCACTATTTCTATACAATCACAACTGACCTACCTCACTTTTCAAAATTTCTTCAAGAAACAATTCATTTGCAATTATTTCTGCTGATAGCCTGGGTTTACCGTGCACATTTTATGTCAAAAAAACGTATTAAAATATGTACTACTTTTTTGCCGAACTGGGGACTGCATGCAGAAAATTTCTTGAAGAAATATTTCTTAAGCATTTCTTTGGCTTTTTTTTTATATGGAGTTTCTCATTCCTTGGGGAACTGGAGACCAGCCTTATTAGTAAAACAACCCGATGAAAAACGAAAACGTATCAAACCCACAGATCTCTCTCTACTTATTAGATGTTTTCGGGGGTCACTTAATTCGAATTTGGGTTCCATATATGTAGCTCGGGTGTAGGTTTCGCCATAGCCTGAAATAAGAAACTCGAGAATGCCCTTTTGAGGTTATGGTAATATCTAGATCTCATAGAGCTATATACACCTAAAAATCGGACGCAGCGATCCCAAAAACATTTTGTAAGCATGGTGCGAGCCCTGGGCCTGCCTTTGAATATTTTAAAAACCTATGTATTTAAATAGTTTTGAGACTTGACCAACGGAGCTTTTTATTAAAAACCGTACAGCTTTAAAAGGGATTGTTTAGGTTAGGCTAGGTGAGGTTAGGCTAGGTGAGGTTAGGCTAGGTGAGGTTAGGCTAGGTGAGGTTAGGCTAGGTGAGGTTAGATGGGGTTAGATAGGGTTAGATGGGTTTAGATGGGTTTAGATGGGTTTAGATGGGTTTAGATGGGTTTAGATGGGGTTAGGTTAGGCTAGTTAAGATTAGGTAAAGTTAGGTTAGGTTAGGTACAGCGGGGTTAAGTTAGGTTAGGTAAGAAAAATGTAGGTTACGTGGGGTTAGGTGAGGCTAGGTCAGGTTAGGTTAGGTTAGGAAAAATTAGGTTAGGTTAGGATAGGCTAGGAAAGGTTAGGTAAGGTTAGTTTACGTTGGGTTGGGTTAGGTTAGGTTAGGTTAGGTAATGTAAGGTTAGGCAAGGTGGGACTAGGTAAGGTTAGGTAAGTTTAGGCTAGGTAAGCTCAGGATAGGCTAGAGCGGCTGCCACCTTCGGTAAAGGGTGGCACAATTTGACCGTAAACAAGCTAAGATCCGCGACCGAATTGAGAGTTCAACCCTTCGCCTGTCAACCAACAATGCCACGGATTCATTGTTTTGTGTAGTTCTTTTTTTGCTATAAGATTTACTATTCTTAATATTTTTGTAAATACTTACCTATTTTCTACTACCTTATGAGCAATCTTTAAATAGAAAGTTATATTTTTTACTTACTATATCATCGTAGGCATCTTTTACGGCGGTTAGTGTTAGGACACCGATCAGTGGTATTGCCGTCGTCACTGGGGTCAGCGAAGAAATTGCTGGTATTAATTGTAAGACTAATAGGCACAAGAAATAGAAATTGGCAAGACGTTGAAACTGTTCTAAGAGGTTATATGGCAAAAAAGTTAGCATCGAATATTTGGACGTTTTTATAAAGTTATCCTGAAAAAAAAGCGATTTTAAAATATTTAATCTGGAAGAGCGAATATTTTATTTGGCTTGAACTCGAGCACCTTTCATTGCATCTTCACTATTCCAATAGAGTTTTTGTTTTTCATAAAAATTAACCTACGAAAGATTGTTGTTAACATAAGTAAATTGCTAGTCGATTATTTTGATTGATAAAGAAAAACATTTACACTGCTATATTGACTGATGTTCAGAATAACACTCCCGCTCAATTAATGGCCCTACCAAAGAAGTTATTTTGATATTTATTTCAAATAAATGAGGAGATATGAAAGTTTCTCATTTGAAAATGTTAAAGGTCAAAATTAAGTTACCCTTTATGTATGTATGTTGGAGTGGCTGCCACTTAGGTCGTATTGCGGCCCGTTTTGACACCACGAGGGGTTTTTCTTGTGTTTGTGTAAGTGTTTGTGTTTTTATGTAGTGCGATTTTTTGAAAAACTAGTGCAAGGCTTGGAACATTACGAGTATACTACGTCCCCTACACAATCCCAGAGCCCCAAGTTACCTAATTGTTTTCAAAAGAATACTTTATGGGGAGAAAATAAATTTTATTTCATGCGAGAAAGATATTATTTTATATCATGGGAGAGAAAAGCAACAATAAGTGTCTACTATGTATGATTAGGCTGAAACTGGAATTAATCGTTTGCAATGAAAGGAGATTCCAAGAGTTGCCACACAAATGAAATAAATACTTACAGTATATTTAAATTGGGCGTTGAAATCTCTGTCGTTGGCGCGTATCCGACGTTCATTATCTGAAAATAATATAAACAGAGTTATATAAAGATTATTGCGTCAATTTTTTGTTTATATCAAATAAGAATAAATAAATTAATAAATAATTGAATAAAATCCAGCAATTATTTTAAATTAAATATCAATTAGAGAAATTCAATTCTCCCGTTCAATTACCAGAGTAATAGTAGGAACTATGTCGGCGACGGATTTGTGACAAACGTCGCATACCTATTGGACCTTTGGCAGTGCCAAAAATGCTGCCCTTCCGCTTCCTTTGGTCCAGACCGATTTGCTCGAAATCCGAACTGACATTGGAACTCTTGCAACCGATTTCCAACGTGATACGATCCCGACTACCGCTATCAGTTGTCGTCGTATGACTCGACCGTGATTTCCTCGATAGGCGCTGCCGTTGCTGCTGTCGCTGTCGTTCTCGTTGTCGGCAGTGGGTACGTTTCCAAAAGGCAAATTTCCCGAGAAAAGTTTCAAGGCTCGCCTGCAAGCCTACGGCTGTTGGTAACGTTGTGCCACCGATAATATCTTCGCAGTCGTCGTCATCGTCGCTACTGAATGTTGTTCGACCAAGGCCGCCGGCGGAATTTTCTGTTTTTGTTAGCAACGCATGTTCTCGTGTATCGTGGAATGAATGCGCGTGTGCGTATTCACCTGCCCCTCTGAGATCCTTATCGATTGCAGTACCTAAATTCGGTTCGGAACGTGGCTGAAGTTGCACGTCTTCGTCACCGGCACCGGTACTGGCACCGGCACCGGAACTTTGTGCGAGCGTCGCTATACCGAATAGGCTCACGGGTTGAGTGCGACTGTGCCGCTTGTTCCTCGCTGGCTCGTCCTGCTGGCGAAGTGGCAGGACTGTAGCACAATCGAGCTGTCTAGCAGTGGTTGTAACATGTGGCAGCGGTGTGGCGGAGCAGATCGTCGTTACCGAATTATAGTCGGGTCTCGCCAATGTTGCGGCATTCTCAGCCGCATTCGTCGATTCGTCGTTGTGGCCGTCGTGCGACGTGGGCGGCAATGTTGCTTCAGGTGGTTGTGGCGGCGATGTCGCCACTGCCGTGACTGCTGATTCAGGATTTCTCGATTTGCGTGCACCGAATTGAAACCAACGACGGTGTATTGCCGGTATTGTTGGCGATGCAATCGGATTCCGTGTTGAGTAATTGAAATCAGTTTTTCGGATTTTCTGTTGTTGTTGTTGTTTATTCAAACGTTTTGCACGATTTGCTGTTTCGTCGTTCTCATCGTCGTCGGTGGATTCATTGTGTTTGCCAAGCACTTCCAGCTCAAGCGTATCGGGACGCTTTTTACTTCCGCTTGGCATCTCACAATTTCTTCCATAAAGAATGCGTTCAATTCAAATTGAAAGCGTCCAAAGAATTAAATTTTTTTCTTTTTCATTTATTTTTTATTTATTTCTCACTTTTCCTTTTCCCTTGAATTCTTTTTTCTTTGTTTTTCTTCTTTTTCGTTCGATCCCTCTGAGCTAGAATATTAAAATGATTTTTTTTTTTGCATTTAAAATTTTGCGCGGGCATTCGTGATGTTTATCTAATTTGTTTTTCGTTTTTTTTTCATCAAATTCCTCGAATCTTTTTTCGTGTAAACTTTCGCGATTGATTTCCGTGCACGTTTTCCATACACTTTTGCTAGCATATAATAACACTGCTCAACAATAAAAATGCCTTTGACTTGAAACCAATTTTTTTTTGTAGTATTTGTTTCGCTGAATCTCAATATATGCGTAAAATTTGAAAGTTAGCTCGCGTTTTTTAAATATCCGCTAAGAAAGGTTTTGCGAATTTTTGTCAATATTTTTTAGTCGTAGCCCCATTATCGTTCGACCGTTTCAAAAAAACTTTAATTTATATGAAAGAAGAGTAAAAATACAACATATTCTTCATACATATGGATGAAATCGGTTCAACAGTTTAGGCGCTATAGGTCGATAAAGGCGAGAATTTTATGAAATTTTTAACAATTTTGTACAAAAACTTGATTTCAAACCCATATAATTTCCGAAAAAGGTCCGGTATTTAAGTTCAGGCTATCTTAAGTAAAAGAGTGGATTTCTAAGAGCATTTCAAGACCAAGACAAAAAAAATCCGATGAATGGTTCATATTTTAATTGGGTTTTTAGAAAAAATGAGACGACTTTTTTTACGCCGGAAAATATGCCACATATTTTTTTTATATATTAATATAACTTAAAGACAGAAACTGTCTAAACGACAGAAACGCCTAAACTGTTGAACCGATTTCATCCATATGTATGAAGAATATGTTGTATTTTTACTCTTCTTTCATATAAATTAAAGTTTTTTTGAAACGGTCGAACGATAATGGGGCTACGACTAAAAAATATTGACAAAAATTCGCAAAACCTTTCTTAGCGGATATTTAAAAAACGCGAGCTAACTTTCAAATTTTACGCATATATTGAGATTCAGCGAAACAAATACTACAAAAAAAAATTGGTTTCAAGTCAAAGGCACGCAAAAAGTTCGATTTTGTTGTGCAGTGTAATTTTCAATATTTCAATGAAATTTTCCCTCTTTCTATTAGTTCCTTTGAGGCCAGGAAAAAAAATGCAATAAATAAATAAAAAAAATTCGATTGATAACCAAAAAGTTCCCGAGAATTTCATCGACTTCGACATAATATATGTGAAATCGATTTTGGTCGGCAATAAAGAATTTGAGCACCCTAGAAATGTTTTAAAATAATATATTTTTTAGGTATTTTCATTTTCCTCACAAATCGATTTGAAAACTAAGAAATTCCGATATTTTGCGTATTTTATATTTATCTGTACACATCTGAATGCATTTCAATGTTTCGTTACGCTCAACAGACCATTCGGTCTGATATATTATGGGCTGTCAATAGATTCGTTTAAGCTTTCGGAATGATTTCATTCAAAAGATTCAAATATGCCGTCAGCGAAAATAAACATTTCAAAACGGAGCATTCCACGTACGGGACAATTAATATTCATGATATTTTTTTACGTTTAAAAGTTCAATTGGATGAAAAGATTATTTTAATTTATTCACTTTACAGGATATAAGGTACCCTTTCAAAAATTTTTGAGTGATTATGTTAGTTTTTTCTGTTTGTACGGGACAAAACTATAATTTTCTGTAGAATACTCCAAAGTTAAAAAACTAAAAGAATTCATGGCGTATGAGTGATGTGTTTTTGTACCATATTGGAAATATTTGTACTGGATATTAGTATTGGGAGCATATAGGTGCACTTGCAATTTTTTGAATATCACACTGCTGCGCCATTTGATTGAAATATTTTTTTCTTTTAAATGAAAGTAAATACTAAGGGGTATTTCTAAAAGCAATTTATAGAGTAGCGGGAAACTTTGAATACACTGAAAAAAATATTCAAAATTTTCTTTTTAGTTTTGTGAAAAAAATTTTCTCAGTGTAAAATTTAAAAAAAATTTTTTTAGCTTCCCTGTTTTATTATCTAACAGAATCTGCTTAGATCGTCTCTCTATCTCAATTGGATGTTGAGATATAAAATTTTGAAAAAGGACTTATTAAAAGAGGATTTTCCAGGATATTTCAAGGACCGTTCAAAATAAAAATCGTAAAAGTGGTCTCCACAGTGTTTTTAGATGGCACCTATCGAAAAATCAACAAAATTTAAAAATTCCTTTCATGATGTCGCATGCCTTTGCTTAACCCGCCAGACCCTTTTTCTAATATAATTATTACCTTATTTTTCTCATCAATTTTATGTAGTTAGCCAAAAAACTTAAGACCCTGCGTAAAGCCTGTTCTGCTGCACGGCTCTGAGACATGGAAAACAACCGAGAGCGTATCGAGGAAATTGCAAGTGTTCGTCAACTCCTGCCTGCGAAATAATTTAAAGATATTCTCGCCAAACAACATATCGAATGAGCAGTTATGGGAACTGACTAATGGCAACCCAATAAACCAAGAAATCTTCGAACGCAAATGGCGCTGGATAGGGCACACATTGAAAAAACCGGAAAACGATATTGCCAAAATGGCGTTTGAATATAACCCTCAAGGAAGCAGGAAATAGAGGTCGACCGAAGCTAACCTGGAAGCGGAGCGTACTCATCGAAAGTAGAAGCATCGGATCTTGGAATAAGATGAAAAGATTGGCACAAGATAGAATAAGATGGAAAAGTGTTGTTACTGCCCTATGCTCCACCTATTAGTGGCCATTTATGGTCAAGGAAGAAGAAGAAAATAATAGAAACTTTAATGCATGCCTTACACTTGTTTGGCAATAGTTGAACAACGCCCCAAAATGTAGTGCAATGTCCCTAAGCGTCAGGGTCAGAAGTACGAAAGAATTTTTGAAAAAATATCATTTGAATGCATGGAGAATAAACTTTGTTACCGAAATATTTTACGGAAATATTTTACTTTTTACCGCATATGAACACATAAATGGTTCTTGATAAAAAAAAACCCGGAAACATAGTTTACTTGTTTGATGAAAAATCGACATATGGGCATTTCCGCCAACCGGTATTTTTTTTCCAACATTTCCCTTATATTATTTTTTTGAATTATAAAGTATTTTGGTAGCTCTACATTAGGGTATCCCAAAAAAAAATTTTTTTTCTTAATCGCTCTTTTATCGAAAACTTATAGGGTGAAGAATTTTTCAGAATTTTTCCAGATTTTTTGTGAAAAGTTTAGAAGCTCCTCAGCGCGATTTTCCCAAAAAGTTCTGATTTTCTGAGCTTTACGTGAAGACAGGTTCATAAGCAATGTTTTTCAATACTTTTAGGCACTAACCGGAAGAAAAGTATCCAAGCTTTGTTTTCATTTACATAACCTACAAAATATACTGATTTTATAGGTCATTTAGACGTCATTAATTGCATTTTTTTGAACCAATTTGGCTGCCAAATAAAGATAAATGGCCTCATAATTTCTTAATTTTAAAGAGAAATAGTTAAATCTAATGATGAAATTTCAAAGAACACAAGGTACTCTTAAATTTTTTATAAGAAATTACCATTTTACTTTTGTAGTTCTAAAGCTATGTCCCATTATGTTCCCAAAAACATTAAAACAAAATTCATTGCATACTTCCGGGCTTAAATTTGTCATTTTCATTGCTTACATGATACCCAATCTATATTAAATCCCAATCTAAATTAAATAGAATCAAAATGAAGAGTTTTTCATGGGCCGAAAATCAATGCCCATGTACAGCTCTACACGTAGTGCAGAAGATGGGTTATTTCCACTTCTTAATCTCACAAGGATACACTGAAAAAATTTGGCATCGTTGTTTCTACGATAGGAAGACGTAGAAAAATATAATAGAATCTACGTAAAATACAATAAGTTCTACTGTCAATCTAATAGTTTCTACTGTTTCCCACTTATATTGATATAATAAAACTAGCAAGCTCAAATCATATCACGCGATGGCGTAGTTGAAGTGTGTTAGGCTTGTAATCTGGAAGGTCCGAGTTCGAACCCTGTCAAATAGAAAAGAATTTGTGGAAAAATGGAGAATAAATCAGACAAGTAAATTTCAAGGCAATATTACGGGGAAAACAGAAGGTAAGTTGCCAACCAAATAAATAGAGTTGCTTTCATTGCGCTTTCCAAAACGTCACGCACAAGCTCTTTCAAGAAATTCCTATAGAATCTTTTCTTTATTTTCTCAGTTTTTTAAATAATGTAAATGTTAAATTATCTACTCTTCAAAACCAAAAAAAACAAAAACAAAAAAAAAAAAAAATACGCTCGCTGGAGCAGGGATCGAACCCGCCGACAAAAAATCCATATCAAAATTAAGAAGTTATCGAAATGTACTTCAAGATTTGAAACCGTAGTTCCTACGAGTTGATATCGTAGTTCCTATGATTTGATACCGTAGTTCCTATGAAATAACATCATAGTTCCTAGGATGGAATATCGTTAAATCTACGTTATATATCGTTGAAATCAATGACATTCCTCATCGTAGAAACTACTGCAAAGCGGTCGTAGAATCTATGATATCTTGCAATTGGACCTATATCAATTGCGGATATAATAGATTCTACGTCGGATATCGTAGATTCTACGACGGAATTTTTTGAGTGTAGCAATAATATTGTCATTGCTGTCTTATTAAGGGTTATACCAGAAAATACGGGCAGATTTCCGTTGCTTCTTGGAAATCAAAGGGTGTAGATTTGTTAAGGGGGTCTTTCGAGCTCTAAATGTAGGGAGAAGTTTATTAGTTTTGAGGAAGTTAGACTTAACTATCTCCATAGGATTTTGCTTAGACTATTTGGCCGTATTACCCCTGTCTATGAACGTATTTTTTGAAATTTTCAATCATTTCGTAGAAGTTGGCAACTAATCCGAGACTGTCATCATCATGTCATGGACGAGGCATTCCTCCCAACAGCTCTTGACTATGAGTGCAAAAAAAAAGTTTAACAAATTCAAGTTTTTTGAGTGCTTGCAATGGCATTACATGAAAGATAGCGCCGATAAGCCTACAAAAGTGAGTGATTGTTATCGGAATGTTTGGGTTACAGATTATTTACAATTCAGAGTATCGAAACGATATCAAACATTTCCGTATATCCAAGGCATCTGTTCAGACTACATACATATTTACAGTATTTTATCATGATTTTGTGACGACGAGCAAATGTCAACAATTAACATCAAACTCAACAAGTAAACGTCAATTGCTATGACCTTCAACTTGTCATTGCATTTAATATTAATTTCAAATTGCCAAAACCAAAAACAAAAAATGAAAAAAAAAAAAAATTAAATTTTGTTTTTGCGCAAACCTTGAAAGTCGTTAACGAATCGCTTTCAGAAGTCTCTTGGAATAGAAAATAATTGGAAAACAATTGATCATTCCCACGGAATGCAAATTCGAATTTTATATTCTTGACACGTTTCCCTAAGACCAATGACTTCGCCCTGCTCCATCCATCAAAGTGATAAGTCAATAACGGGAACACGTTGAATTGAAAGCACACAATCGCCGAGTACGGCGTTAAGAACTCATTTCAAAGACATTTACGTGTGTTGATAAAGGGATTTTTTTTTTTCTTTTATCTTTTAATTAAAGTGTTTTCCGTGGAGTACCTACAATTGGCAGTGTTTTTTGCTTCTATGTTCTGTGAAGCGATTAAATGGGGGGTTAGCTTGAACTGTTGGCTGTGTTAATAGATAACTACTATATGTGGAGTCGCTATACACGGGTTGAAACAAAAAGCTCTTTGAAAATGGTACGTCACAAAAGGGATTTCGAAAAGGGGAGTGCATAAGAGGGAGTTCAAAAAATAGATTATTCGCAAAGGCGACTTTAAAAAGACATCTTTTGATTGGAGGCATTAGCAAAGGGACTTGCGAAAGGGGATTTTGAACACGGGATTTTGAACAGGGGATTTCGAAAAGACGCGTTTAAGAAGGCATCTTTCGATAGGAGGCTTTTGAAAGGGGACTTCAAAAAGGCGACTTTGTAAAGGGAACTTTGTAAAGGGGACTTTGTAAAGGAGACTTTGTAAAGGGGACTTCAAAAAGGCGACTTTGTAAAGGGAACTTTGTAAAGGGGACTTTGTAAAGGGGACTTTGTAAAGGGGACTTTGTAAAGGGGACTTTGCAAAGGGGACTTTGTAAAGGGTACTTTGTAAAGGGTACTTTGTAAAGGGTTCTTTGTAAAGGGTACTTTGTAAAGGGTACTTTGTAAAGGGTACTTTGTAAAGGGTACTTTGTAAAGGAAACTTTGTAAAGGGGACTTTGTAAAGAGGACTCTGTAAAGGGTACTTTGTAAAGAGGACTTTATAAAGGGTACTTTGTAAAGGGGACTTTGTAAAGAGGACTCTGTAAAGGGTACTTTGTAAAGAGGACTTTATAAAGGGTACTTTGTAAAGGGGACTTTGTAAAGAGGACTTTGTAAAGGGTACTTTGTAAAGAGGACTTTTTAAAAGGAACTTTGTAAAGGGGACTTTGTAAAGAGGCTCTGTAAAGGGTACTTTGTAAAGAGGACTTTATAAAGGGTACTTTGTAAAGGGGACTTTGTAAAGAGCACTCTGTAAAGGGTACTTTGTAAAGAGGACTTTATAAAGGGTACTTTGTAAAGGGGACTTTGTAAAGAGGACTTTGTAAAGGGTACTTTGTAAAGAGGACTTTGTAAAGGGTACTTTGTAAAGGGGACTTTGTAAAGAGGACTTTGTACAGGAGACTTTAAAAGAGAAAATTATAAAAAATTATAAAAAATTAAAAAAATTAATTGTACCATACATCAAAACCAGTCAAAATGTTTCGACACAGTTTCCCCTTACTCATGAGCTGAAAAAAGGCGGTTCGAGTTTCTTGTTCTTCACCCACATGTCGTATTACCCAGCCAACAAGTAATTGAAATATGAACTGCTCGTCTGCCCCAAGCTACTGATTAAGTTTTTTTTTTTATTGATTTATTTTTAATTTATTTGGATTGGAGAAATCCGTGTTATTATTGAATCAATATTTCGAAAGAAAGCTTTCCAAAGCCTGCGACTCCATAAAAATTATTTGTGTCATCAGATTAAATTTTTCATTATTCTTTCGCGCAGCTTGAGGTTATAACCATTATACCCCAAAAGTGTGCTATATAAAAAGAATTAAGTTTTACGACTGCCTTCCCATCATCATTGTGCTGGGCCTTTATAAATTCGTCGGCCATTGACTGACTTTTCCACAAAAAAAAAAAAAAAAAAAAGGACACGAAAAAAGATAGAATTTCTGCATATTCAACGAAATGGAATTTCGTGCCTAATAAAGAGAAGCAAAAAAAGCGTGCAATCAACTTAGATTTGATAGAGGCCGTAAAGTCCTTTACGACGTTTTCATATCCCTTCACACTTATTCTCCCTACCATTGAGAAACCTTGGAGCGCCCAAGGGTACAGCAAACACATTGGGGACAAAGAACGCCGGATATGGGGTGAAAAAAGCATTTTTCGTACAACGAACCCAAATGTGTAAAGGCGAAAAAAAATTAAATAAATAAATTTAAAAAAAAAAGAAATATCGATACATTTTCGTCTGGAGTTCCTTGAAATGTTGAAGGAGAGAACGAAACTCCTTGACTCAATTTGTTGTTGTTGTTTGTATCGATTTTCAATTAGGTTTACATGGTTTACGTTTCGATGGTCGTCTTAGGTGAACACACATGACAACAAATCTACGCATACGAATGGACTTGATCGACCCTAGTGGAAAAATGTTCAACAATGACAAAGCATATTTGTCAAGTTCAGAATAAGGTTTTCATGAGTATGCCTCAGAATTTGAATATGTAAAAAAAAATGAAAAAAATTCAAAAAAAAATTCAAAACATATTCAAAAAATATTCAAAAATTTAAAAATAATGCAAAAAATTCAAAATATTCAAAAAATGTTCAAAAAAATTCAAACAAAAATGCAAAAATTTCAAAAAATTCACAGTCAAAAATTCCAAATTAGTTCGATTTAGTATGCCTATTAAAATGTTGAATTGTCAAATTAACAAAACAAAGCCTACTTCAGTGAATAAAATATTCAAAAAGCACAGTTAAATGCAAAAAAAAAAATTCAGAAAAATTCAAAATATTCAAAATCCGAGCTCTATTCATGAGTTTCTGAAAAAATTTTGAAGTTTTCAGAAATTTTATTTAAAGTGACCCCACGGGAAAAAGTCATAGGTACCTACATGGGTGTGTGAAAATGATTTAAAAACCCCCTTTGCTGATGATTTTCGGATAGGTACTACCTTGAAACATTGTAGAAACTGATTTTTAGGTTTCTATTGCCCAGTGTCCTTGAAAAATTCGTATGATTTCATCAAAAACACTGGCGCCGAATTCAACAACATCTGCAAGTGTATTGAAGGAAGGTTGTTATTGCATTTTATTGTGACTTGCGAACATTCAAAGAGCGAAAAATGACACAAAATGCAACAAAACGGAAGAAGAAGAAAAACCAAAAACAAAAGGGGAAAAATTACACAAAAAAGATAACCTCTGGAGGTGGAACCCTAGTTAGATTTCAATTTAATGAGTGTTTACTTTTGTGAGTATCTACAATATCTAAGCATTCATTCCAGGGGTCCGATTGCCTTTCTGATTCGGCCTTCCTTTGCCTTCCTTTCATACAAAATGTCTCCTGATTATTTTCGTATTTCCATCAGCTAAAAAATTTCCTCTTGGGTATGTTATTCGCTCAGTTGAATGGTTGGGTCAAACTATCGATTCCGATTTGAAGAAATTCTGTGTCCCTTTAAGGCATTTCTGTGGGTGTGTCCATTAAATTTATGTCAATTCGATATGTCAATCGAGTTTTTTTTTTAATTTGAAATTAACCAAATTAAACTCACCGTTCGAAAATTGTGAGAAATGCGTATAAGCTAAAAATTGGATCGAACTTTTTTTTTTTTTAATTAACTTCTGCCGTCATGGCAACAGCACAATCGCCGCATTGATAGTGTGTTGTTCGGCGAATTGTTGTTGCATACATTTCGGCGTGTTATTACACCATCGCGAGGAATATGCTACATCCAGTGTGTTTAATTGAAAGGTTTTTTCTTTCTTTTTGGGTTCGGAGCTTTTTTTCTATCTAAATCCGTACTTTGCAGAACATGAATATTGAATTAACAATTGTTCAAAGTGTGAGCTCTTGATGTTAGCAGCTAAAGCAGTTCGTCGTCGGGAACGTTGGAAGCAAATGTCAAAAATAATTGGGCGGTTAAACCTATGGCATTAACTTTTACGGCCTTCATTTTCCCTCACAAGGTTTTACACTATATTTCTCTTTTGACCTTAAACTGAAATATTTGTTGACAGCCCTTAAAATTACGATGGATAAGAGGAGGGAAGTATGGGCTTTAAATAGTCATTCGAATGTGTGGGTGGTGAATATGAGTAGAAAAAAATATTTATTGCCCACTTTTAGGGTTATTAGTCAAGGATTTTCATAAAAATAGTTTTTTTTCAAATTAATTTTGAATATATAAGAAGGTAATTTTTCTTTAACTGTAACTATACGGAATTTTCTCGATTATAAAATTGTGAAATACCGGTAGAAAAAGGATAAAATTTCTCTTAAAATATGATATAGTTTGCTCTTATTCCTCACAAATCATCCAGCTGTAAAATCAGATTTATTTTAGAGCGCAAAAAAGTGTTCAAGGACACGTCGTCCTTATGATATCATCACATTGACAACCCATGCATTTACCTTGTTATTAAATATTCTCGATTACGATAGCAAATAAAAAGCCATGAGAAAATATGGGAGGGATGTGTTAATTGTGCAATTTGCGCACAAAATTTCGAGTTCCGATAATGTATTGGGACTGCCTGGAAAGTACTAATACACAATCACACACACAAACACATCGGCGATAAAATGCATTCGCAGGAACAAAGCGCAATCGTCAAATTTTTTTACATGTTTATTGGAAAATGTGTTACTTTAATATTTTCTCCATGGATCAAGTGACATTTTATTTACGCTATGCTCGACATGCGAAAACGAGTTTAATTGCAAACGAAAGTTGAGAAGGAAGTGCAGGAAGGATACGCTCTAATTGGATTTCTAGAGCAAGTGCTTTCGATAGAAACTGTCTGAACTTGTTAGTGTTACTCGTGTTACTCGTGTGTGCTGCCGTGCATGTGTGTGTGAATGTGTCAGGTTTAAGGACAATGTGTTAAATGCTTACATGTTCTCGGTTTAATTAGATGACGCAAACTTTCACACACACACAATTACTCCCACAACCGGATCTCTGTCAAGAGGAGCACACAGATTCCGCAAGAGGAAGCATGCAAGCAGAATGTGCTGAGGGCACTTGAATGGATGAAAGAGAATTTTCCAAAGCAATAGATTTCCTTCATGTTTTTATTTGTGTTGACAGATTTTCCATTTTCCTATTTTATTTTTATTTTTCGCTTTCTTTAAAATTTTCCTTTTGTGTGACACATTTAAGTGATTGCACGCTTTTGATGCTATTTTTAAAAGTATCAGAATATCATTCATTCATCTGAGAATCTTATTTTCCGCATTGAGATTTCATATTCGAGCAAACTGAGAAGGTCGTAAGTGAAAAGATATTTATCTAGGTGAATTTTCTGTTGTTAGTAAACAAAAGATATTTCGAGCGTCGTCAGGTAGTGGAAAAAAATTAATTATAAAAATAGATGAAATAAATAAACGAAATTAATGGTGTTTGAAAATACAGAGTGATTTTCGTCGGCTGAATTATGATTTCATTTCCCAAAAAAAAATCACAAACAAACAAAAATTCCTAACACGATAAAGGAAGGAAACTGACATGAATAGAAATTTAATCTTTTATAATTTGGAAAATTATTTCTGCTGAATTATTTGTATTATTAGGGAAATTAGTTTTGATTCGCTAAGCAAGGAGAAATAAATACTTAGTTTTCAATTTTTAAAAGCGAAAATACTCTCGAAATTATTTGAAAAACAGGACAACATATTTGAATTCAACATTTAAAGATACGCATTTGAACATTTAAAAATTAATACATATTTATAGTTTAACCCTCTAATTCCTAGCTCCGTCTCTAGACGGACTTTTTTCGAACAAAATACCAAAAAAAAAAAAAAAAACAAAAACTAATAAAAATAATTTCAGATTCGTGTTTTTCTACCCAAAATTAGTCATAAGTATTTGAAATTTTTATTAAAAATAATATTGTGGCATTACAGGGTTAAGTCCTATTAGATGCGTACAATTCTTGGAAGCCGTGCTGGACATTGGATGGAATGGATTCAAAATACATATGTATTTCGAATTGGGTTAAGATTACTGATAAAATTCTTAATTTTTATAAATTTAAAGCATACTTTATGGAGTACAAATTATATTCAACTCATATAAACTTAAAATTCAAATCGATTTTTAACTTCAATATGAATTCTTTTGAAGTAAGAAAAGCGGTTTAAAGTTCAACTTTGGTAAAATGTTGGCAAGAAAAATTTTTGCTCCATAATGTATGCTTTAAATTTATAAAATTTAACAAAATCCGAGTCCTTCAGATAAGTATCGGAAATACTTGAAGCACTTATACGCAGGCCTTGATTTAGAGCGTGGCAAGCCGGACGAATGCCCAAAGCAGCATTGTGAGAGGTAACAATTTTATCTATATGAATATTTTCCATTCACTCATCCCAGCTAGCATTTGGAAGATTATTTTATCAGAAGACACGTTTACCAGTCTATTTCGAGAGATGAACCAATTTCACGATTAAAAGAAGAAAATGACTCGAAAATGACTTATTGATATGCTCCCAAAAAAGGATTCTATTTAAATAAAAAAATCATGATTGGCTATTGCCAAAGTTTTTTAATATATTTCGGAAGAATAGACTTTTAAGAATATGCTGGCAAAGTTTCGTGAAGATATTGACATTATTTGTTTTGCTACAGCCTTTTTAGAAGGTGGAGACAGCAGGCAGCGCGCTTGATCAAAGCAACTTTGAACGCGTTTATCTCAAAACCACTTTTTTTGACCTGGTGTGAATGAAAACAAAAAAACCATCGAACCGATTTGTCTGGAATTTTTATATGTTATTCATAACATCAATGGCTATGGCCCGAACTAGAATCGAATTTTTATTTCAAGAACTTCATATTTTTTCATAAAAAAAAAATGGTCAAAAAAAGGGGAGTTTTTGATGGTTGAAATAAAAAATTGCGCCATTTTGTCAATTTAAAAAAAAATTGTTTTTATTCTAGTTCCTGCCATAGCCGCATTCATTCTGATTAATAACATATTTTTGTTTTTTTTTTCGATTACCAGAACTGCCAAAATCTTTCACACCACGGAGGGTCCACTTCAACGCCATTTTTAAAATAACAAAAAAAAAAAAATTACAACAACATTTTTTATTTTTTGTCAATAAAGAATATAATAAGCCTGCATACTTAGAAAATCACTTTTTATTTGGCTTAATACCAAAAAAAAAATCATTAAAATACCTAAATTTTCGTGCTCTAGACCAGAAGGTCCCCTTAAATGCGCATTGTTATTCACAGTCCTTTTGATTTTCGAGCAGAACGAAAATTTTAAAAGAAAAATTGTCAAGTCAACAACATTTTGGGTTGATTTAAAAGGAAATATGTTAAATTACATTTCTTTACGTTCGGTATAATTCTCATTTGCTTTATAAAATAGGACATATAAGATATTTATTCATCTTAGAACTTTTTAAGCATTGCGTAAGCAGTCACGACAACGGAGTGACCAAATCGGATGAAGTCCATACGATGGGTATTTTTGGGGTTATGTTCAGCAGAGGGCTCTGTGGTAGAGCTGGAGAAACATCGATGTTTGGGACTATCGATGTTCACGATGTTTTTGGAGCAATACATCGATACTATCGATGTTTTTTCTTTAATGAGGCATTTTACACTAGACAATTATTGACGTCAATTCTCACTTTTTGGGCCAGCAAAGAGCGGGAATTTTACGAAAAATTGAGCGTTTTTTAGATGCACATGCTCGATAAACCATTTTGTATCCTCTTTTGTGTCGTTAATTACTGATGTAACTCTAAAAGCGAAATAAAAACAAGAATTGACGGTCAATAATTGACTTGTGTAAAAGGCCTGAATGTAGTTATTTTGAAACTTCGTTCTGGCTGCGTTCTGGTTCGCATGAAGAAAGGGTAGCAACTAGCTACATACGTCACAAATTATATAAAAATAAAATGTTTTTATGCAATTCGACATCATAATAGGCCTATTATGATGTCGATTTTAAAATCATAATGAAGCATATTATGACACTAGTTTTGAGAAAGTATAAAAAATTGTTTATACAAACAAAAAGCATGGCATACTACATGGTTTTTTAAGAATGAATTTCAAGGCGTGCAATAATAAATTTCAAAACGCACGCATTTCAAAAAATACAAGGCAAGGCGTGCAATAATAAATTTCAAAATGCACGCATTTCAAAAAATACAAGGCAAAAATAAGCAGAGCATACTACGAAGTTGTATAATAAAGAATTTCAAATTATGAATCTGTCAAATCAAAATAAAAAATTTCTTCACAATAACAAACAAACAAAAAACACGCTTTCTTAAATTTAGGTTAAAATCCAGTTTGAAATCTTATTGCATAAAATATTGTTCGGCACTCGTGTCGAAACTCAGCTTTTTTCGCACTCGTGGTATTGTAAAACTCGGCTGCGCCTCGTTTTACAACATTTACCACTCGTGCAAAAAAAAGCTTCATTTCGACACTTGTATCGAAAATATCTATTAGTCATTTTTTATCTTTATTATAATTAAAAAAAAAAAATATTTCAATTCAAAATATATTTGAATAATAAAAAGGGACATGAGGAGGTCTATATATCACAGACAATGTTGTATTTAGGTTTACATTAGAACAGCTAACAACAACTGCTAAAACTATAACGATGAAAAATAATGAGAATATTTAACATAGGAAATAAATAATAAAGTAGAGCACCACAAAAACATCGATAGTCTAAAAAAACATCGATGTGACGAGAATTTTAAAAAAATCGATACTATCGATAGTGACATCGATGTTTCTCCAGCTCTACTCTGTGGCCATTTGCTTTGAACGTTAAGTAAATTTGTTTTGACATTTCTTCTTTTATGGATATTTTTGAAATGTTTTTTTTTTTTTAATTATCTTGGCATTTCAATTATGTCCGTGGTTAGTTCAACATATTAAATTTAAATCCATTTTTGGAAATTTTCATGTAAATTCAACCTGAAATATAGTTGATTCAAAAGGAAAATTTTTATTTTTTCCAACAAGAAAAATTGTTAAAATAAAAGTATTCCTTGTTGAAGCCGTTTTCCTTTTGATTTAACCAGTTTTCTGGTTGATTTTTTTCTCTGTGTACCATTCTACTGATATCATAAATAGCGCTGCTGATCGCGGTGGTTATTGGGTAACGTAAAAACAATTTATTGAAAAATAAATGTTATAAGCAACGGGAAAAAATTTTTCTCATTCATAAATGTTATGAGGCAGTGTAAAAAATATTTATAGAACGATTAAAATTATGAGCAACGGAAAAAAAACTTTTTCTTTAATAAATGTTATAGAAGAATGAAATACATTCTTATTGTTTGAAATTGTTATCTTAAAATGAATTTTTATACCTTTTCCGAAGGAAAGGGTATATTAAGTTTGGCACGGTGTATGTAACATACCAAAGGAGTCGCGGTAGATATAGACATATATATATATTCTTGATCAGGGTGACAAGAGGAGTCGATCTAGCCATGTCTGTCTGTCTGTCTGTCTGTCTGTCTGTCTGTCTGTCTGTCGGTCACACTTTAGTTTTTCGTAATTTACTCCTAAGCCATGAAAGATATCATATTGAAATTTAGCATGGACTTCAACCAGGTAAATGTCCGAAAAACTGCATACAAATTTTTTTCGTAGTCCCTCTTGGGTCGTGGGAAGTGGTTCAGAAGTTTCAAAAATCACGATTTTTAACGTTTTTCCTGGATAACTTTTTTACTATACATCCCAGCTTATTGAAATTTGGTGAGTGTATAGCTACTATGTAGATTTAATCTTTCGCTGAAAAAAAATTGCGACATCGCTATAACTATGGTCATCATCCTACACAATAGAAAAAAACACTCTTTCTCTTATTCTCATATCTGAGTACAAAAATTATTTTTTTGCTTCTTCTGATTGTGTATTTTGCCGCCAAAAAAAGTCGTCCATTATGGATAAATTTTGACCATGACCACATTTCGCGAAATTCGCAAAAATTCATTTTCACTATTTTGAATTGAGTATTTCGCAGCTAAACAAAATGTCCTCTAAGGGTTAAAATTTGATCAAGACCACCATCCGCGAAATTCGCGAAAATTTGATTTTCACTATTTTGAATTGAGTATTTCGCAGCTAAACGAAATGACCGCTAAGGGTTAAAATTTGACCATCCCATTCTTGAAATTCGCAAAAATTGATTTTCACTATTTTGAATTGAGTATTTCGCAGCTAAACAAAATGTCCTCTAAGGGTTAAAATTTGATCAAGAAACCATCCGCGAAATTTCGCGAAAAAATTTGATTTTCACTTGAATTTATTTTCATTTCCCAAAAAAATTTCCTCTAAGGGTTAAAATTTGATCAAACCACATCCGCGAAATTCGCGAAAATTTGATTTTCACTAGTTTGAATTGAAATTTATGCAGCTAAACAAAATTGTCTTCTAAGGGTTAAAATTTGATCAAGACCACCATCCGCGAAATTCGCGAAAACCTGATTTTACTATTTTTAATTGAGTATTTCGCAGCTAAACAAAATGTCCTCTAAGGGTTAAAATTTGATCAAGACCACCATCCGCGAAATTCGCAAAAATTTTATTTTCGAATTTTGATTGGAGGATTATAGCTTAGTTATATACGCGATCAAAGTAAGAATCAACAGACCACATTGGAAAACTCCAAATTTTAATTTTCGTTTGCTTCATTGATTTGATAGGTTACAAAAGTAAAGCATACTTTATTGAGTAAAATAAATAAAGACACTTTCGAATTTTAAAAATTTTAAAATACACGTTGGTGTAAATCGAAGAAGCACTTTGAAAGCTACAAAATGGTCATAACTTCGATATTAACCCATACATTTTATTCGTTCGAATCAGTTTTCTTCACAAGGGTTCAATTGATACGTGTTGCTTCAAAAAAATACAGTCTAAGGATTTAATTTTTCTCAATTGAAATTAAAAATTTTATTTTCAATTTTGAATAGAAAAAAGATTTTTTTTGAACTTTTGGCTTATGTTACAATTGACACTCTAACTAAAATATCATGAAGCGACATATTTTGATTTAACATTTTTATTTTCACTAAGTTTTGAATACTTTCGGAGGTAATTGTCTTCTATCTCGAGATTAAAATCCATGAAAGCTACTTTGAAAAAAAAGAGCCAAAATTTCAAATTGGTCATATCTCAAAACCAATCCATTCAAAAAATTTTCGATGAGGTTTTCGGATTCAGGGACCCAAAATCTATATAAAAGTAAAGTGATGTTCATGTACAAAATGGCTGTAAACTAGTGTAATTTGAGAGAAATACTGTTTTTAAAGGAAATATTTTTGAATTTTAAGCAAGGAAAAAGAAATACTAGTTTTCAATTTTTAAAGCGAAAATACTCTCGAAATTATTTGAAAAACAGGACAACATATTATATTTTATTTCACCATTTAAAGATACGCATTTGAACATTTAAAAATTAATACATATTTATAGTTAACCCTCTTATTCCTAGCTCCATCTCTAGACGGACTTTTTTCGAACAAATTACCAAAAAAAAAAAACTAATAAAAATTATTTCAGATTCGTGTTTTTTACCCAAAATTAGCCATAAGTATTTGAAATTTTTATTAAAAATAAAATTGTGACATTAGAGGGTTAAGTCCAATTAGATGCGTACAATTCTTGGAAGCCGTGCTGGACATTGGATGGAATGGATTCAAAATACATATGTATTTCAAATTGGGTTAAGATTACTGATAATATTCTTAATTTTTATAAATTTAAAGCATACTTTATGGAGTACAAATTATATTCAACTCATATAAACTTAAAATTCAAATCAATTTTTAACTTCAATATGAATTCTTTTGAAGTTAGAAAAGCGGTTTAAAGTTCAACTTTGGTAAAATGTTGGCAAGAAAAATTTTTGCCCCATAAAGTATGCTTTAAATTTATAAAAGTCAACAAAATCCGAGTCCTGCTGATAAGTATCGGAAATACTTGAAGCACTTATACGCAGGCCTCGATTTAGAGCGTGGCAAGCCGGACGAATGCCCAAAGCAGCATTGTGAGAGGTGACAATTTCACCTATATGAATATTTTCCATTCACTCATCCCAGCTAGCATTTGGAAGATTCTTTTATCAGAAGACACGTTTACCAGTCTATTTCGAGAGATGAACCAATTGCACGATTAAAAGAAGAAAATTACTCGAAAATGACTTATTGATATGCTCCAAAAAGGGATTCTATTTAAATAAAAAAATCATGATTGGCTATTGCCAATGTTAAGCCCGCAAGTTATGGAAGTTTTATTATTCATGCTATGCTGCTATTTCATATTTTATTCAATGTAAGACTCAAAAACAGAGATCCTAAATAACTATTAAATTTTTTTTTAGAATCGAAAAAATTGCCTTTAAAACGACGAAAATTTTTTACGTTGGTCGATAATACTTATGATTGGGATTTTTTTTTTTTTTTTTGTTACTCAAAACGTTTATTTTTTGATTCATATTTTTTACGTTGCCTTATAAAAATTATGAATGAGAAAAAATGTTTTCCGTTGCTCGTAATTTTAATCGTTCAATAAATTTTTTTTACGTTGCTTCAAAACGATTGTGAATGAGAAAAAAAAAGCTTTTCCGTTTCTTATAAGCTTTTATTTTCAAAAAATAGTTTTTAATTTATTTCGTTAAGAGAAAAAATATATGTATAGTGGTATACTGGTGATACACTGAGCGAACTGTACCATGATTTTTTTTTAATGCGCATTGTTATTCACAGTCCTTTTGATTTTCGAGCAGAACGAAAATTTCAAAAGAAAAATTATTAAGTCAACAACATTTTGGGTTGATTTAAAAGGAAATATGTTTAATTACATTTCTTTACGTTCGGTATAATTCTCATTTGCTTTATAAAATAGGACATATAAGATATTCATTCATCTTAGAACTTTTTAAGCATTGCGTAAGCAGTCACGACAACGGAGTGACCAAATCGGATGAAGTCCATCCGATGGCTATTTTTGGGGTTATGTTCAGCAGAGGGCTCTGTGGCCATTTGCTTTGAATGTTAAGTAAATTTGTTTTGAAATTTCTTCTTTTATGGATATTTTTGAAATGTTTTTTTTAAATTATCTTGGCATTTCAATTATGCCCGTGGTTAGTTCAATAAATTAAATTTAAATCCATTTTTGGAAATTATCATGTCAATTCAACCTGAAACATAGTTGATTCAAAAGGAAAAATTTTTTTTTTTTTCCAACAAAAAAATTGTTAAAAACAAAAGTATTCCTTGTTGAAGCCATTTTCCTTTTGATTTAACCAGTTTTCTGGTTGATTTTTTTTCTGTTACCATTCTACTGATATCATAAATACGTGCTGATCGCGGTGGTTATTAGGCAACGTAAAAACAATTCATTGAAAAATAAATGTTATAAGCAACGGGAAACAATTTTTCTCATTCATAATTGTTATGAGGCAGCGTAAAAAATATTTATCGAACGATTAAAATTATGAGCAACGGAAAAAAATTGTTTTCTTCAATAACTGTTATAGAAGAATGAAATACATTCTTATTGTTTGAAATTGGTGTCTTAAAATGAATTTTTTTTAACACAAACTTTAATAGTTAGAGTCCAATTTTTTTCTAATTTCTTATAACCAGGGCTCGGATTTTGTTGCTTTTAAAAATTTAAAGAATACTTTATGGAGTAAAAATATTGTTCAGCTCCCATAAAGTTAAGATTCAAATCGATTTTTAACTTCAATATGCATTTTTTTGAAATTATAAAAGCGGTTTGAAGGTCAACTTTGCCTAAACTTATTCGCAAAATGTTGGTGAGGAAAATTTTTGCCCCATAAATTATGCTTTAAATTTATAAAAGCAACAAAATCCGAGACCTGCTTATAATTGTTATGTCTCTGCTCAAAAATGAATCGAAATAAATTGAACAAAAAAAAAATTAAATAAAACTTTATAGAAATATGAGTCAAAAAAGACTCGAAAACGGTATCAAATGCGATTCCCGAAGAAGAGCCGCGGATAGGTTTCCATTTTCTCCTGAAAAGAGTATAATTTCTGATCGAAAATATCGAGCGCATGTTTGATTGTATGCATCAGAAATGGGACTCAGAAAAGGGCGTTTGTGCTATGCTAGCTGGAATATTTAATAAATTGTATATAAAAACTTTGAGGAATTTTTTAAAGAACTTTTTTCCAAAAAAAGTGAATATTCCAATATTCGCAGAGTTCGCAGAGAGAAGACGAGAAGTGGAAGAAAATTTGAAGCTTTAATTTTTGACGGTTCAATAAAATCCTTGCTCTAGTTGTTAATTGATTTGCTTTAATTTTCTATTTGTCTAATAGGTATAAAGAAACAACCACCTGGGCCCTAGGGTACGGAAGTGCGATAGTCATGAATGTTCTCAATAAATTTTTTTTCATATTTGACTCTATGAATTGTGACTGAAGTGGGGTAACTTAATTTTGAGTATTTTAAATTGAATTGTTTCAAAATTATCATATAAAAATGAATAACAATTGAATAGAATTTCTATCTATTTAAATTGAAATAAAAAATAATAATATTAAGGGTATTCACACCAAGTTCGCAGTCTATACAGATGTTTCCTTAATATTAGTAATTAATGTAACTGTAACTGTAACTGAATCGAAACAAAATGTCAAAAATCCCAACGACTTTAAGATTACGATTTTGTGTAAATACCCCCGCTTTGGCTATAAATGAAATAAAATTTTCTTTCATTCATTCTTTAAAAAAAATTTCATCGAATTATCGCTTTGAAGTTCTGCTCGAAAAAGCGCGAAAATAAAATTTCAAAGGCGCGTTCATCAACAAGTCCAATGTCCAATTTTTGTGTACTTCTCGTGTGCACAAAATTCACAGCTCACTACTCGACATTGCCATTCCTTAAATCTTTAAGCCCACCTATCATACTGAGTGACATCATGCCAAAAGTAATCACATTAAACAATGGCCTACATAAGCTCGTATCGTATTATGCGATTAAATTTAATTAAATTTTTTCTGCCCACTTTTTAGGCATTTTCCCCGAATTTCCTTTTCGCAAATGAGGAGTGAAAAAGAACTTTTTTTTTTAAATAAACAAAAACGGCTTCGCAACGTCAAAGTCAAATATAACATAGCGTGCCAATCTTAGAAAGCAGTGACATAATAAATAAAATGGGCGAAAAAAAGGATATAAGCTTAGTTTCGCAAAAGCACTTGAAGGCAAGTTAAAAGGGCCATTTTTTTTTTCAAGTCGCTTAATGAAAGTAAAAAAAAAAAACCAATTAATTGTGTGTTTTTTTTTTGGCGATGGGAACTCATCATTCACTTCCTTTTAAAGGACGAACTAACAATAATAAGATGGATGATAGCAGAGAAAATGTTTGCCCGAAAACGGTGCATTTGCCTTCCAAACATGAAATCTTGGCTACGCCCACGAATGCGAAAAAAATAAAAATGAAAAGAAATATAATTTCGTTCATCCTTTCGATGTCCTTAATTCATATTCAAAGCACGAAAGAATAGGATAGCTACATTAGTGGCTCATGTTGTGATTCAATGATATTTTTCACCCTCGAATTTTTAATCCAATAATTAATTGCACTTTTCCTGACCACTGACATCACTATCCTTTGTGGCGATAGCAACATTTTCTACCCCTCAAATGACTATTCAAATGGCATTTCAATCCAAAGCGGTATTCTCGAATGAGTCACGACCTTTGATGTATGTAAATCTATGTAGGAAATACCGACACAGCTACAATCGTTGAGGATATGAGAATGATACCGGAAACGGAAATGACTTCCATTAGAAATTCTACAATAGTTTTGTCGCCGCCATTTGAACGGATGGGCGGATGGAGGATTTTAACGATTGCTTAGTCTGAAGACCTCACGGTTTCCCAAATTGCGAGTTTCAGAGTTCGAAGGTTATATTTATTAGAGATGCAACGGATAGTGATTTGGGCGATCACCGGATACCGACCGGTAATTAAGATGCTAGGCCGGATAGTTGAATTTTCTTACAATGCAAAAGTCGTTTTAACTGTGAATACCCTTTTTTGGGAGCTACATACATAAAAGTTTGTCCATTAAACCTTTTCAGTTTCGAAATAAATTGACAGTGCAACGGAAAAAGAGTTTCTCAACTGCCGTGTGTGTTAGGCAGCCCGGCAGCTGTAGTTACGTTGCTTCGTCTAAAGGCGATCCATAACCCTTATTGCTGAGGAGTCACAATAACAACAAAATAATTGTAGACAAAAATCCTTATATGTGCACCCTCAAGAGTGATGTCATCGCCAGCATGCCCTTCAACGTAATGTACGTTCTTTAGTAAAAACAATTTCTATCCGGCCGGAGATAGGGAGTTAATATCGGGCATCCGTCCGAATACTAAATTTTTGGCCAGATATGTCGGATACCAGATAGTAACCGGATGTCCGTCATATTGAAAATATGCACTAAAATGGTTAGCGTCAACAGGAAATTCGTTTTAGACAAGGCAATGGGTGTCAAAGGGTGTCTGTGTGTTTGTCTTTCAACCCAGCAAACATTTTCTATCGCGGAAGAGTGTTCCACGACTCGACTTCTCCGGTCGAACGCGACTTTTCTGGAAGGGCAATTGGCGATACATAAAAATATCTTGGAATAATCCTATAGATGATATTTCTTCAATGATTAATAACAAAAATCATGTGACTGCATGATTGAATAATGCAAAAGCTACAATATCATAAGGTATACCTACATATCGCTCATTTACTTCAAGGCTGTCATATCGCAAAAAAAAAAACGATTTTTGAGTTAATGATAAGGAAACATATGACATCCTTGAAGTAAATGATCGGTATGTATATTAGAAAAACATCGTGCAAACCTCTTCCATAAGTAGGGCTCGGATTTTGTTGACTTTTAAAAATGTAAGGCATACTTTATGGCGCCAAAATTTTTCTTAAGAACATTTTGCGAATCAGTTTGGCTAAATCGAACTTCAAACAGCTTTTCTAACTTCAAAAAAAATGCATATTGAAGTTAAAAATCGATTTGAATCTTAGCTTTATGTGAGTTGAACAAAATTTTTACTCCCGAAAGTATGCATCAAATTTAAAAAAGTCAACAGAATCCGAGCCCTGTCCATAAGAGACTTTGGCAATGCATAATCGTCGTCAGAGCAATACATTTTTTTAACATATTCCTTTTTGGATAGAGTTGAGAAAACTCCTCCAAAAGAGTCCTCCAGAAGAGTCGCGTAAAAATCTTCTTGCGCGAAGAATCGCTAAAACATCGTCTAAATGTTTGCTGGGAATTTCTCTGTCTGCCTGCATACAGCTGTATTATTCATAAGAAGATTCAAACTATCTTCCCATTTGATAAGATGATTTTCGGTACATAGAAATGAGGAGGGCACAGTTCGAAAGAAGGCCTGTTTCGATCAAGTTAAAATCAATCAAGTTTTGGGAATACCTTCAGTACTAGTATCAAATAAAAACATCAGAAAAAATGCTCTAAAATTTGAATATTTTCTGAACATATTCCGGAGAAATTTGAACTTCTTTTACGTCCTCGTTGAGTCGTCGGTTTAAATATTTCCAATTGGCGACTTTAGATTTCAATCTTTCAAACATATGCATATAAAGATGTGTAGTATATGTATGTATAAAAATACTTGATTGATATTAATAATCGAATTTTTCAATTTTTTAATTAATTTTGAAGAAAAAATGTATATTTTTTTTTATCAATATTTCGCTGAAGGCGAGCTGCGTGTGCTGACGCCTAAATAAAAAATTGCATCGAAGCATTTCCGCATTTCCGCAATAACAAAATCGATGAGTCCAATAGTGGCAAAGGTTTTCTGGTAATTTCTTTTTTCTTTTGATTTATTTTTCTCTCTTTGTTGGTTTTGCTTCTATTTTTTTTCTATTTTTTTTTCTCCTTTGTTTTTGCTTTGCTTTTTGAAAAACGCATTCAATTGCAACAAAAGCGCCAGCAACGGAATAACGAACAAATGCGAACATACGACGCGGCATTGGCCAAAGTATCCCAGCTGGAAATGGTTTCACATTTAGCCAAAAATTTGTGATACTCTTTTGAACATTTAGTTCAATCTATAAGATATGAAAGCTCCAGCGACATGTCATGGCAACTGTCATCATATACATTAGCCTTCAGTTTCTGCACTCGGTTGCATCAAAAGGACTCAAGGCAGAGCCTCCTTTGAGTCGTTTTCCATCTGATGTCATTAGAGCTATTTGCGCACGATTTCCTGCTGGGTATTTTGGCCATTCCATGGAAGAGTTTCGTATGCGTTTCGATTTTGTAATGCATTTCGACAAACCGCGATCTGAAACTATACTTAAAGCCAAATAGTTTGGTAATCACGAAATCCCTTATTTTTTTATTATTTTTTTTTCTTACTGCCGCAAAGACTGACGTCGTTTTATTTTTAGCACATTTTTAGCACATTTTCAAACAAACACTTTTGGGCCTTTTCTCACTTATTTGCATATATGAATATATTTTTTTTTTCCTCTTCGTCAACACCGAATTTATTTATAATTTTTCAACATAAATTTTACGGTGAAAATGCAACATTTGAGGAAGATATCCTCTTCAGTTTTTTTCCCGTTCCGAAGCGCGAACAAACGAGGGAGAGAGCTTCACTTATTTTTCTTTTTTCCACCGAAATTTAATTTCAAAATAAAATTAATTATTCAAATGAATGAATTTTTTTTTCTAAATTATTTTAATTTTTATGAATTCGCAAAGCACTCGAACGATATTCCGACTTGCACACTGCGAAACGTCTGCTGAGCGACTGAGCAATTGAAAATTTGGAAAATTGGACTCAACTATGCGAAAATTCAATTTCAAATGAAAATGCGACGATTCTCTTTGGTTCTTGTTGCTCAGACTTTCATTCGAAAGTGCTCTTCTTCAATTTATTTTCTATGAGTTTCTCTCTTGTGTTGTGAGCACGAAAAGAGCATGAAACAATTGAAGGAAAAATTAAGGAGAAAAAATACAATAGAAAAAAGGAAAACTCGTGGAAAATGCCGCGAGAAATTACAAGTTCAAGGAGGAAAAATGACTCGAAAATTTGTTGCTCTCTTACTCTCTATTTTGACCTTACAACCGATGAGGGTAATTTTTATTTGTGAATGAAATGAGTGGGCACATTGTAAGTTATTGTTAAAAAAAAAAAAATAAAATAAAATGGTTTAACTGCAAAACATAAAAAAATTAAAAAGTGGGTAATTGAAGAAAAATGGGAACAAGAGAAATCTTAAATTGAAATATTGCGGAGAATTCGATTAAGACCAGTTGGACTTGGAGCCATGGTTGCTATGGTTTTCTGCTGGAAGCATAACCAAACAAAGCTACAAGTACTACGATGAATTTCGGCGAATATATGGATTAACGCCCTATGCTAATCAGATCAAAGTAAAGATAAATTATTGCACATTCTTTGTATTCGTAGCTTTAAAAAAAAAACGGCTGATTCTAAAATAAAATAGGAGATCAATAAAGTTTTCCGATCAACAATCTGCGTTAGCTGCATGCTTTAATTTGTGACCATAATTTTCCTCTAATCAATGCGTTGACATCAACTTAACACCTTGCATCGAAGTATTTTCTCCCATGATATAAAAATGTATATCTTCAATAGGACAAATGCTTAAATCTATTGTACAATTAACTTTTTCGGTTTAACCCAAGACGGGTATTTTTTTACAGAAAGTTGCAAATGACGGGTATTCTATTGGACTATTTAATATTCCACAAAAAGGGATAAAAAAAATTACATAAAATTTTTTTTTATATAAATATTGTCGTAGGCAATATTGTAGTCGGGCAAATGCCCGGTGGGTCCCAGTGCGCTGTACTTTTTAGCTGTTAGGTTTTTTTCTTTTTCCTTTGGTAACGGGGCCATATTTTTCAGACGCCCGGTGGGCCCTTTGACACCCAGTCCGCACTTGGTCGTAGCCCAATCCAAACTCTTCAATAAACACAGGAAAAAATTTTGTTTTATATAGTGAAAAAAAAAAAATCAAAAATTAATTCTTCTTCAGCTGAATCCGAGAGGTGGCTTAAGAACTAGAATTTCAGCATATCCCGTAATACCATGCAAAAATTATATGTCCTATGAATATGCCCAAGAAATCAGAAGTATTTTTTCTAACATAGAGCCCATGAACAAAACAAGATTTTTTGAATAGCATGGGAAACAACAACAATTTATCGCTCAGTGACGTCACAAACTCAATTTTCGGCTCTCAAAGAGAGCCTCAAAATAGCGGTACTGAAGTGGCGCTATCTTGTTTTCTTGTATCATGATAGAGCCGATAAACATCCTCTGGACCGTAGTTTGTTGGGATGACATCTTTCGAAGCGAATGCCTATGGGTTCATCTCCCAGCTCAGGTCGTGGATGTTTGTGTCCTTTTTTCTGTTTCAGTTCTTCTTTGTTTTTCCATATTTCGTGGTATCTCAACGGGCCCATATGAGGCCTAAGAGTGTCTCATGCTAATGATATTATTCAACAGAGAGCGACAGCTGTTATTACGTACACAAGATAAAAAAAATATAAATCTATATTCGCCCATTTACGTTTGACTGAGAGAATACGCGTATCGATACGCGTTTTAAACTACTTTAATACGCGTTATCTGGTTTTCAGGGGTATCATAATGTTTTGTATTGTATGTGTGAGTGAAAAAAAAAGTATCGTGATTTTGCTGGGATAACGCTACATCAGACATACGGTTGGGCTAAGTTTTTTCATAAAATTACAAAATTTTATGCTACATACCTACTTTCGAAGTAGTCGCGAAAGGGTTAAACTATCAATTTTTCTAACATTTTTTTTTTTTCGAAACCAAGTCTGTTAAGTTTCTGTTCTGTTATGTTAAACGTAACATATGTTTTATTGTTATTCCTTTTTCCTCACAGCGTTATTGCTTAGTTCTTTTTGTGCTGACATTTGGAGCGATTTTGCGCAATGAAATTCCCAAAAGCAGTCAGCTGATATCGAATGCAAAAGAGAAAGACGAACAAAAACAAAAACAATAATACAGAAAATAACAATAAAGCATAATGTGATAAAGCAAGCTTTCAAGCATGCAATCACGATAAACGGTGAAGAAAACAAAACCAAAAAAAAAAAAAATAAAAATGAACGCGTGCCAAGAATGGCGCTTATGCACATACATACATACATACATACATCACACATCCACAATAACATTCGTGCAAGTGTTTCTGAAGTGGAAAAAGTTTTAAAGTCAAAAAAGAAAAAAAAATGCCGAACTCTTGAGAGGATTTCCAATTGATAATTATTTATTGCCTCGCAAAGAGTGGAAATAAGTTATTTTGTTTATGTTTGTTCATGATTTGTCGGCCAACCGCATTCGTTTATATGTATGTATGTATGTATGTATCATTTTTTCTCGCATGAACAGCCAAATTGAAAGGCAATTGAATAATGAATAACTGCTTGCCGACGTCCACCGCTTGGGTCATTTGGCAATTGGCCAGCCAAAATATATGTTATTATTAATAAATCTACAAAGTATTAGGAAAAAATTTAGAAAAAATTATGGGGAAAAGCAATGGAGAAATGAAATCAAGCGACTGCTTTTATTATTGCAGATTTTTAAATATCGCATGCGATTTTTTCCCACATTTGAAAAAGCGATTTCTGACTTCCAATGTTCCAATGAACGTTTTACGAATGTTTTCAAAATATTAAAACTCATTTTCATACATCCTGTGTAAAGTGTCGGCTAGAGAAAAAGCATTGGTATTTGACATGCCAGAAAGAAGATCTAAGAGCTTGCAAACAAGAGATTAACGGATGTCCTTAAAGAAGATATATCAGGAGCAGACCTGAGCGAAGCGGATTTGCCCCAAATAGAATTCAATGGAGAGCTATAGCAATATTTGATATGAAACATATTCCAATACGTATTATAAGAGTCTTCTCTAAAATTTCGAAAACTGTCACTGTTGCTGTCACTGCCATTACATTACTGTAAATCTGCCTTAATAAGGAAAAACTGACTTCTTTTTGACCTAAACATTTCACTAATTGGGTCCTAAAAACGTTTGATTTCATTATTTACAAGGACACTTTCATTTGTATTGTGAGTCGTTTTCTTATCTTTTCCGAAATGCAATTATCATTTCAATAGACGTTCTCCCCCTTTTTTACCAATTCATTTCTTACAATATTGACCTCAGATGAGAGTGACTTAGTCATTGATGTCAAGAGTGGCCAACTCTTTGAAAAGTCTCCATGGTAAAATTGCGGTTGAAAATAGGAGTAACCGAAAGAGATAGAGCCACTTGTGCGGCATGCTGGATGCAATCTTTCGAATTGCGCACGTGGGTAACAAGGCAGGATTACTGGTGACTAATTTGCCAAAATGAATCCGAGAAGACTAAGAACTATTTTAAATAAATTCTAGAAAATTGTAATAATTAGAAAAAGCAATCATGTCAAGCAAATGTTGCCTTCTATCCAGACACACAACAATATCCCATCAGCTGTTGGAAAATACAGTCAAACTTCCATGACACGAACCACCATTATCCAAAGAAATAATTCGAATTATAGAGACTTGGAGTTAGGGAAACGAAATCGCATATGGGTATTTCCAAACGGACGTGACAGTTACTTTAGCAATTTTATGTCCCGAATTGAAGAATGTGGAAAATTATATTTTTTTTGTGCAGCTCTTCCGGACTTTTATACTTATCAAAATTTTATGCAGATCAGAAAGGCAATTAGATATGCACGGTGTGCTTGAAAAATTTTAAATGGAATTTTGGAAGACGTAAAAATTTCTTTGATGCACGATCATAGTTTAATTCCTAATTATTTTGATGAATTCATTGGTAAGTATTTAAATCAAAATGCTGTGGACGCCGTTTTTTATTTTTTTGAAGATTATTCAAAATTTTGATATGAAAAATTTTAAATTATGCTCATGAGTTTTTCACTCATTATGATTTTTCATTAAATATTATTACCAATGAAAGATAATCAGCCCTATTATGATTGTCGACTACTGATAGAGAATCGAAAAAGTTCTAATCATAAAAATTTTTAATTTTCCACATACTAGAAAATGAAAAATTTTAGTCGACTGATAGAACTTTTTCGATTCTCTATCAGTAGTCGACAATCATAATAGGGGTGAATTTCTTTGAATAATAAAAAGCAAATGTATTAACGGAATTACTATAAGTACATAGCGTTTCTCACCTTCCCCTTGCATACCCTCCCCCTCTTAGCAAGATATTGCTTCCAGCCCCTCACTGTGCATCATAACTGACTGCAATCATGCGTGAAATCTAAAATTTTTATATAATTTAAATTCATATATGCCTATACATAAATGTATATATACATATAATTATATTGTTAGTATATATTTATATGGCAAGTCCGCGTTTACACGTAGGAAGCAATGTTTCGAGAACATTTGAAGTTATCTTTTGTTGTTTCGTTAAACACTTCTTTGGTTATATCGAAAAAAAACCACAACCTTTTGCCGACATAGCCAACAGAAGATCCTCTCTTTTTCCTGTAGATCACCACTACCTATTTCTTAAGTCTAAACGCGCACTAAGTAATTGAGTTGGCCTTCATTTGCATTATTACGAATGATATGTAGATATTACATACAGTGGTGTAGCGAGCTTTGACGGCGCTTGGGGAAATAGAACATTGCCGACCCTAACGACCATACTTCCATTCTAGATTAACTTAATTAAGACTCATATTTTAGTTTAAATATTCTTGACAAAACTAATTATACGACGCGTTTACTTATTCTTTTCATTTAGTAGTGAAACGATCATTTGAATGACTTTGCTTCCATTGCAAAGGATTCCAACACAACTACTGCAAATGAAGGCCAACTCAATTACTTAGTGCGCGTTTAGACTTAAGAAATAGGTAGTGGTGATCTACAGGAAAAAGAGAGGATCTTCTGTTGGCTATGTCGGCAAAAGGTTGTGGTTTTTTTTCGATATAACCAAAGAAGTGTTTAACGAAACAACAAAAGATAACTTCAAATGTTCTCGAAACATTGCTTCCTACGTGTAAACGCGGACTTGCCATATAAATATATACTAACAATATAATATATATGTATATATACATTTATGTATAGGCATATATGAATTTAAATTATATAAAAATTTTAGATTTCACGCATGATTGCAGTCAGTTATGATGCACAGTGAGGGGCTGGAAGCAATATCTTGCTAAGAGGCGGAGGTATGCAAGGGGAGGTGAGCGCTATGTACTTATAGTAATTCCGTTAATACATTTGCTTTTTATTATTCAAAGAAATTATCTTTCATTGGTATTATTTTGAAAATCTAATGGTGAAATCTGGCATAATTTAAAATTTTTCATACAAAATTTTGAAAATCTCAAAAAAAAAAAAAACGGCTCCACAGATTTTTTTAAAACTTACCAGAATTCATCAAAATAAAGAAAACTATAGTGTGCATCAAAAAATTTTTACGTCTTCCGAAATTCCATTTAAAATTTTTCAAGCACACCGTGTATGCTCGGACGTGAAAAAATGTTTAATTTTTTCTGGAAATTCCCATATATAAAATATTCGCTATTGCCCCACCCGATTCAGTTCGACCCGATTCAGTTCGAGTTATAGAAGTTTGACTGTATTCCATTTATAAATAATTTAAATCATTCGAAATTTGAAGAAAACGTGCTTCGCAGACGGCTTGCGGCCCACGTTTATGGAATCCCGTTTAAGAGTTTTATTTCGAAAAATTCAATCGAGCGAAATCGCAGGAAATAGAGCATAAAATCTTCAACATTCGTCTTCAGTTGATGTGTTTTTTTTTTTTTTTTTTTCATTATTTTATTGCATTTAAATATTTATTTTCTTAAAAATTTTCTTTGATTTTATTCATAAATATGCGGTAATTTCCTTCCATTTTCAGTAATCCATCTAATTGTGGAACGAAATTTTTCGCTTCACTGTTTGAAGTAATAAGCGCTCTATGCTTATATAAGCAATCATTTCGATTGATGTGAATGTTTTGCTTACGTCACAGCAGTGCGAATCGAAAGGAAATTTCGCGATGTGATTTTTATTGTTCTCAATTGTGTGTAATTAATTGTATTGGAATTTTTTTTTTTTAAGTTCGATTGTCGAACGATTTTCTAAGCGACAGACGACAGAATAATATGGACAGTCGGCACTCTTTAAAAGGCCTCCATGAATTAGAGGGAGAAGGGATTGAGGTGCAATGATTTTTATCTAATTTAAAGAAATCTTTTTGCACTTTCACCTTAATTTTTGGCTGACCAAAACAACCTTAGTTGTTTATTTTATCCATTCATAATGTGCCACGCCGAAATTCTGCAATCACAAAGTCAAATGATTTTGACGAAATTCATATGAAACAGCTCAGCGAAGCTCATTGCTGGTGAATTTATGTACATGCATAAATACATTGTATGTATGTATATGTTTGCATATAAAATTGGAGGTAGAGCTGCCGGAACTCGAATGTTGCGCGTCGACATATGGACGACAAAAAAAAAAAAAAAAAAAAAAAAAAAAAAAATGGCGATTCAGCGAGTCCACGTAACTTTTGTGGAATCAGAGAAAAAATTCAATCGCGTCTTGTCAACAAAGTACCTATGTACATAATAACGTATTCCTATATATTTATAACATACATATACATTGTATATAGATGTGTAGTTACATATCGACGTGTTGTGGGGATTTGTGTGAAAAAACATTTGAGAAGAGCGAATTGGAGTAAATTTTTTCCGATGAGTCAGACGCTTCAACATTTTGTTCAAAAAGCTGCATATGAATATTTAAAAAAAATTGTTTTTTTTTAACCGAAAATAAAATAAAAATATGTATACTATCGGTATGTGTTGGGACTATTAAAAAGAAAACCAAAAATGATGGTCGCCCGATCAATGCACTCGACTCTCAGAGTTCTTCGGCGTGTTTACATAATTTCGTATAGTTTCAAGGCCAACAATGGCCAACAGCCGATATACCATTGACACGAATCAATTGCTATGTTGCCGGGAAATAAATATGGAATGATTGAAAGCACAACCTTGCTTAATTATAATCGACCCAATTGGAAATATTTTCATGCATGACATGTTCAATGATTCGTCTTAGAATGCAATCGGAAAAGATTGTGGTTCGAAATCGAGACACGTTTGCCTTTATCTATGATCGAAAATTATGCGAGTGACGTTTTCTATAGGCAATATAATTAAAGAAGGCTCTAGAAACAAGTAAGGGTGTTATAGTTAGGCGAGCCTGATAATAAAATACCCGACACAGACACACGTGGTAAAATTATTTTTTAATCACGCCCGAAAAGCAGGACCTTTTAAGAAGAATATTTTAACGATTTTTAAGGCCATAAGAGGCCCCATATACCGACTTTTGTTCAATAGCTTTATGAAACCCCCCTCACCCCCTTTTCCACGCCCACTTGTGTAATTTTTTAATTCTCATTGGAGGCAGGGTTGGGCATAATGCATTAAATAATAAATGCAATAAGCATTTCACTACCATTAACTCTTTAGTGGTAATGAAGAAACGAGTTTCACTATCACTAAACGTATAGTGAAAATTAAATAAAGTTTCACTATCACTAAACGTTTAGTGAAAATGAAATAAAGTTACACTGTCACGATGCCTTCAGTGCTAGTGAAATGAAATTGCACTATCACTAAACGTTTAGTGCTAGTGAAAAAAAAGACTGGTTTTTGAGGAAGTAAAATGCATTACAATTTTGTTTCAATTAATCTTTATTTGCCTTATATAAAACCAACATTTCGAAATTGGAATCGCTGAGATTTTGCCTCGAAGACCGATTTACGATTCCAGCGAAAGAAAAGAGCCTTTCTACTGGCGCAGATGAAGGAAGCGGCGTGTTGTATTTCAAAAATACTTTTTTAACTACAATGATTCAATACTCCTGTCATCATCGGCAAGGTATAAAATTGTTTCAGTCGCCGTTTTTCCACCTTGTAAATCATTATGTCGATCTTCAGAAAAACAAGAATTTCGAAAATAATTGTATTAAATAAGGCTAAAAAAGATTAGTTGAAACAAAATTATAATGCATTTTACTTCCTCAAAAACCAGTCTTTTTTGCACTAGCACTAAACGTTTAGTGATAGTGCAATTTCATTTCACTAGCACTGAAGGCATCGTGACAGTGTAACTTTATTTCATTTTCACTAAACGTTTAGTGATAGTGAAGCATTATTTAATTTTCACTATACGTTTAGTGATAGTGAAACTATATTTAATTTTCACTATACGTTTAGTGATAGTGAAACTCGTTTCTTCATTACCACTAAAGAGTTAATGGTAGTGCAATTTAGTGGTAGTTCAAAATGCCCAACCCTGATTGGAGGCCTAAATATATCCTCAAATTCTAAGTTGAATTCAAATATTTCGAAAAAGTCCGATTTTTGGAGAGTTTTTGGATTTTTGTGACAGAACCTAGTACTGGAGGTACCCTTACAAATGGTCCGATTGGGTCCATTTGTTCTTAATCAATCCCCCGTGAGCTCGCATACCAAATTTCGTTCAGATATCTCAACTCCTTCGATAAGATAACTGTATACAAACAGACAGACAGACGGACAGACGGACGGACGGACATGTCGAATCTCCTGGTGACGCTGATTATTTCTATATATATTTATATTTTGTATGGTCTATCTCGACTGGTTCTGGGTGTTACACACACCTACACAAACATAATATACGCTCGACATAGAGTGTGTCGGGTATAAAAAGTGCGCAGTTCAATGAAATTTACTAGCTGGTAGGATTTTTTTTTTTTCATTCTTTTGTCACAATAGGTCCCTGACCTATTACTCGTGTTGGTTGAAGTAGTTTTGTAAAGTCACAGCAAAGTGGGGAAATCGTCTAATCTACGCACCGTTCGTGACAAATCGCGCTTTTGAACATCTGAAACCGAGGGAAAATAAACATTCGAGAAAAGAAAGCAACAAAATTTCTCATGCTATGTAGAACCCGAGCATGGAATACGATTGATTTGAGTTGTTCCTTTGAAGCATAAATTGTTTATAGTCGAGGGGGGAAAACACCACGAGCAGGGCATACGTTTGTAATTGTATGTTACACAGCAATAAATTGATATATTAATTTTTTTTTTTGGTAAGCATTTTTCAAAAAAGAAACAGTGGGCAGTATTTGAAAAAATATTGCCATAAATTTGGTCAGAGAAAGTGCTAAGAAAGGATCAACAGAAGAATAATTGAAAAGGAAAATTATATTCAAACATTCCCCCATCTGGACTAATGCCGAATATTCTCGAATCTTTATTGAGAGACTTTTAAGGGAAGATATAACCCTAGAGGGTCGTACAAATTCAATTTTTATTTTTTTTTTAAATTTGGCATTTTCTTCGATTTTAGCGTCTCGAAATAATCTTCTCAACATGACAAGGCAACAATATTTCTATAAATAAGCAAGTTACAGCTGAAAACGTGGTCGGCTTGACGCACACCCAACAGGCTGGTATCCCTTTTCAATGGCGTTTTTCGCGAAACTACGTTTTTCAAATCGGTACCCAAAATTTCTCGAAAACCACTGAACGGATTGAAATTTGGTGGCCTATTCGGAACACCATTTTCTAGTAGATGTCAAAGGATTTCTCCGTTGCTTAGTTTTTTTAGAAGCAAAAACATTGCTAACTATTTTTTCCCCAAAAATCGTTCAAACGTTCGCCATTTTTTTATGAATCAATTCAAAATCGGCCACGACTACTACTACTAGATTATAGTGTTTAGTTTGATGATTGTTCTGTGTTTTTTTTTCAGATTATTTTTAAAGAAACGGCATTTTTAAAGGTCTGCAGTAACGAGCCGGTCAATTTCCTAAGAAGGACTAACCTTTAATCGGTCCAAATTCGACCGGTTATATTATGGCAGTTCGCTCCATCGAATTCGGCTAACCGGCGGTCGGAAATAAACGGGTTGGTTTGAGGGTAGTCTGTAAATGACACTATCATCAACTTAGAATATATACATATGAGAAATTGGTTTTTTATTATCCTTATTTGACTATCCTTAAACCAGACAAAATTACAATTGACCCAAAAAAAACTGGCCTTTTTGCGGACTAGTTCCTCTCCAATGACAAGCCCATGTTAAAACGGTCAGTTGAATACATTAGAAGTGGAATTATGAGCGGACTAGTTCTGGTAACATGAAGGACTGACCGAAGGCTACACTTGGGTGCTGCAGGGGTGCAACAATTTTTTTTTCGGCGCTCCAAGAAATATGCTATAAATTTATATATTTTCCATATTTTTTAATTAGAAAAAATGTATCCTGTTCTTGAATGTATGAATTTTCATTTGGTTATATTTCCCCTTAAACGATCTACGTATATTTTTGAATATAACCCAAATCAATTGATTTAATAATTTTTGCTGGATTTTATATAAGTAAGTATTAAATGATATATTATTAAAAATAAATAAAACTGTGTTCTTACCTCTTTGCTGCAATGGTTGTGTTTTTGTTCCCATTATGAAGTTGATATCTTTTGTCGTTCGAGGTATTGCTTCCTTTCACAGCTACCGATTACCGAGGCACGAGTGGATTTCTTAGAATTATTTCCGCTGCAGGTGGATTTTATTTTTATTATTTTTATTATATATTTTTAAGTGCACTTTCGAAGCGAAACCCGATACTTTTTTCAATTACAATAGGAACAACTTTTTGTATAACTTTTTTTTTAAAGTTAAATTGGTAGTTATAAATTTTTATTTATGTTATATATTTTGTTATTTTAATAAACACTTTAGAATTTTTTTGTGGTGCTTCTCTCTTTCGAAAAAAAAATTGAAGTCTTTGTGAGAATTTTATTATTTTGTTCGATTGATTCCAGGCGGTCGTGGTTTTAACGGCGGTATCTTGCCTCGGTTCTGACTAATCGTTGCTGTCCAGCGTCGCTGCAGGGCAAAATGACAATCCATGTGTCGCTCTGGAGTGATTGTGCTGCCTGGAATGAAAGAAAACAAATATTAATAAATCTTCTAGATATTCTAAATGTAACTATAAAAATTGATTCTTCCGAAAGCACCGTTATGATAAAATGATCGCATATTTTAAATATTTCGAAGCATACTTCAGGGATTTTTCATATGAAAAACTAAAAAAATTTTATAAATAGGTAGATGATTTTTGAGTTTTAAATAGGTATAGCTCCCTAATGCGGCATTTTATCATAACGGTGTTTTCGGAAGAATTACTTGGCATATCTCAGAGTACATTTTGGTGTTAACTCAGAATACCAAACTTCAACTCATCCATAGATATGGGCCAAAAAGTGGTCAAAAAACCGTTAAAAAAAATTTTTGCATGAAGGCGAACCGATAACTCAAAAAACTAATGATGCAGTTCGAATTCTCGTGCCCGAAATAGGGGAAAACCGTTGAATTCGGTCGACTACCGCAGTGTTATGATCGCAGAGGACGAAGCCCATGAGCTTAAAAAGCAACTTTCGAAAATTGCAACTTATTATCGCCATTTAATTTAATTGTAGGTGCGTTGCGACATTTTTAATTGAACTTAATACGTGTCCGACGCCCTTTGAATCGGAATTTCCTGACATGGCCTAGAAATAAAAAAGAGGGTTTTCTTAAGCATTGACTACACCCATAACTGTATAACGAAGACGTAAGTTGATTTTGTATGAAAACCAAACATGTGCTTAAATCGATTTTTAATGGCATGGGAAAAACTTCACAGCGGAGCATTTGGATCACATAAATTTTTGATTGCAATATAATTCGAGAAAACACCCAACATTTTATTAAAATTCTGATCAAAAGCGACTCGAATTCGAGTCGCGTGGCTGATTTAAATAATCAAATATGCGCTCGTTTTCTGATCGAATATGACTGTTTTGTCGGGAGAAAACGGTACCCTAGCCGCGACTCATCTTTGGGGGTCATATTTGATATCATTTGCGAGTCGTTTTCGAGCCATATTTGTCATCATAATCGAGTCTTTCTTGACTCATATTTGTGATCATTTTCGAGTCTTCTACGACTCATATTTGATATCGTTTTCGCCTCTTTCCCGAGATATATTTACAATCGATTGTTTTCCAAAAAAAAAAAAAAAACTTTTGATAAATCAAAACAACCTTTTTGGCTTTTACGTGCATATACAGTGGAACCTCGATTATCCGGCATGCACCGGACCAAGCAGTGCGCCGGTTAATCGAGTAAATCTGAAAATTTTGATTAGCAGCCAAACAAAGTCACACAAGCTATATAATGGTCTATATTCTTTGTTTTTTATTGAAAAAAAGAGAATCACTTTATTTTTTTGCAAAGAAATCTGACATTTTCGATTGTTTTACTTTGATTTCTGACTTTTTTTCGCTAAATTGCGCATCCGTCAGCGCGCCGGTTAACCGAGACGCCGGTTAATCGAGAGCCGGATAATCGAGGTTCCACTGTATATACGTATTATCATAGATTCAATAATGTTTTTTTTCTTGCCTTGTGTGGGATTTGAAACCGGGAACTCTCGTTTTTTAGTCCAGTGATCACCCGTCGACACCGTGTCTGCCAAATCGAAAGTCATGGATTTTTTTCGTTTATAACTTGAAATTCGAAATCCATTCAATTCAATTTTGAGTCAAATTTTGAGTGAAATATAAGATATCAACAATTTGAATGATCATATTTCAATCCCCTACGTGATGAATTGGCGATTGCTCTCTATTTTGTTTTTGTACTTTGAATGCGAATCGCTTTTGAAACATATTTAAGAGTCGTTTTCGAGTCTTGTTTTAATCTTTGATAGGATCAATCGCTTTTTAATCATCCAGAGGGCTCGAAAACGACTCATCTGGGTTATTGAAATACGACTCGCTTTTGAAACATATTGAAGAGTCTTTTTCGAGTCTTCTTATAATCGCGGTTGATAGCAATCGCTTTTTAATCATCAAGGTGATTTTTGTAAAAAAAAAAAAATCTTCCAAATGTTGGGTGGATAATTTTTCAAAAAATACTTATTTTACGAGTAATACATCAACCATGAGAAGTCGATCCAAAGCTCTTCAGTGCTTTCACTAAAGATTGGTCTTGACATTTTTCAAGTTTTATAACTGTACTAGGGTATTTTGTATCATGTTGTAATCTTGAAACACTTTCAAACTAAATTAGTTGAATGTTCTTTTCGGGTTATCAATGTCAAAAATGCCATCTTTTGAAAGGGTCCATCTCAAAGTAGTCTTATTGCCCAAGTGCACATCTCTAGTAAGACCGCTACCGATATATAATATATAGGAACGATAGTGCGATCAGCCAATGTATTTGAATCGATGTCACCATAAAACGTTTTCAATTTCACATCTCGAGGAATGGATCTAAATAACAGGTAATTTTTTGTATGCCGGCAACTTTGGAAAGCCCATTAAAAATGTTCAAATTTTAGGCATGAATGATTTTTCGATTGTATCGTTATTTAATATCGTATCGAAAATTACCCAAAGCTCGATCAATTGTGTCAAGGTGAATTTTATAGGAAGCTAACTTCAGAGTTTGACTTTCACATAATTTTATATACGTTTCTAAAATTTAACCCTTTCTAGTCAAATGATATTTAAATAGTCAAAAAAGCAGACTTATCTCAAAAGCAATGGCGTTCAATTCAAACAAATTGCTATATCAAGGGAAAAGTAGTTTAACTCGTTTCCCTCTCTTGCATGACACAGTTTTCAAGCAAAAAACGTGCAAATTATTTTTGGCTTTCAAAAAAAAAAAAAAAATGTAGGTATAAATTAAATCAAAAAGTGAGTGTTAAATGATTTTTTTCTTTTTAGTAGAGACATTAAGGCTCTGATCCCCTCAGGGTCAAAACAAATTTTAACAAAAAGAAAACAAAACAGACCGCACGCATGAATTGCCAACTTTTTCCCAAAATAAATACCTACAATTTAGTAACCTACTTAAGGTGACCAGCTGAAACTAAACAAATCGATTCTATAAACAAAAAATAAAAACAAAACAATTATCCCCAAAAAAAAGCCTCTCGCCTGTTCAAAGTATTCGATAAATTTTAAGCTGGTCACCCTAAACCTTCGTTTATTTAAGGTAATTGCTTTGCTTTTTCGGCAATTTGTTTACACTCACATTCAAACGAAAATAACAAAATAAATGAAGCCGAGCGAAAGTAAATAGAATCACGAAACGACGCTCGAAGCACTTGAAAAAAAGAAAACAAGTTAATCAAAAAGAAGTAGACCTAGACATAATGTAAGACTATGAGAATAATGGATAATAATTAACAGCATGGAGACCCAATTTCGGTATTTGTGATAAGGGTTTTTTCACAATTAAAATAAGCTTAAGGTGTGGCGACTTACATCAGAGTATCAGTGGTTCTATATAGGAAAAAAATTGTTTGGACAAATTTTTCGGTTATATTATTGAAACAAAAATTATCATTAAAACAAACTCCCAAAGCTCATTTGTCCTTCACATAGAATAGAGGTTTTTAAGAGAAAATATGTAATGCTGTTTAATTTTACTACAATAATAGTCTACAATTATGCCGTTTAGTTCGTCAGTCTTGCGTCTACAAAGTCCGTTAAGCTTGAATACAGGCAGTTAATGAAGATTATTCAATAATAAATCCGATTCCGATATGGAGGAATGAACAATTTTGAGAGATGAGACGATCGCGGTGATCGAAATATTGATTAGAATCATCGAAAGTTGTTCATCTTTTTTGCCCATACTCAGATCAGGGTTGGAACTTTACTGCAATTGCAGTAGATCTACTGCGTTTATTTGAAATTTATGACATCTACTGCGACACTGCGAAAAGCCTAAAATCTACTGCGACTTTCGTCACTGGTGTCACTCGATTTTTTTTTTTTTTTTTGTCAAACAAAACTCCTAACTATAACTACCAAAAAAGTATCAATTTTGGTTATACATTATCAACACCGCAATTCTATTTGTAACAAAGATACTATTGTTGTCCTTGTTTAACATCTTGGATTTTCCTTTTAAGTTTATATGTCGCGATATTAACAGTTTGACAGCTGATATAATAGAAAAAAATCTTGTCAAAAATCTTCGCTATGCACATTGGAAGACTCGCAATATGGAGAAATAATTACATGAAACGTACTTTTTCTTTATTTTTTCTTTTTATTTGAAAAGAATAAAATATATTTTTGTTATAAAAAAAAAAGATATGTAATGATTTTTTTTTTACTGCGCAAAATCCAAATCTACTGCCCATTTTTGTTAAAACTGCTGCACTTTCTTCTTCGCCAGGTTCCAACCCTGACTCAGATGCTGTATAAGAAAAGTGACCATACACAGATAAAACAGTACATAATAAATTCCTAATAAAATAGAACAAAATTAATAAGATATCTCTATGGGTTTTTTTTTTTTCAAGAAGAAAGTCTCATTATTGTAATAAGGAAAACCTTTTTGAATAAGTCAAAAAGAAAACTTGTTGCTTTTATTATGAATCCTTATTGATTTTTTCAAAAAGGTTTTCTTTATTGACCCTACTGGTAGCTTAAGAAAGTTACACTAAATGCTTTATGGTCAGTGCCGGCCACCACTACATTTACTAATTGCATTTGTGTGCGTGCACATTACACAGCGAGAAACAGTTGTGGATGTTTTCATACAAAATTTCATAAATTTTTCTTAGAGCCGAAAAATTTTGTTCTTTAGAACTGGGTATGTCCCTGGATCGATATGTCGCAAAAACTCGACGCCTCGTCCAAGAGGCGGGGATGGTTCATTTTGGAGCTTTTTCAGCTCATCTTGAGCTCTTTTATCTTGAAAATTTACAGTGCAGAGCAGAGAATTATTGTACATATCAATGATGTGCTGAATTTATATATATTATATAATAAAATAACTGAATGTTAAGAACACGATGAAAAAATTCCTGAAGTATAAAAAATTCATTTTCTTCGAAGTGTATCAAGGCTGAAAAAATTTACGTTCACATCTAGCTTCATCCGACGCAGCTCTGTCTCGCTTGACGTTTTCCACTCAACTGAACGAAATTTTGGCTCTCAGCTTTACTTCTCATTTGAGAGCAATTTTGTGCACATACGAGTGCTTACGCTCTTTTGGCTTCTAGCTTGCTTCCGTGGCCGGCACTGTTTATGGAACATTTGGCCCGCGGTGTATTTTTCATACAAAATATATGGTCAACATAAGAATTTGAACTCTTTATAAGAAGATTGTTATGGTTGAAAGTAAATAGATTTCATCAATCTCCAGATATTGGACTCGAAAAAGTTTCATTTTGGACCAAATGGTCCTAAGGCACCAGCAGGGTTAAATAAATTAAGATGATTGTTTACCCATAATCTTACAGGAACCTAATGAAATCAATAAGATAGCCCAATGAAATCAATAAGAAATCAATTTTTTAATACAATTCATTATAATACCGAATGGAGTCAAGAAGTGTTTCTCTATGGATTGTTTTTTTGGTGCCAAAAATAACGGAAATTGAGTGCAAAAAATTTTGAATAACTAGTTTTGTTCTTGATTTCATGTGTTTCCCTTCTTGATAAAATAAAAAAGATTTACCACATTAAAATAATAAGGAATCTCTTTGGAACAATCTTCTCTTCTTTCTGCTGGGGTACCCCTTAGCCTAAAAACGTTTCATAGAGAAAATCTTCTTGAATCTATTAGGCAGTTTTGGCTCTGTGTATGAAATACATGCAAAAAACCGATAATTACTTCGAACTACATAAATTCTATACTTTTGCTTGTGCTTGTACTTGTTAGTATTTAATAAGTCAAATTTTGACTGCAGTTTCTGAAAGTACCTGGGGAATGTAGTAACTCCCTATATTTGGTTTAGTTAAATAGATTGGCTCCGGTTTTTTTTTTTTTAATCGATCTCAAAAAGTGTGGCCGAGAATCAAGTTGCGAACTTGGTTATGGCTATATCTCGTAGCCCGTTCAATATTTTATTTTCATATCTATGACAAAGTTTTAGCCCTAGACTCATTAAAAATAGTTTTTGCAGTAACTGACCCGAAAAACTTGCAACTAGTAGCTACAAATTACAAAAATCTCAAAAAGTTTACGCCTCTTTAGTATTTTTCACCTCTTTTGAACTTTTCGGGCCTGTAGCTCCCAAGTCAATGAGAACATTTAAATAATCTTTTGATTTAAATATAGTAAAAAAATATAACTGGTCAACTTCTTCCAATACACTTACTGCATCTGAGCGCTCCTTCATTATGTTTTTTTCAATGCAACGCTGAACAATTTTCATATAAAAACCGAAGAAAAATCTAAAAATTTCCCCTTGAGTATACCCGAAATTTTTCATCTGGCGCAAACGGTTCGATTATGATCGAAGAGTATTAAGTGCGCAGGGTTGTCTCTAAATCGGGAATTATAGAATTTTTGGCATATTTTTAAGGATTTAAGAAGAGTGAATATTGCCGTCTCTTTCACCCTTTGTGAGGTTGAATCTAATTCATATTCTGCGCTTTAATGTGCGAGTATTTACAGTGAAAACTCTCATATGCGGACACTCACATTGAAGAACTTATGAGAGTCAAATTTTTATGAAAAACAATAAGCAAAGCAAGTGCAGGTACAAAAAAAGTGGCGGCACGCGAGAGTTGTCCGCAGTTTAGAGATTTCACTGTACTTTATATCTGAGTATCGGCCAAATGAAGCCAAATCGAAATGAGTTTTTAATTTTCAAAACGATTTATTTACATTTTGAACACGTTTTGTGTTTTTTATTTCAACAAAGAGTTGCTGGAGAGGTCACAAATGGAAAAAAATTATAATAAAAAATAATAGAAAAAAACATTTGTAAATGTTTGTTCATTGACAAGCTGCGGCTGTTAACATGTTCATATGTATATTGATACGGTTATGCAAATACCTCCACTCGACGGTTCAATTACATAGAGAAAAAATAAAACCGCTCCGACAAGCCGGTGTTTGTTAAAGTTGAGATAAAAAAATCTTAAGAGAAATACATATATCACTTTATTGCTTTCAAAACTAATAAAGTTATAAAAAAAACAGACATGATTTTGATTTCTTCAAATAAATTATTTAAAAACTACAACGAACAAACAGAGCTTTTTTAAATGGAGAGTCGAGCAAGCTTTAAATAACTGCATGCGCTTATCGTAAAAGTGGGAGTTCTGTCGATAGTTTTTTCTTTTATCAGTTTCGGATACATACATACTACATACATCCCTAGCCTTGGTTCATATGATATACTACATACATACACAGTTGATGATTAACAATTTCAAAGTTGGGATTTCCATATTTGAGTGAATCATGGTTTCAATGGAGTGCAAAATCAATTTTCCTAGAACGGTCTTTGGTCTGCGGTTCTATGACCAACAGCAAGACTTCGATATAGAGACTGAAACTTAAAAGCTCGGAGATCCTTTTCATATCTAGAGAGACTACAGTGATAATTTAAAAGCATTCAACTTTTTTTTGTGAGAAAATCAAGTCAAAAAATAAACTGATGGAGTTTGAGTCATAGAATCTTTTCATCTTCAGGCCGTTTTTTTTTTTGCCAGCCAATAACAAAACAAAAAACAACCTCCAACCTCATGTACAACTTCGTTAATAACACTAGTTTACAAATAATAATTTTTGGCGTGTTCAGGAGAATGACAAATTTAGCCTTAGAGTATGCAATGTATTTTTGCGACACGGTTTAAATTTTTTATTTTCATTGCTTATATTGGCTTTATCCCCTCACTTATAAAGTTAAAACTTCGCCATTTATTCATAGATTTTAAAAACTAATATTCTGTTTTGTTGGGTAAGGACCCACCTTTAAATCAAAAATGTAAAAAAAATATTGTCTTTTTGGAATCTATTTTTTAGATGCCGATAAATGAAAAAGAAACATGTATTTTTGCTACAAAAATATTTTTTTTTTAGGTTTATAGGTCTACAGAACCGTAGTTTTCTTACCAATCTTAAAACTATGTAGCAAAGAGTCTTAGAGGCGTTAGTTTTCTTTAGTTTGAGTGGTACTTTATTTGAATTGGTCGATGCATGGCCGAGTTCTGCTCAAAAAATCTACAATATCTCCGAAAAAAAACCTTTGTTTTTTAAAAAATTAATATAAAAAAAACGCTTCCATGAAAATTTTTTTCAATAATTTTTTCGTGTTTAGAAGGCCAAAGTCTATGGGAAAAGTGCATTGAGATCTCCTGAACAAAATGGCTGTAAACTAGTGTAATTTAAAAGCATTAAACTTTTTTTTGTGAAAAAATCAAGTCAAAAATTAAACTGATGGAGTTAGAGTCATAGATTTTTTTCATCTTTAGGCTGTTTTTTTTTTTTTTTTTTTTTTTGCCAGACAGACCGATTTCAACGCTTCAATGGCAGACAATACGTACCAATGTAGATATTTACTTTGGCCTACCTTGAACTTTGAATATTTAACGAAATATTTTTTCTAAGCTATGTACAAAAGTATTCTTTAATCTTCTCTCGTTGACCAAGGAAAAATAAAATTAAAATTAATCAAAAGATTCAATGCAGAAAACATTTCCGAACTTCGCGATGACCAAACGTTTAGGGCTATGTAACTGTAAATAAGAAGCTCATTAGTATGACGTGTGAATTTAAATGAACCCTACATAAGCATAACTGTATGGTTTGGGCAAAAAAAAATTGGTACCTTACTTTTTCGCTCCGTTCACATGACTCATTCGTTTTTGTGTGACTTTAGGTTACAACATTTCTCCGAGGAGCTCGTATGTTTGTGTAACAGGTAAAAGAGACTTCATTTGTTTACATTTCCAAGCGTATCTCGCTTATGCAAACAATGCGGGCATATGTTAATGGGCTTGTCAAAACGATTAACCATGAACATGTAGGCACATAACCAGCGTTACCAGATCTATGAATATTTCTTGCGAAGCGGGAATTTTTCATAATTTTTTCAAAAAACTCAGGATTTCTTTTTAAAAAATTACAGGATAAACTTTAATACATTTTCTGGAGGAAGGGTGGCACACTTTAGCTTCACATCGGTTCGTTGTGATACCACGAAAAATTGGAAAAGAAAGAAGAACAGAATCAAAAACCTGATAAAACTAAGATCCACGACCGAGCTGGGATTTGAACCAAGCGCCTCCCGCATCGTAAATTGGCGTCTCAACCGATAGGAAATATGAGTCGAAAACGAATCGCAAATGATATCAAAAATGACTCCCGAAGAAGAGGGTTCCATTTTCTCCCGATAAAAGTATAATTTCTGATCAGATATGATTATTTTAATTGAAACGGCGACTCGAAAAAGAGTTGCTTTGGATCAAAAATTTCGAAATATTCTGGCTGGGAAAGACTTTTCTAAATATTTTTGCTCTGTTTGCTTATGAAATTAGGTGTGGGATTAAATTATATTCTTACTTGACTTTACTTAAAGCCCACTAGAACCAGATAGAAATTTCCAGTAAAAAGTGGCTGATTTCCCTTATAGGCAACATAGGCATCTGCCTAGGGCGGCAAATTCTGACAGTGCATCAATAACAGAAAAGGCGAAAATTAAACTGCTGCCTGAGACGGCAAAATCTCAACTGCCTAGGGCGGCAAATTGTCTTGATCCGCCCCTACCAGTAAACGGGGAAAAAAGTAAAACAGAAACAGAAAAATTCCTAAACGATAGACCTCACAGCAATCCACGACTGAGATGACAGTTGTACCCAGGGCCTTTCGGTAGTTTTAAGTTCTGGCCGGACATTGAATTTGAAGGTCGAAAAACGGAACGTTTGGCAACGCTGGACATAACAGTTTATATACATTTTGTATGTTTGTATGTATTTCTTCTCTTAAATGCATTCAAATGGTTTTCTAATAAACCAATTAAAAAGGAAGGTAGTACAATTTATAGTTTCAAGGACATAAGCTATATAAGTATATATAAGGATTTATTGACATTTTTTAATATAAACCACAAACAATAATTTCTAATCGTCGTATTATTTTTCATATTTTTCTCTTTCCCCCTGTATTGGTCAACGAAAATACAATTTGTTTAAAATACCCCAGTATGTTTATCAATCCAAATCAAGCCAAATGACGTGAGCAAATCAAGAAAGGCTGCCAACAAGAAACAGGACGAATAGAAGGCAGAGGAGGTTAAAGTAAACATGTCTCAGTTAGTACTCAATTTATAAAGAAGCCCACAATAAATCTCTCAATATTTACCTTCACCATTTCCCTCGCTTTTTACCATCACCATTTCCCTCGCTTTCTTCCTGTAAAAAAACAAAAAAACAAGTAAGGGTGTTAAAGTCAGGGGAGCACGACAACAGAATACCCGACACAGACACATGTGTTCAAATAATTTTTAATATCAAGAGGTGTTTAAGGCCATAAGGGTCCTAATATACCGACTTTTGTTAAATTTCTTTATGAAAACCGCCCCTTTGCCACGCCCACTTTTACAATTTTTTTGAATTCTAATCGGAGGCGTAGATATACGCTCAAATCCTAAGTTTTATTGAAATATTTGGAAAAAGTCCGATTTTGAGGCTATTTTGGGATTTTTGTGACAGAACCTAGTACTAGAGGTACCCTTAATAATGGTTCCGATCGGGTCCATTCTCGAACTTGTTATACCCAGCGTAAGCGGGGTATATTAGTTTTGTGCAAATCTTGTAACAGGGAGAATTAAGCTCCGGAGCTATAGAAAAATATATATAGAAATGATCAGGATCAAAAACTGAATCGATTTAGACATGTCCGTCTGTCCGTCTGTCCGTCTGTCCGTCCGTCCGTCCGTCCGTCCGTCCGTCTGTCCGTCTGTCCGTCTGTCCGTCCGTCCGTGGTCGGATCTCCTCTGAAACGGCTGGACCAATCAAGTCGAAATTTGACACACAGGTATATCGGGATCCGAGTATGATCCTAAGTAAAAATGGGAGACATCCGCCCACTGCCACGCCCACAAATGAATATAATGTGTTTTCAGTAAAATGCTTGTAACTTGCGAACCAGTCAACACATTCCATTGATATTTGGTGTACTGGTAAACTACGAAAAGAGACATATCCTGGCAAAAAATGGACGCCGCCCTCCTCGAGCCACGCCCACAAATAAGCCCAAAAATAAGGGCTTATCGTAACTTGTGAAGTAAAAGGCGTAGAAGCTTCAAATTCGCAGCATAGGTTGCCTAAGGCAAATGAAAGGTGTAGGAACAAAAATTTATGTAGCTCGCCCACTGCCACGCCCACAAATAGAGAACTTTCATAACTTCCGAAGTAAAAGGCGTAGAAGCTTCAAATTCGCAACATAGGTTCACCAAGGCAAATGAAAGGTGCAGGAAAAAATTTTTTGTGGCCCGCCCACTGCCACGCCCACAAATAAAGATTTTTCGTAACTTCCGAAGTAAACGGCGTAGAAGCTTCAAATTCGCAACATAGGTTCACCAAGGCGAACGAAAGGTGTAGGAAAAAATTTTATGCGGCCCGCCCACTGCCACGCCCACAAATGAAGATTTTTCGTAACTTCCGAAGTAAAAGAAGTAGAAGCTTCAAACTCGCAACATAGGTTCACCATGGCGAATGAAAGGTGTAGGGAAATAATTTATGTTGCCCTCCCACTGCCACGCCCACAAATAGAGAAGCAAAACATAGTGCGCTCGTAATGTCGGGACGCTGGGTATTTCAAAGTCGGGCTTGACCGACTTTAGCTTTCTTACTTGTTTTTACTCATATCCCCGTGAGCACGCATACCAAATTTTGTCAAGATAGCTCAACTACTTCGATAAGATAACTGTATACAAACAGACAGACAGACGTTGGGTGTTACACACAACCACACAAACGCAATATACCCTCGACACAGAGCGTGTCGGGTATAAAAAAAAAAAAATTGCCACCACTTTTGCGCGAAAAAAAGGGTCTTTGTGGGTAGCACAAAAAAAGAAAAAAATATTCATTAACACGCAAAAGAAATGGGACGCAATTGAAAAGTTTTTGAGGTCATTGCGATAGTTTCTTGGGATTTAAAAATCACACACAATGCTTTAGAGTTCCAGAGAGAATTTATGAAAAACGTAATAGTCTGAGAAATACCACATGTTCTTATCAATTTAAAAAACTGTAAAAGGAGTTACTCTGTCATGCTTGAATGAAAAAGAAAAAAAAAACACCCAATTTAGTTATTTAGAAAACCTCTTTTTGAATACCTAAAATATTCATGACAAATATTTTAACAAAAAAGATTTAATAATGTCACTCCCAACAAACGACCCATAGTTTTTGTACAACCTATTGACAATTGTGGCCTCAATTGTTCTTATTGTACGGAATGCCGCATGCACAGTGGTAGAAAGAAAAAATTGAGGAAAGGGTGGAACAACAACAACACCAATAATAATAAAAAATAAATGTAGTTATTGGCCGAGACCACGAACTTGAAACGAGCACACGATATGCACGATATCCGGCATGATATCAGAAAAGGAAAGCTATGCACAACGAACTCTTTCAAAGAGTCAATACGATGGCCACAGTCTATGCTAAGTGAATGGAAATCATAACTTTTGAGGATTTAAAAAAAAAATTTTTTTAATATAAGTTGTATAAATTATTTCAGTATAGTTAAAGAAACAAAAAAAAATTCAATTCAGCACCTAAAATTATGCAATTAAATATCTTAAAAACCATTTACTAAATGTTGTTCAATAAAGGCTTGAAAAAGATCTCTATAGCTCCTAAAAGGTCGATAAAGTTATCCTAATAAATGCCCATGTTTTCATGAATTGACAGACAGAATCAATATCGAAAATATTCTTATTATTTATATCAGGGAACCGAAATAATAATTATAGAAATTTCAGATTTTAAAAAAGTTGCCTTTATTTCAAAGAAAATTATTTAAAATCTTTGTATAACTTTTCAAAAAACAAATTCAAAAAATTCAATAAGTCTTTCCATAACTTTTTCTTTCCAATTTTTGGTTTTTACGTTTCTTAATAACTTTTATTTTCATCATGAGAAGTTTTTACGTCTTTGAAAATTTTTATTGTTGAATTTTTATTCGTAAACTATTTTTCTTCAAACATAAAAAAAATTTCCCCTTATAGAAATTTGAAAAGACGTAAAAAATATTTCTCAAAAATAAAACTTATTTTTCAATTAATAAAATTTTTTCTCATTCATAATAGTTATATGGAAATCTAAATATATAAAAATTTTTATAATAATTATGAAATATTTTAATTATTTTAGTCACAAAATAATAATTATTTTAAGACTTTTTTCGAAAATACTTATAAAAGTCAGGTCCCTGATTTATATGCATACTTTTAGGCACTGAATTTATATATCTTCAGCCGACCTTTTTATCGTACTTCAGCAAGTTTGCTCGGCTTATTATGGCGGAAACAGTTGAATGTAGAGAATGATAAGTCGAAATCCTAGCGAAAAATACTGTGTGACTCTACATATTATATAAACGCCCAGCTAACCAAAAGAGTCCACACGGAGCTCTTACATACTCCTTTTCCAGAGCGCAAAGATAGAAGCTCTAAATGAGCGATTTTTTCGGTTGAAAAGATCAGGGAGCCTAACATGAAAACATTTTACTTTTCGGCATCTCAAAATTTATCTTTCATGATCAAAAATGATACTTTTGTCGGGAGATATTGGCACCCTAGCCACGACTCTTCTTAGGGAGTCATATTTGACATCATTTGCGAGTCGTTATCGAGTCATATTTGTTGGTATTTTCGAGTCATATTTGTTACTATTTTCGAGTCTTCTACGACTCATATTTGCTATCATTTTGGAGTCTTCTACCAAAAATAAAAAAAAAAAATAAAAAAATTTTTAAATCAATACACATTTTTTGGCTTTTCCGTGTATATGTTATATGTATTATTATTATAGATTCAAAAAATTTTTTTTTCCTTTCCTTATGTGGGATTTGAACCTAGGAACTCTCGTTTTCTAGTCCTGTGCTCACCCGTCGACACCAAGCTTTCCAAATCGAAAGTCATGGAAATTTTTCGTTTAAAACTTTAAAGTAAAATTCCATTCAATTCAATTTTGAGTGAAATATTGAGTGAAATATAAGATATCAACAATTTAAATGATCATATTTCAATCCCATACGTGATTAATTGGCGATTGCTCTATATTTTGTTTTTGTAATTTGAATACGATTCGCTTTTGAATCATATTGGAGAGTCATTTTCGAGTCTTCTTTTAATCGTGCATGTGATCAATCATTTTCTGATCATGAAGGGGGCTCGAAAAAGAGTCGTAAATGAATCTTCTCATAAAACAGTCTTCCAAATGTTGCGTGGGGTATGGTCTCCCTAAATTCTCCTAGGCGTTGTTTTCTTGAGGCCTTGGCAAGAACACTACTTCAAAGAGTTCCGTTAGGAGTTCTTTGACATTATTTATCGGAGCACTCCGTATATGGTTGGCTGGTCCGATTAAGCTTTTTGCCGCTCCGATGATGGCACTAACGGAGTGATATTTTCGCATGTTTACTTTCTTGAAAGTGCCGCCTCTCACAGTATGAATTTGCCTGGCTTGCCACTTCCCTAAATCGGAGCCTGAGGACATTGAAAATATGAACTTATCCTTGAACTTTTATCCCCGGTTCGAAGAAGAGACTCTGAGTTTTATGATAAAATGAATTTAAGTTAATTGTTTTCCTTGATTTTCTCATTAAAACTACCTTTAGAGATAGCAAACAAAACGCTTTTCATAAAAAGGGAACACTAAGAATGACCTTGCGTCCAAAATGACCTTGAGTTTTATGTTTATGACCGAGCTCCATTTTAGAGTAATTACAAAAGTCACAAAAAAGCAAAAAAGGACATGCGAACGAAAGTTGAGTGAGTTCATCATACCCGTTCCCTAAATGATGTAGCAAAAAGCGTAAGCATTGTCAGCGCTTTTGCTTTTATACAAAGTATCCTGTTGGGATTGCGACTTCCATTAACGGACGGACGATCATAGGTCTGTCTGAGACAGAGAGACAGACGGACTAACACGCAATGACAACAAAGTTGTTTTCTCTTTTCATTGAAATCTCAATGTATGTACATGTTCATGGCAGTCTCTACCCGAAAGCCGTAATCGTGCGAGCAACATGAAAATGAATAAAAATGAATGAAAAGGATAATAATTTTTAATGGTAGTTTAAATAAATTTTTTACGAGCAACGGGCATGTTTGGACGACTTCTAAGTTATTTACACGCACTGTGATTAGGAATTCGCACACGATTTCAGGCCATGTGTAAAAATTTTTTTATTCCTTTTAGAACGTAACCTGAAGATGACCACCAGCCACATGCTTAATAGCGCGCCGCCTGGCAATGGCAATGGCATTTTTTCTCTCCATTTGTTCTTGAACTTGCACTGTGCCATGTAATTTGATTTCATTGATTTATGGATCCATTCTCGAGGTTTTTTAAAGCGTTCTCTTAGATATAAAAAAGAAGGCCCAGCAAAGAAAAGAAAAAGCCATCTAATCGCGCACATATGCCATTTTGCTATGAATTTTTAATCGAGTATAATTACGTCCAAACGGACTATTTCCCAGGCCAAAGAGAATAGAGGCCATTAAAAAGAAATCTGTCAGGATTTTTCCTTCGACCTGATATCTTAATTTCACTTTCAAATCCAGCTAATGTTGAGAACTGACCTTGAACGAACAGTTGCTAATTTTTAAAGCTATTTTTTTTTCTTATGAAAGAAATTATTTTAATTAACCCTTTGAGACCTAGAATAAGCATTGTTGGTACTTTCAATTCAAAAAGAATTTAAAATGGCAGCTTAATGAGCTCGTGTTCCGCTTGTAAAAAATTGCAGAAGCATAAATTATCTCGTGACGCATTAGAAAATTATTGCAATCGTTTGCAGTGCCAGGATCTCTGTCCCTTTTCCGCTCTTATTCCCTAGAGCCAACGATTGCTGAGATTTCAAATTAAAGCAACAAAAGCCAACAAAAAAAATTTTTGGTGGCCACAAAAACATTGGAACAACGAACAATCAGATCTAAACAACTCAATGTACCTTTGATTAAAACGTCCGAATCCCTTGGAAAAAGGTTTGTGCTTGAAGGAAGACAAATCCAAATAAATACCGTTGGATCTGGCAGGCATCCAGAACTCACACTTCTGGAACTTTATATTCCTTGAATCGATTCGACCTTGGAATAAATCGTCCCATTTCTGCCTTTTAACGCTCTCCCTGTATTGGTTTCTCTCTCCCTCTCTCTTTCTCTTTCACCCTCTCTCTTCCTCTCTCACCCTCTCTCTCACTCTCTCTCCCTCTCTCGCCCTCTCTCTCCCTCTCTCTCCCTCTCTCTACTCCTCCTCCTCCTCTCACTCTCTCTCCTCTCTCTCCCTCCTCTCTCCTCTCTCTCTCACTCTCTCTCTCATCTCTCTCTCTCACTCTCTCTCTCTCACTCTCTCTCTCCCCTTCTCTCCTCTCTCCCTCTCTCCTCTCTCTCTCCTCTCCTCTCTCTCTCTCCTCTCTCTCCTCTCTCTCTCCTCTCTCTCTCTCTCTCTCCTCTCTCATCACCTCTCTCTCTCTCCTCTCTCTCCCTCTCCCGCTCTCACTCTCCCCTCTCTCACTCTCTCTCTCTCTCTCCCTCTCCACCTCCTCTCTCTCCCTCTCTCCACCCTCTCTCTCTCCTCTCCTCCCTCTCTCTCCCTCTCTCTACCTCTCCTCCTCTCTCACCTCTCTCCCCTCTCTCTCCTCTCTCTCTCCTCTCTCATCTCCCTCTCTCTCCCTCCTCTCCTCTCTCTCTCTCCTCTCTCACCCTCTTTCTCTCCCTCTCACCCTCTTTCTCTCACCCTCTCTCACCCCCTCTCTCTCTCCCCCACTCAACGACCTTAGATACCAACTCATGCTTAACAAGGTTTCACCATTGCCAATCTGTGCGAAAAGTTTGAGCCTTTTTCGATTACGAATAAGTTCATCAGAGCTCCCCAATTTTTAAGTAAGTACAAAAAAGGGGCGAAGCATTTGCAATGAAGCAATTAGAACGATCGATGCTAAAATTTGCACAAATATTTATGTATTTACCCGGCGAGAAAGGTAAAACCTACTCACAATGGATTTTTATTGTAATGAATGTAAGGTATTATTTATCGACAAAGAAATCAATTTATAAGAAGGCAGTCTATTAAATTAAAGCTAATTTTCTCTGGGTGCACACAAACAAAAAAATGTATTCAAAGAGATTCAGTCGCCGAACATTCTTTGATTGTCTGTCGGAATCGCCTGAATTACATTTCGTAAATGACAACAACTTCATTGTTGCTGATTCAACTGTAAGCGAAGCAATAGAATTAAATAAAACGAGATTTATGCGCCCTGACGACAAATTCTTTTGTTTTGTCTCTGAATGCGACAAACATGTGCGAGTAATTAAAATCGCCAGCCCACATTGTAATATGTATGTACATACAATGTGGGCTGGCGATTTTAATTACTTATGTATGTATATTATTTCAATGTAACTGAAAGAAGGGCTCCGATTGCAACGCGATCCTGGAAAATTTTATTTTTTTTTTACAATTTTTCGTACATATTTTTTTCTTAAGCATTCTCAGCAAATTTTCTCGGAGTGCTCATAATTATTTAACTCCGAAAGAAGTCGAAATTATGTAGAAAATATAAGACTCGGGAATGTGATTCTTTACTAAGTCCGAAATGAGTCCAAAACAGGACCGAAACACGTAGAAAATATGACGCTTAGAAAAATGATTCTGATATGAGCGCTATATTTTTACAAAATACGACGCTCCAAAAAATGATTCCGAAATATTTATTTTTGAAAAATGAGACTCAGAAGAAGTAGTTCGAAATGACTCCTAAGTCGGTATGAAATTCTTGCAAGCTACGAGGATCATTCCGTATACGAAATCCCCATCGTATAAGTTGATCCTTGTAAGAATGAAAACACGTTCATTTCAAACTTCAAAAAGATCTCATTATGAGGACACCTACTCCGAAATAGGCCTCAGACCTGTATATATATCTCTTATAGGACTCCAAATATTTGTACAGTTGATGCCCATCTCAATTGCTAGCAAAATTAGGGAGAAATTTTGTCATAGAATAAAGTTAGCTATTTTATATTTACAATGCTTAAGTTGATATAAAATTATAAGAATTTTTTAAAATAAATTTCACAAAAGGTGATTCAATTCATTCAAACCAAAATGTCATGAACTCTTCGGTCCTTGAAGGCGATTTAAATTGAAAATAACTTGATTTCATTCTCTAGTCCAGCTTAAAGTTTCTTTTTTTGAACCTCTTGAGGTTCTTCAGTTCGATTTATTTACATAGAAGGAGGGAAAATTCTACCTCCAATTTAAGATGATTTAGAGGTTTATTTTAAGACATTGTCTAGACTTTTGACTATGTATTTAATATTTACCTAAACTTGTTCATATTAACGTCAACCCTATGCTGCCAAATGTATAAATTACGAGATAAGCTCATTTACATGAGAAATGGATTGCTTCATAGCATCACGACACGCGTTCCTTCCATTATTGTAAGTGGAATTTCATCACGAAGTCGTTAAAAATTTTATCTCTCAAATCTTATCGCAGACGAGTGGAAACTTCTTTTCATCTGGAAACGTCATTTTCATCTATGTTTATTAAATATAAAATGGAGTAGGGCAAGTAAAAGTCTTTGGGAGGTCAGCCTTTCACTCTATGACATCATATTAAATATTTTATATTTCTTTGAATGTCATCATTTTTTTTTGCAGTAGGTATAATTTAAGAAATATGCTTTCCATGTCACCCGAAGACAGAGAAATTTTACAATGTCAGTGTGGGCTTCAAAGCGTGCAAACAATTCGCAATTAGCACTTGGATTATGGCAAAAAAAAACATTCAAGGAAAGTCGTTTCGTTATTTTCATCTATGGTATCTATTTTAAGAATCATTTATATCTTATTTCGCTTTAGCAAACTATTTCCTCCACAAAACCGTAAAGTTCTTCAAAAGGAAATGTCATCAAGGACACAGCAAACGGCTTCCTTGGAGTTGAGGGAACATCTAAATTTTCTTTTAAGGAAATTATATATGCTACATTGTTTTGAAAAAGATAACTGAATATATCTGTGGCAATATGGAAGAGTAGCTTAAGTCGACATAAGCGAGAAATGAATTAATGGCTTTGGAGTTGTAAGAAAGCCAAGCCGCCATGGACGCCATGAATTTTTCAGATTTTTTTGGTTTTTGGTCCATAACTCTCTCAACTTCCTCTAGCTCCCCCCGGTCAAATATTTTTGGGCTAATGACTTATTATTGTTCAATATACCACTGTCGAAAATTTAAGCATTATCAAAGCACTCTTTCTCTGGACACGCCACTGATACCTGTCGAATATTAAGTAAATTTTTGGTTTTTAATTTGTTTCTGGTGCACAAAAATGGTTTAATATTTATTGACGGATTTCCCTTACAAATTAAGGGATAAAAACTGATCCGATCGATTGATAAATTTTCTACGAATTCTTAAGTTTCTTTAATTCAAAGTTAAGTTTTTACTCTCAATTAGGGGTACCCAAACCCAAGCCTATACAGTTAATACTAACTGAATCCTTATGCCTGGTTTCCAACAGCGCAACTGTTTTGACGGAGTTCCCGCACTGTTGGAAATCAGGCATAAATAAAGAAATGAAATTTTTCAATTTTTTCCCCTCAAACAGGCCATTTTCTTTTTGGTTTGGAATACGGTTTCGCTTACTTTGAGCCCACACCTGTTAAGCCGCACTGGAAATTTATCGAAAGAGTAACAGAAAACATTTGTGTTTTATCAAGTGTCTTAAAACTATTAAACAATTAATTAATGCGATTGTTCTGAGTTTAATGATAAATAAAAACACAGATTTCACGATAGCAAGAACAATCTTTTTCCGTTTTTAAACATGTTTTGTTGTGATAAAAATCATTGTCGATTTGAAAGAGGAATTCAATTTTAAACCGATTCACAAGAAAAAACGAAGTTCTTCGATAGCGAAAACAAAAGAAATTCTTTCGTCAAGCGATGGCAAGCCTCCGAACAGACGTGACATCATTCTCAAAGAAGGTATGAAGTAAAAATGAAAAAATAAGAAAAAGCAAGTAAGGGTGTTTTAGTCAGTCAAACCTGACAACATAATACCAGACACAAACATGTTTGATTGAACATTTTTTTAACCGGCCCTAAGATCACTACCAGTATACAGACTGAATCATTCTCAAAGATTTATGGTAATCGCAGTAAAAGATGAATAAATAAGAAAAAGCAAGAAGGAGTGTTTTGTAGTCAACCTGAACGAACATAATCCAGGTACACAAACATGATTTGATTGAGCAATTATTTTAAAACAGCCCTGATATTATGATCACTACCATTAAGACGGAGTACTCTGGAGATTTTTAAGGTCATTAAGGTCTGGTTTTTACTAAATTTTTCTATGAAAACCATCCTTTTGCAAGGGCCAATTTTCCGATATTAAGAAGTTTAAAAATATACATGGATCACATTCTAAATTTCATTGAAATACAATCCGGAAAAATTCCGATTTTTGGGGCAGTTTTTGGGATTTGTGTGACCGACCCTAGTACTGGAGGTACCCCAAAAACTGGTCCGATCTCGTCTATTCTCGAACTTGTTTTTACTCATGTCCTCATGAACATGCATACCGAATTTCGTCAGTACAGCCTAACCCCTTCGATAAGAAAACAGTATACGGACAGACACGACGACAGATGGACCAACAGACATGGCCAAATCGATTCTCCCGATGACGCTGATCATTTCTAAATATAGTTTATACGGTCTATCTCAACTGGTTTTGGTTGTTACACACGTACGCACAAATGCAATATACCTACGTCACAGAGTGTGCTGAGTATAAAAACGAAAAGGAAAACTACAAAAAATACAAACGCAAAAATGTCGATAATGTCTAAAAAAAAAAAAATTAGATAAACCTAAAAACAAAACTTTCAATTAGAAACCGAATCTCACTCGAAACGACGAAAAGTGCGAACAAACTTTCATAGCCACATTGTGATGACGCGATTCCAGAAAACAATCTCCAAAGACATGAACGAAAATAAGTTTGAGCTACGCAAAAGAGAAAGAGAGGGCTTCAATCATTGCCAAAACGGGACAGTGTCGTTACAGATGGGGTAATGGGATAAAAAGTTCTCCCAGACGTTTCGATCTCTGAGTTTACGGAAGGCATTCACTCGAAGAGGGCCTTTCAAATGATGTTTGAACACTTTTTCTCCCCTATGTAAGCCGCTGCTTTGACTCGAGAAATGAAAAACAATGATCTCAAAGAAAAAATTCACTTGAAAAAAAATGATTTCGATGATGAAGACGAATGTAACCGATTCGCACGCAACGACAGGCAGCCAATTTTGTATTTTTTTTTTTTTTTGCGATGTCATGCGTCGGCTTAATGACTTAAATCATATATCAAAGCCTTGTATCTTATAGATACAATCTATAGTGGCGAGATCTGAAGTTGATGCTTTGCGATAAACTCACTTTATGGCAATTATTAAGATAACTGCATGATGTCTGTAAGGTTCTAGAGTCTTTAATCTGTTAAATGATTTTGTTTTTGATTGCTTTTTTCTTTCAATAACACAGCCCCACAAAATATATAAAAGTATCTGACCTGGAGTCTCACTATGCTTACTAATTGTATGTTTTTGGGGTCACTGAATTCCAATTTGAGGTAGGTATATGTAAATAGCTCCATCGTCTCCAGATTTAACCATAATTTCATAACATTATAAACGAGCGAGGTTTTTGAACTCCTCATTTGATGTTAATTCCTTAACATAGGCCTGATGAAGCCATGTATAAAGACCTGGAATTCGGACACAGCCGAGTGAGAACCCGAGGGTAGATGTCTTTTTTTTTTTTTTTGTGGGCTTGCGTAATTGAAATATTTTTGATCCTTCAAGAAGTTTATTAATTGGCCTAAAGGCAGAGATAAAGGATTTCGGGTGTTTGGATTCTAGTTACTTTAATCCGATGGCTTACGCAGGCAGTAAAGTTCAAAAAAGTACTACGGATATTCCCAATTAGTTTAGCAAAACAATTTCGTAATAATGAATAAAAATTATACAAACGAAAGTCCGTAAAATAAACGATCTTATTGCTGTTTTCTTTTCAAACTTGATTGCAAATTTAAATAAATAAATATTTATAGGATCGCTTCATCAGTTCATAATAAGGCAATAATTTTGAGATAAGCTCTAGACAATGACTTGCAACGCAATTGAAGAGTTAAATTCGAGGTACGGAGTGACTTTTCAAAACGGGGCACCAATATACCATGTACATAACTATTTACAATACAAAGCTATAAAAACTCCGGAAAATATTATGAAAATATTCCACTTTTCTCCTTAAGCTCTTACACACTTTTCAGCTATAGGCCGAATTTTCAAATTTCTTTAAAGTTTTCAGCAAACTTCGTGTGACGATTCAACGGTAAAGATAAAGAAGAAACAAAAGAGCTCATTGAAGAAAAAACAAATTTCAAAATGAAAAACTTACTTTATTGCAATTCATCATCGTCAATGAATATGATTAAATGAAATTCAAAGAAATTCAAATTATAATTATCTGTATTTACTCAAGGGAAACCTATTTTGATCGCACTTTCAATTATTTCCGATACAGGTTTAATCGATACAGACTTAATGGACTTGTTTGTACAATATATTGAATTCATTTGAAAAGATTTTTCTAAAACTGCTTTTGTCGTCTCATTTAGATACAGTGAAACCTTTTTATAGGCAAGCATTATTTTAAAAATTACTGCCATTGGTCGGGAGTTTTCGAGGATATTTTTTTAAAAATTTTTTTTTTGCGAAATTTTTCATTAAATACGAAGTCCATTCAAAACATGGACCGGAATTTAATGGCAGAGATTTAAGCACATTTCTGTGTTAAAATGAAGTAAAAATTTGCAACAACCAAATCAAATTATCGCCGTAAACGATAATCTGTAACCTCAGAGGCAGTAAAAATTGAAAGCGTGAACTTCGATACGCATTTGTAAGACCAGGAAAATTAAATTCAGATAAATGTGCCTATGACTAAAATGTGCATTCAAATTGGAACTAAATAAAAGCATGGTTTCAATTTAAATTTTTCAATTACAGTGAAACACCTATTCACCCTTTTCTCGATTTTGTCCAGTTTTTCTCTGATTTCAACTACTTTCTAATAGTTTTCTACTACGTTTCTTCCTTTGTAGTAGGTAATTATTCGACTACTTTTAAAATGTGTTTTCTGTTACTTTGTTTTCTTCTACATTTTTAATAGTTTTCTACCACTTTCTTACTTCTTTTTTATTAACTTTTCAACCTTTATGCTACCTTTTTACTTCAAATCCTGTTACCTTTCTACATTTTCTGCTGCTTCTTTATTCAGTGTTTTGCTAGTTTTTATTTTTTTCCTCTTCTCTTCTGCTACTTTTTTAATTTTTCTTATACTACGTTTAAGATACTTTTTGGTCCATTTGTACTTCGTTCTTTTTCTTTCCCATTTGTTTTCTGATAAATTTGTTATATTTTTCCACTGCATTCCTTTTTTTTCTAGTACTTTTTCTTATACCTTTAGACTACTTTTTTCTTTTTTCCGTTTTCTATGATTTTTCTACGTTTTTCCTTTCAATTTTGAAATATTTTTCCACTGCTTTTCTAATTTTTTATTTGTACTTTTTCTACTACCTTTACACTTCTTTTTCCAGTACTCTTTTTCTTTGTTTTCTATGACTTTTCTACGTTTTGCTTCTAGTTTTAAAATAGTTTTCCACTGGTTTCCTTATATTTTCTTTGCACTTTTTCAACTACCTTTTTACTACTTCAACTACAACTTTTTTTCTTCGTTTTCTTTGACTTTTCTACATTTTTTTTTTCTAATTTTTCAATAGTTTTCCACTGCTTTCTTATTTTTTTCAAGTTCTTTTTCTACTACCTTTGCGATACTTCTTCTACTACATTTTTATGTCGTTTTTTACTAACTTTCTAATTTTTCTACTATTTCGTATTTCTTCTTCTACTAATTTTTATTTTTTTTTTTTCCTCTTCTTTTACTTTTCTAATTCTTTTATACTACCATTTATACTGCTCCTTTTTTCCTACTTCTACATTACTTTTCTATAACTCTTCCACTTATACTTTTCAAATACGTTTCTACTACTTTTTCATTTCTTATTAGTTTAATTCGATTAAGCTTCTCCTCGAGAAACGTCAGCAAGAGGTTTCACTGTATTGCATAAAGCACTACAATCAATGTGTGGGCTCAAAGTCGTTTTCATCAAAGTCCATAAAAAAAGAAACTTTAAAATGAAGCGACATCTTTTTCTCTTTGAAAACCACATTTTCATTTATCATTGCTCCGTTGAGTCATTCATAAAACCCAAGTGCTAACGCATTTTTTTTTTTTTTTGTACTTTTCCTTTTATAAAAGTGAAAGGACACTCCCGGAAATCAATTTGATCTATAGATCTATAAATCACAAGTACATTTCCTTCAAAATTGATGTGATGTGAAAATTCAATTTATAAAATTTTGCACTTCATGGAAAATTATTTTCCTTCCTGTTGTGCTAATAAATGTCAGCGTAAAAAGCCAAATGGAAATGGAAATGAAAGAAAAAAAAAAGAAAAAAGAAAATGAAACGCTGTAGGAAACCCACTGACCTCAATACATTGCGACACACCTTCATAAATGAATGCATGCAAAAGCGCCCAATTAGAGTCCAACTTTTGTCCGGGACCCATGAGCAAATAGTCAAGATTTTCATACAAAAAATCTGAAATTCATTCGCGTGCGATGTTAGCACAACAGGTTGCTACTTAAAAATAGTGCCAGCCTGACTGTCTGACTATATTACTTCATGACTATACGACTGTCTGCCTCCACTTGGCTTGCTTATTATATATTTGCCTTATGACACTTTACCTTGTAATAGATTTGTACGATGAGAACGGCATTCCGCTGACAGCAGCAGCATAGATGCTTCGTCCCAACAAGATGAATCAAAACTTTACCGCTTCCATCGAAGGTACAACATAGAACGACCGCGATTACCGTCACTCTCAAATTTAGGTAAAAAGTTAATTTTCCAATGCAATATTGTATTCAAAAAAATATTGTATATCACTCTTTGTTTTTTTAATTTTTTATTCTAAACCAATTAAAAGGCACTTTTCATTCCGTTTTGAATTAATTTAATGCAATTTTTTTTTTTTTTTTTCTGATCAGCTGCGAATTTTTTTTCGCAATCAAAATGCGAAAATCATTTTTTGAATTTTTTTGTATTTTTTCATTTTTCTAATAGATGTTTTTTCTGGTTATTTTGCCGCCGCCGCACTCGATAAAATAAGTATCATTAACCTTTCTAGCGTTTTGTTCTATGCTTGGCGCCTTTATTCAGCTCATTGCGTTTTATTTATTTATGCCGTCGTGTTGTGTTGTTGTTTTTTTTTTTTTTTTTCTCTCTCTTTTATTACGTATATTTCTTAATTACTCATCTAGACGATTTATTGCCAACAATGAAATGAAATAAAATGAAATAAAATCGTTCCGATGCCAGACGACACTTCGTTTGGAAACTCCAGCGTCAACTGAAACTGACTTTTCCGCTTTTTTAACCAACAAGCCTTAGCAGAGTCGTTAAAAAAGCTTTAGCCGATTCCTAAACAACAAAAAAGCAACGAACGACGCAATGAAAGCAATAACAAATAAGTTTATTTGCAACAAAAGCCTACGACAACCGAAGTATCGTATCTACGACGGACTGCGACGAGCTACATAAGTAGCGACTCGGGCGGCTACACGGGTTTGGGCTTCTCACATAACCTCACATAACTAACTTCAGACGCTGGAACTCTCGTCGTGTTTGAATTGGTCTTCGATAATATACGAAAAGAAAAGAAGACATTTTTGATTACGCGGTTCATTTTAGAGTTGCCATCGATCGCTATTTTAATACTGATTTTTTTCCAAAATTCTTTTGTTTTTTAAATTCTCATTACAAAAGGTAGACTTTAGATTATGTTGAAGGTAACATTAGGAAGGTTTGAAGAAGGACGCATCCAGGCTATGATGAAGGGAGGGTAGTGTTTTTTTTTTCATTTAGAATTAAAGCAGATTTGTACTTAGGGCTCGATTTTCAAATTAATTCCGTTCTAAAAGGGAGGTACGGCGCAGCGTCCCCTTCTTTCCCCTCATATACGGCCTTGATCAGACTTGAAGAGAGGGTAGTGGAAAAGTGGGGTGCATGTGGGTTTCCCCGGACCCTGGCTTTCTGAAGGGGCCCACAACTTCGCATGTGACCTTTTTTTTCTTGGGTCGCACTTTTTTGTGAAGAAAAAAAATTCCCCCGGGCCTCAAATTTTTCTCTACGGGCCTACTCTTGAGTATGAGGGATATTTTCTATTTAAGAAAATTTCTTCATTTTTTTTTTTAATTTTTCAGTATTTTTTTCATATGAATCGACGTTAAAAACAATTTTTAGGTAGTCTCTTTGAAAAAAATTTGCTTCAGTCCCCCCGTTATTTAAACCCCTGAAAAAACTACTTCAGATCCTTGATTAATGTTTTAAAACTCGTTGAATATACAGTAGTTTCGGTATATAAGAAAGTGATTTTGCCAAGAATTTCATTCTTATATCCGGTTTTTTCTTATATAAGAACCCGTTTATAAGAAAATTCTCTCTTTAAAAAAAAACCGTTTACAAGAAAATTTTTTCTTATATAAACTACCGATATTTGAAAATAGGGATGTTAAATTTTTGATAAAAACCAAGTTTCTTATATAAAAATGTTTTCCATACAAAAAGAGTTTTTGGTTTTGATAAACAGTTTCTTAATGGCGAGTTTTTCTTATATACGAGTTTCTAATATACAAAAATTTTTGAACAGAGCTTAATATAAATAGACTTGGTACCCTGAGATGCATTTTTTAAAAGCGGGTTTCTCTTATATACGAGTTTCTTATATAGCGAAACTACTGTATTTTATTTTATGAAGGTTTTTCGTATTCATTTCGAACTCTGTTCCCAGTTTCTGGAAATCTGCTTAAATTATAGAATCTTCCTGGGCTAGACATTTATGTTTTTGTAAGATAGCAAAATTGTATTTAAAGGCATTTTGACCTTATTTTGAGCCATTAATGAGCAATATCTAATCGAAAACTAGCAGCAGTGATTAGAACTGAAAATTCAATGCAAGAAAATGTTAATAAAAAAAGGGGCAAAAATTATTTATCCATATGAATTTTTTTGGGAATTAATCAAACAGCCCGATTCTAAATATACCCGGAGAATTTTTCCCTGTGGATTCGAAAAAATTACTCCCATTCTTTAGTACACTAACATTTTTAAGCAAAATTCATCATTTAAGGCTCGGAAAAAATTCACTAAAAAAGACCAAAACTGCGTTAAAGCCAACTGGAAAAATTGTGATAGAGTCTCTCCAAGCCCATTCATCTAAAAAATATATTTCAGATCTTTGATTTATACTTTAAAACTTTAATACTTTAAAAAAAATTTTGATTTTGAGGAGGTTTCTTCGGATTTATTGCCCCTAAAAATTCAATGCAATAATATATGTATAAATAAAAAAGGAAAATAATATTATTTATAATGATTTTTTGGGCATTGATCAATGATTTTGAGAACATTTTCCGTATACATTAATTTTGAAATTTTAGAGGCATTTTTTCATCATAAGTATTAAACGTAAATTTCATCATTTTTATGACTTTTTTCTGATCCCTAGTCATCACATTCTTCCATTTATCCTAGGGAAAAACTCCAGATGAATATTCAGAATATTCAGAATATGGCTGAAAGAGAATATTGAGTTTGAGAATATTTTTCAGACCCATTTATTTGGATATTTTAACCGTAATTTTTCATTGTTTTTAACACACTTTTAGTCGGTTTTAGGTAATTTTTCTGATCCCTAAATTGTGAGGAAAAAAAGTGTTGAAATTCGAAGACGGCGGGGTCTAAAAAGAAAGTTTAGGCAAAAAGAAAAATTTGGGCATGATTTTCAATTTTTTTCATTGAGGTTTAGAGGTCGCTAAAATGCATCAAAGCCAAAAATTCAAAATTTTGTCCATAAGGCAAAAATTCAGTCAATTACAAAAAGAAATTTATGCGCAAAAACATGTTTTCGAATCGCTTAAACATATTATTAATCAATTGATCGGTAGAACATAGAACTCTTCCCGGAAAAACCATCAATAGAAATCAATTTTTGTGTTTTCTGCCCCTTAAAGTATACAGAAAATGTTAAGAATCTGTCAAATCGGAAAATCGAAATTTAAAAAACATTAAATAAAATTTTTGAAGCTCTCTTTAAGGCGTTTTTTGACGAAATTTCAAGCTATTTTAGCTACCTCTAAACCTTGATCCAAAAAGTTTTTAATCATGCCTGAATTTTTGTTAGTACCTTATCTTCATTTTTAGACGCCGCCGTTTTATAAATTCAACACTTTTTTCACGTCTGAAAAGCCCTAGTGACCAGTCACCCTGCAAATAAAATCTTAAAATTGAATTGAATGGATTGAGTCCGGGAAGCTTCAAAGTCCCTTGTGAGCTAAATATACCTGCATGGCAACTCTAAAATAAGTTTACAGTGCGCAAGCACTCGCTCGTTCAGTCAGTCGGTCAATGGGTTTTTTCTTGAGACATGCCAAACTAGCAATTCATGCGTTGTCATTTTTTGATTGTTTTTTTTTTTTTTTTTTGTTGAATTTCAAGTTTCGTTTCTATGAGGAAAATTAAAAAAAAAATAGAAATAGATCAACATTCCAAATTCTAATTCAAATGATGCGCAACATTTCGCATGCGTACAAACTTCTCTTTTACAGTTAATCTCTTCTTGTAGCACGCCTTGTGCTTATCAATTGCATTTTTAAGCTTTTCTTAATGATTTTTTTTTTCGAATGGATTGCGTCATATTTAAATTGTTGCAATGTGAAATGCAACAAAAAAAAAAAAACTGGTTTCAACAGATTCGCTTCGTGACGTTTTCCTTTTTTTTCTCCCCGATAAACGGATGCGAAGTAGCGCACTTCGAACTGTTTTCCTACATTGTTTTTGGTTTTTTTGAAGGCATGTGAATTTCCATGGTATTTATTTTAAGTAGTTTAAATTACTCATAGCGGCTTTTTTATGTATTTGAAAAAAAAAAAATCATTTTGTAATCAATTCTAGTTCCAGTAAAACTGCTTTGGAGACAGCTTCAATTCTAGGAATTCAAATGAGTGCAGTAACTTTTGTAAAGTAAGCAAAAAGATTTCCAGAATCCATTTTTTTTTTTTTTTTGTTTTTTTCAAATAAATAAATCTTGTATATTGCCGCTCCATAAAATGTAATTCCCTTAAGCTGGGCACATAGCATAATCTGCCCTGATTTTTATCGGGCCTGATCAGCACAAATTTAAAAAATTTCCACAATCACTGTTGAGGTTCTTTTTATCGTCGCATATTGTCAAAAAGATATCCGAGAACAAGAAAATTGGGACAAATATCGTTCAAGACGATCACACTTGGAAGCATCAGAGTCCGAAAATTGCGTTCACACTATCGGCGCATTGATTACGGCAAAAATGGGCGCATTGCGCCGATAATGGGATACCCGGCTTAAGTCTTATTTCAAAATGTAATATTTCAATGAACTAATTAATGTGTTGAACAACAATGCAAATGAAGCTATGAAATTCATGTTACATGCAAATACGAAGCTCATTGACATATTGTGTATCAAGCACATATCGTCAGTTGCATTTGTTGAATGTTTGCAGAAATTCCTGTATAGCAAATCTTGGAAATCCGATATTATTTATATTTTATTCAAAATCCTAACTATGAAGCACATGGATGACAACATGGGCGTATTTACAGAAGGGCAGGGAGGGGCAGCTGTACTCCTCTAAATATTTTCTGCTCAGTATACACCGCAAAAGAGTTTTTCAGGAGTATCAAGAAATGGGACAATTCCGGCAAGATCATTTTTCATAAGATAAAAGGAAACCTATGCTTACATGTGTAAACACCTATGAACAGACGCCAAAGTGCTAACATACATATAGAACAAACTATTTATATCTGGCCCCTCCCTGACTGAGATTCTGGATACGCCCATGGATGCCAATGACTATCTCTTATCTCCATCAGTATTTAGAAAGGAAAAGAAGGAAGACCCCGAATAAATGGAAGCGTTAAAATTCATAAAAAATCGGGACACTCCAAGATAGAGTATCTACGGAAACCCTATATAAGGTATCTAAATCTAGTCCATTCAAAATCAACGATTTTCCTTTCCATTTAATAATTAACCTTTCTTAAATGACGTAAAATCGCAAAATTAACCTACCCTTAACCAAGCCCTCGTCGTAAATAGATACGCCTGTCAATTTCTCTAAAAGGAATTTAAGATTCGAAAGGAAAGTAAAAGCGATTGCGGTTAACTGATTTCTCCAACATTTCAGAATTTAAGTCCATTAGAAGACTGACAAGACGATAATATTACTGGCAGCACTTAATGATATGAACCACGGCCATGCACTGTGCGCGCACCTTTAAAGCATGGTTTCATTTTCCAAGCAAACAAAAAAAAAAAAAAAACAAAAAAAAACAAAAAAGAAATGTAACAGAAAAATCATAAAAATAGAAAATTACCTTCCTAAATGAAAGCTTTAAAAATAGTGAGGCCGTGCCCATCGAATTATCGTTCTTGTCTTTATTTATTGGTCAATCAAAATGTCATCTGCACGACTTACCTAGCATTTTTTTTTCTTCTTTCAACTGATGACAAAAGAGAACGGTGTGACCTAAGGCCATGCCGGTCATGAGGTGACCATAGATACGAAGCTTAATTCTTGAGTGGAGAACCTGCAAAAAAATTACAAAAAATATTTATTTTTATTGTTTTATTATTTTTTATTATTAATAATTTTTTTAAATAGAAAAATATAGATTTTAAAAAAAAATAAATAAATTAAGGGACATTTTTTAGGTAGTACCATGGGCCAACAGGGGCATTAATAGGGAAGAAAAATCGAAAACATTAAGGCTATAAAATAAATATGATCCACTGATCCATTGCTGCTTCCAAATTTTTGAGCCCCGAAGGCTTTTCAAAAATCCTTTTACTTTACTTTTTATAGAAAAACGATAAGGAAAAGTCGCTATTAAACGTTTTAAGTGAAATTTTATAAGCAATCTAAAAATTCCCTCAAAGTGGAAAAATTAGGGAAAATCTTTCAAAATAGTAAGCATCCCTCAAAATGGGGGAAATAATTCAAAATAGGAAATGACCTTCAAAATTGGAAGGATTATTTCAAAATAGAAAAAATCCCTAGAAAATGGGACTTTTAAAATGGGAAATGTCCTTCATAATGGAAAAAAATCTCTCGAAGAGGGGAAAATTCGTCTTAATCTGGGAAATTACTTATAAAAATTATAAGCAGATTTTTTAAAGACAATCCAAATTGTCCCTCAAAGTGAAGAAAATCCCTCAAAACGGGAAAAATTCGTCAATACCAGAAAAATCTCTCAAAACGTTAAAATTACTTAAAATGAGAAAAATCCGTCAGAGTGAAAAAATCCCTCTAAACAAAAAAATCCCAAAAAATTTTAAGAAATCTCTCAAAACGTTAAAAAAAATTCAAAATGAGAAAAAATCCTTAGATGTGAAAAATCTTTAACATGGAAAAATATCTATCGAAGTGGGGAAATCCGTCAAAATGGGGAAAATTTATTTTAAACGCTTCAAGATTTTTTATAAACAATCCAAAAAAAAAAACCCCTCAAAGTGAAGAAAGCCCCTACGATTTAAAAAATTCCTCAAAATGGGGAAAAATCCCTAAAAGCTAGAGAAATCTCACAAAACGTAAAAATTTCTTAAAATGAGAAAAATCCTTATAAATTTAAAAAATTCCTCAAAACGTAAATATTATTCAACATGAAAAGAATCCCTCAAATGGGAAAAGAATCTCTCGAAGTGGGGAAACTTGCTTTTAAACATTTTAAGCAGATTTTTCATAAGCAATCCAAGGAGTTCCTCAAATTCGAACAAATCCCTCCAAATGTGAATAACCATCCGAAATCGGAAAAATCTCCCAAAAGGTAAAAAAATTTCTCAAAATGAGAAAAATCCCTCAAAGTCCGAAAAAATCCCTCAAATGAAAAAAAAAATCCATCAAAATAAAAAAATCCTCAAAAAGGTAGTACTGGGATCCATTCGGTGAGTCTTAGTCACAGATTATTAAAGAGATAGCAAATTTTAAACAGCTGGCCACCTTATGCATCCTTCATGTTTAACTGAAATAAAGTTAGAAAAGTACATTGATTTGATTGCGAAAGCAGTTTTTGAACGATTTTAATTAATTTGGAATTTTATGATTCTTCTTTTTTTTTTTTTAATTGCACACAAACGTTTGATTAAAAAAATAGCTTCGATATTGCAGATATTCTTCCTAATACATAGAAGATAATTTGCCAATAAGGCGAGGCAACGCGCGGAGCAAGTGCATCGAATTGAACTGAACTTGTTGTCACTATTCAAGGTCGTCCAGATTTCATCAATTAAATAAATTTAGCAAAACAAAAAATATGAATTTTTTTTTTTTAATTTATAAAGTCAATATGCAAAAAGCAATAAAGAAACGTTCGACTTGAATGGGTTGTCGGAATAATTCCAGTGGCTTGTCGTTGAAATGCGCGAAATCGACGAAGTCTATTCGACTTTGTCGCATCAGAGACTAGAAATCGAAAATTTGTAAAGCAACATTTTTAATTTTATACACAACACAAAGCAAAGCAGGTTTGACAAATCTTTGTAATGTGAATGCGTAGTTAAAATGAGCCAAAGGGTCGAACTAAATATTTACTTTCCACCCACTTGACTTCGACGGATTGAAACCACTCGGATGATGAATGATGACGCTATTTGACAACAAACGTTTTTTTTTTTTGCAATTTTAGGAGAAATTAAAATAAATGAAAATTCTTTTGACAATGGAAAAAGAAAAGCAGCTGAAGTCCACTTAATAAGAAATAAATTCCGTTTAAGTAGAAAGGAGCACGCGTGCAAAAAAAAGCGCTGGGGAAGTTCGTCTATAACTTTTTTAATAGGTTATTCTTAAAAATTTTACGTTTATTAATGAATTTAAAGTGCAAAAAACATGAAATCGTTTAATATAAACTAAAAAAAACATCAATTAATAAGAAACATTAAGAAGTAAACCGTAGACATATTGAAGCTCTTCACAAAGCCCGCCTAAAATATGCACAGCAGAGTCGGGATAGAGTGAATTAAATTTTCTAAGGCCTGTTTCATTAGGGTGGTCCAAATTTGCTAAGTTCGTTTAATTTTGCGAGTCACCCCCTCAAAATGTAGTAGAGGGCAACAGAAAAGAGAAATGGAAAGATTTAGATCGATCGGACATCATTTAGAGGGTGCTCAACGAGGTCAAAGTTCAGAAACATGATTTCTTAAACTAATGCCGCTAGTACATATAACAAAAATATGCTCTTACATTTTTCTAAATATCTCAAAAACTAATTAAGATAGGAAGACGAAACAAACGTTGGCTGATTTCTAAAATATCAGTAAATCCAAAAATATTTTTTTTATTTTTTACACTGAGAAAAAAATGTTCACAAAACTAAAAAGGAAATTTTAAAAGTTTTTTTCAGTGTATTTCTGTCGCTACACCACTTCTTAAATATGATTAGAAAATTTCTCAAAGAATTATCTTTTACCAAAAGAAAATTCATCAAATTCGGAAGTATACTTTTTGAGATATTTACAAAAAAGTAAGCGAACACTAGTCAGATTTCAGAAATATGATTTTTTAAACTCCGCCGCCAGTAAAATTAACAAAAATAAGCGCTTACATTTTTCTAAATATCTCCAAAACTAATTCAGATAAGAAGATAAAACAAACGTTGGCTCATTCCTAATACAACAGGAAATCCAAAATAATTTTTTTTAAATTTTACACTGAGAAAATTTTTTTCACAAAACTAACAAGAAAATTCTAAAAGTTTTTTTTTTCAATTAAACAAATTCCCGGGGCACGAACTTACTTTTCTCGAGAGTAAACTTGCTCTTTTTTATATATTTGGGGGAAGAAATTTGATGGGGAATGTGTATTTGACCCATACCCATAATTTTCTTTACCCTATCTATTTCAAAAAGGAGAATTTTGGTCTCGAGAAAAGTAAATTCCCCGGGATATTCAGAATCGGGCCAACGTTTGTTTCATCTTCTTATCTATTCAAATTTTGTTCACACTAAAAAGTTCATTGACTGTTCACACTACAGAGTCTGAATGATAAAATTTATGGGCTCATACCAACGAAATGTTTACTTTTTCCACACTGTATTGTACTTTTCGCTCTCTGGCTCTCTAACTTTTCTTTTTCAAATGATAAAATTAATTTCTAAAAATCGCGATTCGGTATCGACGTCTGTAGGCGGCATTACTAATCGATTATTTTCGATGTCTACATTATCGATAGTACTAAAGAATATCGATAACGATTAAAATTTAGCTGCATCAAGACTATCGATTGATTTCCAGCGCAGTGCTGCCATTTTGATTGATTTTACCCATTTTGTGGGACTTTTTGGCGCGATTTCAACAATTTGAGAAAAAGGGAATTTTCATTATTATTACTATTACCCTCAGTACGCAGTTGGCAGTACCAAAAAAATTTGACAGTAAACTCATTAAAAATGCTGTCAAAGTTCTTGTTCAAAAGCTCAAGTCGTACACAGTTTTTGGGATAATATTTTGTAACCATTTCCCATGTTAATCAAACTTGAATTTTGGAAGATTTTTAATGGCAAATGATATTAAAAATTTTGAAAACAGATGTCTAAATTTTGAAACGAAAAAATGATGAAAATTTTCTGTTAACTTTCAATACTTAACTGCGTACTTTGGGCTAGGAAAAACAAACCTCTAGAGCCATAAAATTTTTTATATTTCTGGCAGATTTTCGCCCAAAATGGTGTCAGTTTCAGAAAAAATAAGAAAAACATCGTTTTGTGACTGGTAGAAAAAGGCGTCAATAGCGTCAGTAGGAACATATTTTATCACAGAATTTCTTTTCAAAAACTGCTTTTGGCAAAATGAGGTAAAAATTATTTAACATTGAGAAAACAGACCAGATTCATAACCTTTTATTTGAATCGGGAATAACAGGTAAAGTCAACTGTAGCCCAATATGAATTATTGGTATCATTGAAATAATCTCAAAAATACGCCTAGCTACGTTGCTTCTGAAAAGTTTTTCCAAAATTCAAATTTCATTTAACATGAAAAGGCATATGGGATGCACGAGCTTCGAAATGTTTTTTCTCAAAACATCAAATATCAACTTAAGCAGTTATTCCTCATTCCTACAGATATACATATTTAGACAAACATGTATTCCCTATAAAGAAACGTTATTGGTTCAAGATTTTTAAAAGAGATTTTCAATGGGATTTTACCTAAAGCAAATAGGGACAAAGGGATTTTCTGCGGACCACCGAGGGAAAAGTTATCCAAAACTGCTGGCAGCACTGTTCCAGCGCTATTATAAACAACAACAATGTCAAAGGAGAAATAAGCCGAGGATGTCGCAAGGACCGACCACGCCGCCAACTCCTCCTCCACAAGCTGTTCCAATAGCGGCTCAACCTTTCCCAGGTAAACAAATCACCTTTTCACATCGCGCGATACTTCCGAAATGATGAAATGCGAAAAAGACAAAAATCGCTTATTTTGTAAAAAATAAATAAGGTTAAGTGCAACGCTGATTTTTTTAAATGCAACTCTGTTCGGCCCATAACGGCTCCTGATGGTTGCACTTTCCAAAAGAGACCGGCTAGTTTTCAAATCGATCGGGTGAATTCGCACTTTCCTTTCTTTTATTTCACTTAAACACTTTTTCTTTTAGGTTCGCTGACTCCTGGTTGGAATGATCCCCCTTCGATTCAATATAATGCGCAAGCGTCGAGCACTACGGGCAGTCGAACGAAGCTAAACAAACGTGTACCATTCCCTCTGCAACAAAATCAACCTTCGACAAAACCAACGGCAATAGTTCATGCCATGCCGAGTCCACCATCGATAGCAGCCACTGGTAGTTGCGGAAATATCGCGGTCGTACATCCTATGCAAATAGCCAGTAATAGTAAGTAACCATAGCCGAAGTTGATTTTTAACATATAGGTACATATTGTATACTGTTCAGCCCGATTCTGAATATTCCCGGAGAATTTACTTTTCTCGAGACCAAAGTTCTCCTTTTTTAAATAGATAGGGTAAAGAAATTATCGGTATGGGTCATATACCTATTCCCCATCAAATTTCTTCCCCCAAATGTATAAAAAGAAGAAGTTTACTGTCGACAAAAGTAAGTTCCCGGGGAACTCGTTCCTCGAGAATATTCAGCATCGGGCTGCTTATTTGACATGAAACGATTTTTAACATATTGGTTTTTTTTGTCTTGCGAATCAAGCTACACCGATGAATTTTCCAACGTTAACAACGAATGCGTTTACGGCAACAACTTCGGCATGCACATCATTAAGGGAAAGTAGTCAAACACCACCGCCTCCATCAACATCATCATCGTCATCATCAATGGCTAGTGCGTCTGGAAGCCTTCCGACAATGCCTGTAGCGGCTGTACCTCGTCAAAATAGCAACACCTCAACATCTTCTGCAGTCCAACACATTTGATGGCGACGATGATGAGGCAATCCAGGATGTATGCTCTAAGTAGAACTTTAATATAGCTTATTTTATATAACTATAAACGTGGATTTTGCAATTTTAGTTTAGGACATTTTCTTTTTGCTTTTCTTTAATTGTGAATATACATTTAATATATATATATATACAAATTTGATTATTATAATGAGGAAAGAATTAAAAAAAAACAGAGTATTGAAACGAAAACTGGGAACTGACCTGCAAACTTATATTAATTTATATATATTTTTCAAAACGATCTAATCGATGATGATTCATGTGTCCTTGTTTGAATAAAAAAAAAAAATGCGATCATATACATTTACACGAACCAACATGATTATTCCAATTTTTTTTGGACCGTTTTTTTTTTTTCTCTACCAAGGCAGCGGTTTGCCATCATACTCGTAGTATCCTCCATTGTGTGATTCATTGAATGTCATCAGAGTTTCGACCATTTTTCCGCATGCCGTAGCAACCTCTAACGGAGCATTCGATCCACCCATATCGGTCTTAACCCAACCGGGATGAAGGGCAACACATAGGATTTTTTCCTTACGTAAATCGACGCTCATCGTTTTCGTGGCCATATTGATAGCAACCTGGATGTATTGAAAATCGATATTGTTTACACATTGCTCCCGAGTAGGTCAGTTTTTTTTAGCTTACTTTTGATGTCCTGTATGCATACATCCCGCCGTTATCGTTTTTAGCAATCGAACCGAGTACGGAACTTGCATTGAAAAGACAAGCAAATGGAATGAAGTTTTTTTTTTTTTTTTTGGAAGAAAGTTTTTAAAATGGAATACCTCATATTGATTATAGCAGCTCGCTCGATACCCATCGGCTTGTCCTGGTTCACTTTCGATGCCTTCTCAAGTAGAGGCAAGCAGACCTGCAACGATAATATGCTATATAAATAACAGTCAAAGTTTTTTCACAATGCTATGCATACTTTTGTTAGCATAATCGGTGCGACGGTATTCACTTTGAAGGATTCCATAAGATCCTCTGCTTTTGTCAGCTTCAGACGCACAGACTTGGAAGCGATTCCAGCATTGTTGAAGAGAACCTTAAAGATCACATAGACACTTTAGAGACTATCATTAACTTAGAAAACCTCCTAGATATATACTTACATTAAGGCCTTGATTATTTGTTATTTTATCAATTTCGCTGACGACACCTTCAAGTGCATCAAACTGGCGTAGATCTGGAGCAATATTTTTATTATATTTATTAGATTTTTTTTTTTTAGTTGTTCAATCATTAAACACAAGAAACTCACCGATTTGAAATATGTGGATATTGTTGAATCTAGTTTTGAGATCTTGCAATTCCTAAGATGGATTTTTAAAGTTAGATTCAATTTTTAAAAATTTTTTTTTTATGTTCAAAAAGAGCAATTGGTGCTCTATTCATTGATATTTTCGTGAAATCGCGATGCTTTTATTCCAATAAATTTGTTATGAATATAAGGTGCCAACACATATCGATTGGAGTGACCGCCACTCCTTCCACAGGATGTGGGTTCAGTGACTTTTTCCGACTGGGTTAGGATAACTAGCAAACTACCAATTTGAATAAATCTACCAACTGGCAGCACCATACCCAGCTGAAAATTATTGGATGTGTGATAAAAGTCATCCATACAGAATTAGTGACACTTTCGTTTGCAAAGAGACCAATTGGTGCTCTTTTGAATGACCTTCTAGTGAAAATGCCATGGAAAAAAAGAGTAAAATGATAAATCAACTCTTTAAGGAGTGAAAATTTCATTTGTAGAAGAGTCTGTTGTAACGACCTCTATTTTCCATGGTATCTTCAAAAGACGATATTCGAAATAACACTAATATTAGTATCTTTAGAAATGAATGTATCACAGTTCTGCACGGATGACTTTTGTCATGCATGCGAAAAATTCCGGCTGGGTTACTTGAACAAAAAATACTACCATTCCGGTTGAAATTGGGAGTGGCAACTAACGGCTGTCAATTTAGCAGTGGCGCTAAATGAGAAAATAAGTGCTGCTAACTTTTTAGTTCGGAGGCACACTAAAAAATCCCTTTTTTGAGGACCAGTGCAAAATCACGCTTCTATTATTAAAAGAGGCACTAGGATCCTTATAAAAAATAAACCATTAAAATAGAAAACCCAGAAAAACCAACAGGTTTTTTAAGTTATTAATTTCAAGCAAAACCAACCCAGTAAGAAATAGGATCATCCAAAGATTAATCTTTGAGTGGTCCTTTTGGAGCAATGGATTACTCCACAAATCTCCGAGCTTCATGCATTTTGTACTCCTTTTTAGCATTGCATGTCCTTACAGGCGAGTAATACTTTTGAGCTCCTAATGAGAGATCAAACAGAGTACTCCTTTCGACCTCGAAATAGAGGACAGAGAGAGAGAGAGAGAGAGAGAGAGAAGAGAGAGAGAGAGAGAGAGAGAGAAGAGAGAGAGAGAGAGAGAGAAGAGAAAGAGAGAGAGAGAAAGAGAGAGAGAGAGAAAGAGAGAGAGAGAAAGAGAGAGAGAGAAGAAGAGAGAGAAGAGAGAGAGAGAGAGAGAGAGAAGAGAGAGAGAGAAGAGAGAGAGAGAGAAGAGAGAGAGAGAGAGAGAAGAGAGAAGAGAGAGAGAGAGTACAATAGCACAAGGTGAGTAATCTTTTTATCTCCTGAAAGATCACAAAGGGAGCAATAACATTTAGCTCCTGAAAGAGCACAAATGGATTAATATTTATTTCTGAAGTAAATTCTTATCTTACAATCAATTTTTTGTAGATCGAATGCTGGGGGATTTGAACATGGAAATGATTTCTAGTCAATCATTGTCAAATTGAAAGTCAGTTTTTTTCTTCAAGAAGATCAAATGAATTATGATTTCGTAATTGTTCCGAATATCAAATAGTCATTTTCATCTTTATTGCTGATTTAAATATCTCGACTCGAATGTGGATTGAAATCGAACCTCATTTCTAGTCAAGTCATCGACACTGTGCCAAATTGAAAGTCAGTGTCAGGGTTTTTTTCGTTTACAAGTTTAAGATCAAATGTAATTTCATTTCTTTTCGATTTCGTATTGCTCCCAATGGATGAAGAAGTCATTCCTTCATCATTGCTGGATTTAGGAATACTCTCAAAAACTCCGAATTGATAAAGAATCATTTCTCCTTCATTGCTCGATTTCGGCTTTGTTCCTAAATTTTTTTTACTGGGAAAATTCCTATTCGACATGAATATAGTGACGTACACATATGTCTATGCACAAGTATACAGATCTAAGTAACGATTATTTATTGAATATAAAACAATAATGGGTGGGCAAAGTCTAAAATTAGTTTATTTTCACTTTCTTGTGGCCATAAGTCTTAAAGCCCGATTCTGAATATTCCCGGGGAATTTACTTTTCTCGAGAGTAAACTTCTTTTTCAAAATATTTGTGGGAAGAAATTTGATGGGGGATTTGTATTTAACCCATATCCATAATTTTCCTTACCCTTTCAATTAAAAAAAAGGAGAATTTTTGTCTCGAGTAAAATAAAAATTTCCTGGGAATCCGTTCCCCGTTAATATTCAGAATCGGTCTGTTAATTTCAAATTCGAACACTTTGTGGCTCTTTTTACGAAAGTTGGTGGGAGGGAGGAAATTGCTTATTTGGAAAATTAGAAAAGCGCTAAGCTTCGAAAAGCACAAAGTTGGCAGCACTGGAGAAAACTATAGAAAAAGGGATTTAGAATTATAACAACGCTTATTCGATACGAGAACATCGAGCCGACCAGTGCCTAAAAATTACTGTTCCAAATAGTGATTTTTTAAAACGAACTACTTCCGTGATATTGTAAATATAAAATTCTTGCCTATTTTCGCTTTAATCTTGGTGCAGAACTTTCAAGAAATACCAGAAATGGCACCTGTCAAACGTAAGTGTGAGCTGATGATGAAAATTTGTTGTTTTTTTCTTTTGCTTATTGTTCGTTTTTTTTTTTGTTGGCGGTGTCATGTAAGTTAAAAAGGAAAATGGTCGACTTACCGATGCCTTCTCCAAATCGCGACATGTCGTGAAAATGTGTTGAGGCGGCTTTGGCAAAGAAACGAGGGCCTTAACCAGTCCTAAACCAAGACCGCGATTGCATCCAGTAATTAGTATTGAATTCATGACTCGAGGCGTACTTTCCAAAAAAAGGAGATATTGTGCGTTAAATCTTATCGCCAATTAGCCACTAACTAGAACGACTAGAGAAAACAGTTGTAGTTAAAAGATGAGGTTGATGTGTGTCTGTACAGTTGTTTGAAGTGTTCGTCGATTGCGATTGAAAAGGCCGATTTCAATTTGAGTATGTGAGAGCGAAAGAAAAAACGGACGAAATAGCAGGAGAAAGAGGAAAAGTCAAATGAAAAAAAAAAAAAAGAATACCGTAGCACAAATCGAAGCAAAATAGAACTTAGAATTTTATTATAACGAGCACAACCGGTTTATGCTGACGACGTCGTTGCCACTCTAATGAAAAATGCTCATTTTTGCTTTTCGACTGCCATTCGCCAACTGTCAGTTTCGTATCGCGCACTCTCTTTCTTATTTTTCTCAACAAAAAAAAAAAAAAAAGTAAAAAATAAAAATTGTGTCAAAAGGTGCGTCAGAGTTGAAAATTATGTCAATTTTAGCCATTTGGAATTCAAGATTTTACGTTAAAATCGTCAGTTGCACTTCGAAAACAAATCCTCTTAGCATTTGCAGGAATCTTGCATCGACGGCTTCAAAAGCCGACTCGAGAGCGAGAGGAGTCAGCAGTCAATTGTCAAAACGTAAGTGACGGCGGTTCGTTTTTATTTTTTTTCTTCTTCTCTTTTACTTTTCCTTAGCATTGCAAATGAGTTTTGTTTCTAATTAGAAATTTTGGATTTAAAAAAAAAGTCTTCGCTGTAATCCCTTAAACCGAGTGGTGATAAAAAAAAATTTGCCAGCTAGAATGACTTGGCAAAATAAAAATAAAAAAAGAAGGAGAAAGAAATCTATGCGATGTAGCAGCAACTCAGCTGGCCTCCTAAACTTGAGGCTTGAGTTGATTTGGCTTTGGAATACAAAAGCTCAGAGTGCCTGTTAAACTATAATTAAGAGGCAGCAAATAAGCTTGTTATGTAATCACTGAATGCGAAGTGGATCCAATCGCCTTTACAATTTCGTCAGAGTGTAAAAACGTTTCTGAATGTCTAATCTTATTCTCGCTCACCTTTTGTTAAGAAATTTTTTATATTTACTACGTTTCGTTATCTTCACAATTTCCCAATTTCACAATTTCACAGTATCAGCAAATCCACTTGACAGCACACTGGACTTTTCGATTTGATTAGATCAAGTAGATCCTTGAATAACTCAACCAAAAGCAACGAGCTCAAAAATATGCATGCGAAAATCAGCTGGCACGCGTGCAATATACCTGTATATACATATGAATGTATGCAGGCATATGAGAGAGGATTCGTTCCGACGACAGATGTTGCCGTTGATGATTGTTTTAAAATAATTTTCGAATATATTTTTAGAAAAATATTTTTCAAAATCTCAAGGGAAGTATGGGAAAATAATGTGAACCTCATAAGGTCTAAAATTCTCTCAAGAAGAGGGTAACTAAAAATCATGGCTGTTTTAACTGTGAAGTGTGTGCATGTAAAGGCTTTGAACTACGCATTGACCTTGTCTTTTCTAGAACTTAATCTAAGGATGGCGCATGATTATCATTATTAGGCTAATAATGGAAATTTCGTGGCACTAATTAAAAATGAGAGGCGTGTTTGTTGCTCTTGAAATATTATTAAGATAATTTTGAACGGTTTTCGCCGATTTTTTTTAAAATTCGATTTTTTATCAAATTACCTACTCCATGGAATTCTTTCCCTATTGCTGGAATTAATTCCTCCAAACACTACCGACTTTGAATTCGTATGTCGTGGCTAAGATCGGCCAACATCAATTTTTCATGTCCCCTAAATCTCAATATTTCGTCCCATCGAACAGTTTTTAGTTTTAGTAACCGTCGTATGAGCAATGTTATTTCAAAAAAATATATCAGGCCTTGTATAATCTAATCATACGATCTTGTTTTTTAGAAATTATCAAGTTTATTTTATTTAAGTTGTGGATAGAAAAATTGCAATTTTTAAAAATGGCAAAATGCTTGAAACCTTTGAATGGTCAATGAGACAATTCGAGGGGAAAGGATTTCAAAAAGATGTTGCATTTTTTGAAATTAATTTTTAACAGTTTAAATTTTTGAGGGTACAAGTTTAGGACAGTTAAATTTTTTAATTTACATGATTTAGGCTCATAATTTAACCAGTTTAGCTTTTTGAAGGTTTCTTTAAATATAGTCTTTGAAGTTTAATCGGTTTATATATTTGAATTAAATTTTTTGAAAGTTCGATATAAGCAAAATTTTCATTAGTGTATTTATCTTAATTATTAAATTACAGTAGATGCACTAGCAACGGTTGGGTTATTTCGTTGGTTAACCTACCATTGAAATAAAAGAATATTAACACTTATTCGAAAATTTAAACTTTCGAAGTTCTTAAATCGAGTTGAAAACTATGAGGTCAAGTGCTGAATTTTCTAAGAATTTTTAATAATATTTCAATTATTTCCGAAAGACGGGTTTTTCCACTTCAATTATTTCTCAAGACCTTACGAAATTCGGCACTTATGAAAAAATAAATCATAATCTACATAATAACTTCTTAACATCCTAGAGCACTTTATCTTAACGTGGACGATAACACACACTCTATGGCGCTGGTGGCTTAAATTGTTTTATTTACCCTTTTCTGCATGAAATACTAACAGTCCGATTCTGAATATTCCCGAGGAACGAATTCCCGGGAATTTTACTTTTCTCGAGAGTAAACTTCTTCTTTTTTAAAATATTTGGGGCAAGAATTTTTATAGAGAATGGGTATTTGACCCATGCCCATAATTTTTCTTACTATTTAAAAAAAAGAACATTTTAGTCTCAAAAAAGTAAATTCCCCGGGAATTCGTTCCTCGGCAACATTCAGAATCGGGCTGTAAATGATTAGCAGCAAATATTTTTTCGCAGTAAATGATTTATGGCTTCAGAAAATAATAATATACGGAAAACGAAAAAATTTGAGAACCTCTGGCTTAGACCAAACGTTGCGTTTAATTGCACTCCGTGGAAGAAATTTCCTTTCTTCTTTTCTTGAGTTGCCATAGCAAAAAAGTGACCAGAATTCAGCCACAACAAACTCCCTCTCAATTGAACTAAAAAGATTGCAAAAAGCGATAGAGCGTCTACACCCAAAACAACAACAACAACAACAACACCCTCAATTAAGGAGTTGCTAATTCACAAGACCCCTGAGGGCTCTCTGGGTCATTCCTATTAGTCGTTTTCCAATATTCATTCCATTTGGAAGTGTCCGTGCGTCGTTCTTCGTCCTTTGAACTGGATTCTCCATGTGATTTCCTTTTATCCATGTATCTCCTCGGTTCGATATCGTAAATGAATATTTTCGAATTTGTGCCGGCATCGAAAGCAAAGCAGAAACGGCCACAATCATCACAAAATCGTTCAATTTACCATTCGAATTATATAGATATACGCTTGAGAATGCGCGAGGGAAACGATGCAGCTGGTAGGTTTCTCAACGAACTTTTTTTCCCCCCATTTGATTTTCATTAAAATGATTTTTCCGGATTCCGCACAATTAAATTGTCAGAATGAGTTGAGACTTGACGAATTTCATTCATAAACGAAAAAGTCATGAAGGTCTTATGTGAAAAATGATTAAAAATAAAAGAAGAAGAAGAAGAAAAAACAGCGAAAATGACGCCATCGAGAAGAAGTGCGATTATCTTCTGCCTTAAATAATGGCTCTGATAGAAAAGAAATAAAAAATAAATTTGATGTCATCGAAGATTTCGGCGCAAAATTGACTAACGGGTACATATCGGTGTGCAAATCTCGCGGGAGAATGTCTCGACACACACACACACACACACACACAAACACACACAACACACAACAAGACCTCATCGTAAAGTGCAATAAATGCAATTTTTAATTATCTCAATCGTTGTAATTTTCTTTTTTAATTTTTATTTATTAATTTTTTTTTTCTTTATTCGTTATTCTTTATCGTTGTTTATGTAACTTGTTTCCCTTTTTGTGCTCTATCATCCATTCGCACAATCTTTCAATCTATCAGTCAATCATTCGAATTCGAAAAGTGCTTTCTATTTCAGTTAATTAGTTCAGAAAAAATAAACGAAACGATGACGAAATGGATTGGGTAATTCTGTGACACTTCAATATCATGACGTCACCGCTGATTGGGTATCTGAGTCACGTTGAGTGATATTGCACGAAAGCTACCAACAAATAACGAAAAGTCACTGTTTATAGTTGCAGTTATTTGGCGAATTGTGATGAAACCACATTGAATAGTATTTAATTTAAATAAATTTCATATTCTCTTTCAATTGTATTCTCTCACGTAAAAAGAATTGCAAAATACTTACATAGATTCAATTATTGCAATAATTCTTCTATTATGTGCACAAAATGAATCAGAATTAGAAAATATTTCCTCACAAAATGCGCATGTAGAGGTAAATTGATTCTATGAACCTCGACAATTATCTCCTACTGAATGGATTCGAATTTTCTGGACTTTAATTATTTTAGCTTCCATAAATTTTGCTTAGGTGCGAAACTATAAATTCTGTATGAAAAGATTGCTTCAGAATGCTTCGCAATGTTAACTCTGAGTTGAGATAAGCAGTCCTATTCTGAATGAACATTCCCCGGGAATTGTTTTCCCCAAAAATTTTTCTCCACTGAAAAATGGAATTGTCTTTTAGCGTCAATTAAAGGAAAAGTTGACGACCTTTGCTTAAAAATAGTATTCGATATTCTTGCTCCCTTTATGTTCCCTTTTCAGTGTACTTTGAGGGTCGAAGTCTTCTTCTCGATTTAAGAACTTCGAAAGTTTCGAATATATTCTTTTACACCCTTAGGGGCTCGGCTCCAGTTCTGTCAGAAATGAAAAACTTCATATAAAAAAACGCTTCAGAAATGAATCAGAAATTTTCTGAAGTGTTTTTTTATATGAAGTTTTTCATTTCTGTTTCGTTTCTGACAGAACTGGAGCGAGCCCTTTATTCAAGGCGTATTTAACAAGGTGGTGGCAGTAGGAACGGCTCTTCTTCTTCCCTTTTTTCAACTCGGAACTGTCAAAATTTTGTATTGAATTTCGAACGCTTACATTTTTCAACGAAATTAAAAATGTTTCATATTATTGAACAAAATTCAAACAAGCGTGAACTGATTTTGACATTTCCGAGTTTTTTTTACATTGTTGTTGTACTACTGCCACCACCTTGTTAAATACGCCTTGCCTTTATTCATAATAAAATTTTAAATTAAAAAAAATATTTAAATGTCAAATTTCCATACAAAAATTGAATTTAAACAATCCCAAATAGACAAAATACAACATATTCGCATCATCTTGACATCATCCATGACTCAAACGATGCTGAAAGTATGTGTTGCTTATGAGGGACAAAATGTGCTCAACTTGAAAGCAAATTATGATTTCAGTATATGGTTATATATTGACCTCATACTCATATTATTCATTATTCATGTCATGATATGAGATCGTGCAATGAAGTCAATTTGATGTAGTTTTGAAAACATATTTTGAGGACTAGAATTGTTATCAAATTGTCGACAATTTTCATGCATCCCTTGAAATCATTGTATGAATATCATAGCTGTCTATTTGGGAATGATTTAAAGTTAAAATTTTATTCAGGGTTTGTCACAACAGAATCCGATGTGGAATCGGATTTAAAACCGATCGAAATTTCATACAAAATTTACAAATTTTGTTGTTTTTGGTTTTGAATCGGAACAATTATCGGTTCTTAATTGCACAGAACCGTATTTTATCCGGCTGTCTATGAGATATATATATGAAGTTTCAGTCGACTAAAATTCCAATTCCGACAGCTATTGGATTCTGTGACACCCCTGATTATGAATAAGGGGGTTAGTCTTAAAGCCGGTTTAACTCAATCAAATCCCTTTGGTATATTTGAATTTTTCAAAAATGTTCATATAAAATTTATAATGCTGGTTTAAACTCTCCTGAAGGCTATCATTTAGAAGTTTAAACTTTCAAAAAGCTTAAACTAGGTTGAAGACTATGAGCCTGAAAGGCATGATTATTTTCAAATCCGTAGGGGAAACTTCACTGGGAATAGGTCTGTTACCGTATTGCACGAAAATGCCCAAAACTGCCCATTTTGCCCAATTTTTATACATTTTTCAAAAAATTTTGCCTAATTTTCATACAGTTTTCAAAAAGTTATGCCTAATTTTCATACAGTTTTCAAAAAATAAATTTTTTATGGAAATTTGACATTTAAACAGTGTTTTAAATTTAATAATTTGATTATGAATATGGGGGCAAATATTTACAATAGATATCCGGATGCTCTCCGTCAGCCAAAAATTAATTTTCTATTCGATGCTAATACTTAATATGATTTATTTCAATATTTTAAATATTTTTCATTGAAGAAAGGCAACGCTCCCAAAGCGAAATTGCTGCAGCCATCATAAGGCAATGCAGTGCCGCTTCACTGAATGCATATGCCTGAACAAATTTAGCTCTAAAATTGGTGCAGAAACAAATCGATGTAAGGAAAATTAATCCAGCTATCTGCCGGATAAATATTTAGAAAATTGAGACGCCATAAATAGTGGAATGTTATACGGCAGTTCAATTGTTTATGCCGAAATTATTTCAGAAAAGAGAATTTCGTTGCAGAATTAATTGTTGCCTCCGAATTTCGTTTGAAAGTGAAAAAATAATAAAATTTCCTCAATCCATTGATAGCTTCAAGCGTGACTGTATGACTTTTTCGAATATACATTTTTTAATACAATTTTAGAGGTCAAATTGTTCGAAAAGATTTAATACACTGAAATCTACAATAATCTCTTATGTTTTCATCATACTAATTTCTTACGATGTAATTATAAACGTGTTATGATGTATGGGTGTAAGTGTGTAGCTACGAGCTATGATTCTCATTTTCCCTACTCAGCACTCGTGTGTCTGTAGGTACCTGTAATTAAATACTTTCGTCTAATTATGATTGCTTTAATTTACTTCAGGGCACAAATACGAACTAGAAAAGTTGTAAAGATGCGATAAGGCTTGTTTCCAAGTTTATAACAAATGAGAAAGACAAAGACAAAAGACTGAAGGTATATTAAAAATCAGAAAATCTCTTAGGTAACATTTTTATATAGTATTCATTATTACATCACAGTTTAGTGTGGATTAGAACATTTACTTAATTAAAAAAAAAAAAGCACAAAATTCGATGAAAAAAAAAATAAAAATTCGATGAAAATATAAAAATTTCAATTTTGCCATCTACGGTCATTGTTTTTGAAATCAATTCAAAAGATGAGTCACTTTTTAAAACAAGTTTTTAAACTCGATTCGTTCATCAGGCAATCGAAATTAAAATAACAATAGAATTACGGAATACAAGGGAATGCATCGAGGGCCGAGCAAAAAGATCAAAGAAGCAACCCTATAGGAAGAGTGGAGTAAATTGGGGCCCTATCGAGTAGCTCTCGAGTATAGGAAAAAATAACTCGTACACATGAGTAGAGACACGAACAGTAGAACCAAACTAGTGGCATGGTAAACGGGGCGTCTACAGTTCAATTTTTCTCACAAATATCTATTACGAAACTACAGTCGAAACTGTATAAGAAATTTCAAGGGACCGAACAAAAATTCGTTATAGAGAGAATACGTTATAAGGAGAGAAAAAAGGAACTTAAATTGTAGCGAAAAAAGTCTTGAGAAATTTCCTATAGAGAGAAATTCGTTATAGAGAGTTTCGACTGTTTTCTGGAAGAAATGTTGCGTTCAACTAATCTTCTGACTCAAATAGGAAAAAAAGTTCGAAGGAGAAGGGAGTTTTTTATACCTAGGGAAATACAGTCAAACTTCCATAACTCGAACCACCATTATCCAAAGAAATAGTTGAAGTTATAGAGACTTCAAGTTATGGAAATGAAATTGTTTATCACCCCTATTCAATACGAATTGCTATTGAAACTGGTGGAAAAGTTCATGTGAAATATTATTTAGAATCGGGTTGTATGAAATATTCGCTATTTGCCATCCGATTCAGTTCGAGTTATAGAAAATTCGAGTTGTAAAAGTTCGAGTTATGGAAGTTTGACTCTATTTGGTGAAAAGAAAATTTTCTGAGCTACTACACCCGAAACAACATGATGGATTAAATTTTGCCAAATATTCCGAATCGAACCCCAAATGTTTCTAGAAAATTGTCATCTACAATTTTAATTCAAGAAGAAATCCATTTTGGTGAATGGCATGATACAGGAAAACAAGATAGCGCCACTTGAGAGAGGAAACGTCACAAACTTAAAATCGCGATTCGTTGTTGTTGTTTCCCATGTTAAACCGGCTTTTTACTTTTTTGAATAGCATGGGAAACAACAACAATTTCTCGCTCAGTGACGTCACAAACTCAATTTTCGGCTCTCAGAGAGAGCCTCAAAATAGCGGTACTAAAGTGGCGCTATCTTGTTTTCTTGTATCATGGGTGAATGGTAGAAAAAAAAACCCCCCATATTAAAATGACTTAAAAAAAGACATCAATCAGTCCAGAAAACTAACCAATCATCATTAAAATGTGAACGCACTAAATCGAAACAAAAAGTTCAATTAATTTATAATTTCACGCGTTATTTTTTTGTTTTATTTATTTTCTTGCAGAAACCACAAGCCGAATTGGGAAAAAGGCGCGATGTGCGTTGATCAAAATTATTTTTCAATTTTTCATTTTTTCATCTCAGCATTTTCCCTTGAATATTATTGAAAACCATTGCAATCCTACCGAACCAACCAACCAAATAAAATATAATTATTTCTCGAAATTCTTTACAGATGATTACGATTACGATCTTATTGTCATCGGAGGTGGGTCCGGTGGTTTGGCTTGCGCAAAGGAAGCTGTTCAACTTGGTGCTAAGGTAGCCTGCTTAGATTACGTAAAGCCAACTCCGTTGGGAACAAAATGGGGCATTGGTGGCACTTGTGTAAATGTCGGCTGCATTCCCAAAAAACTGATGCATCAAGCGGCGCTATTAGGCGAGTCCGTTCATGTAAGTGGTGCAAATCATGAAAGGAAGTTTTTATAATCAATAATCCTTTCCCGGATATTTTGTCTTCATGCAGAGCTATCAATCACAATTGACATTGCGTTTTCTTTCAGGAAGCTGCCGCCTATGGTTGGGATATACCCGAAGTGGAGAAGGTGAAACCAGTTTGGTCGAAATTAGTTCAGGCAGTACAAAATCATATTAAATCAGTTAACTGGGTTACAAGGGTCGACCTGAGAGACAAGTGAGTGCAAAGAACAAAAAAAAACTTCAATTGTATAGGTTTGATCGAAATATCTTACTCATGATTCGATTGAATGCGTTTTCAGAAAAGTAGAGTACATCAATGGCTTGGGCTACTTCCGTGATCAGCATACAGTCATTGCCAAAATGAAGAACAATACCGAGCGTGCTATTAGCGCACAAAACATTGTCATTGCCGTCGGTGGTCGACCACGTTATCCTGATATACCCGGAGCTGAATTGGGTATAACCAGTGATGACATTTTCAGCTTGCAAAAAGAGCCTGGCAAAACGATGATTGTGGGCGCAGGATGTAAGTGCAGAAGAAGGAATAACGATAAAATTGATAATTTAACTAATAAATTGTTTCTCCCTTTTACCCCACACCACAGACATTGGCTTGGAATGTGCTGGTTTCTTGAAAGGACTCGGTTACGAGGCGACCGTCATGGTACGTTCGATCATATTACGTGGTTTCGATCAGCAATTGGCAAATATGGTTGCCGATGCGATGGTTGAGCGTGGAATAAAATTCCTACATACCACTGTGGTGAAATGCATTGAGAAAAACTCCGGATGGACGTCTCTTAGTGAAATATTGTAACTTAAATACAAATGAGGATTCCTCGGATGTCGTTGATACGGTTCTTTGGGCGATTGGTCGCAACGGTTTGACCGAAGATCTTCACTTAGGTGCTGCCGGCGTTGATTCGAAGAACTATAAGGTCCTTGTTAACAATGCCGAGCAGACAAATATACCCAATATCTATGCCGTTGGTGATATCATACATGGTCGGCCGGAATTAACACCCGTTGCTATCTTGGCGGGTCGTCTGCTTGCGCGCCGCTTATTCACAGATTCAACACAACTTATGGATTATAAGGATGTCGCCACAACCGTTTTCACACCACTCGAATACGGTTGTGTGGGCCTCTCTGAAGAGGAAGCCATCAGATGCCATGGCGAGCCGAATATCGAAGTTTTCCATGGTTATTATAAGCCAACAGAGTTCTTTGTACCTCAAAAGAGCGTGCGGTATTGTTACTTAAAAGCTGTTGCCTTACGCGAGGGTGATCAGAAAGTGCTTGGATTACACTATCTGGGACCAGTGGCTGGAGAAGTCATACAAGGCTTTGCTGCTGCATTGAAGTGAGTTCATTCGATATTTTTTAGTTCTTTGGTTCTTGTCCCAAAATATTCAAATAATATCAAATATTTTTGCTTTTTCTGCAGATCCGACCTGACTATGAAGATTCTTATGAACACTGTTGGTATTCATCCCACAACCGCCGAAGAATTTACACGCCTTAATATAACCAAACGTTCCGGTCTAGATCCTACTCCAGCAACATGTTGCAGTTAAATTTTTAATTTATTTTTTAATTTCTCAATGCTACAACGAGCCTTCGAAAAAAAAAAAAACAAAAAAAAAGAAAAAAGCAAACAAACACCAATTGCAACCATCATTGATCCGGAATCAAATTTGTAATTTTGTTTTTCTCCCAGTATAACTGGTCTGTGGTTTTGATATATAATTGTATAGTTTTTAATTAAATTTTTTTGTTGGTTTCGTTAGGAAGGCAAAACACAAACAAAAGCTTAGCTTTAAAATTTTACTTTATCTTATACCGGTAGAAAAACAAAAAGATCAAAGTCCAATTTTTATGAAATATATTCCAATTGCAAAAAAGAGTTTAAAAATAAAAATTTATTATAAAAATTAAGAATAGCCATTTTGTTTTACTTTCATCAAATTCAAACAAGTCTCGGCATGATCATACAACTGGATCTTTTGAGTGTTCTATCCCCCAACGAAGACTTTATTCCTTTTAAAACTTTACAAAGACTTCGAAAAATCTTGGATAGGAAAATTCTACAATGAGTACTTCTTTTTTCTTAGCGATTATTAGTCTCGTTTATAACGAGGGTTACGCTTTGTGGTCTTAATAATGCGACGAACAATTTTTTTTCTTACAGTCGACCTGTCGCTGTCTACAATGAGTACTAAGTACTCTAATATATTTGCAACATTTATACTTCACCCAAAATGTTATAGAAAGAATGATGCTCCGCTGGATATACGGACTGACTCGCCGGACCATGTTCCAAACGTGGACAATTCGTAGCCGTTATGGAGTTGCTCCAATTATTGGAAAATTGAGAGAAACAAGGCTACGCTGGTATGGACACGTCCTGGGAGCAAATGAAAACAGATTGGCAAAAAAGGAGCTACACACTAAAAAATACAGAACCCTATTCAAAATGAATACTTCCAGGGCATTTTTTCCCTATAAATTTTTTCACGAGGCAAACGAAAAATAATAAGGGAAAATGTGATGACCTTTGCTTAAAACGTTCGAAGTTCCTGCCTCTTTTATATTCACTTCCCAGATTTTTGAGAATAAGAGAATTTTTTTCAAATCCGAAAACGAGGATATAACCTACATATCTCAAAGGAAGTCCAAAATTCTTTTAAAGGGTATAGTCGACTGCGGCCCCTTGGAAGGGATTATAAAGTTTTTTTTTGATTTTTGGATAGGTACTACCTAACACCATTGAAGAAACCGATTTTTGGGTTCTTATTGCGAGTGTCCTTGAAAAATCCTTTTTAGTAAGCCTTCAAAATTTCGAAAACTAATTAAAATAGAAAGATGAAATAAACGGCAACGCATAGTTAATAAAACAAGGAATCTATAAAAAATTATAATTTTACACTGAGAAAAATTTTCTTTTAAAAAAATTAAAATTTTTTTTCAGTGTACCCCTCTTTTTGCGCCACTTTCTGGCTATCTTTAAAAAACACCTCTGAATTTTACCTTTCGCCCAAAACATTTTATCAAAATCAAAAGGTAGCTTTTTTAAAACAAAAAAAAATTCCCAAACGAGTTTTCTCGCCTGGGTCTCCGCTAAGGACCTGAAATTTTCCTTAATTTATGGGAGATTCCCCTACACTGGAACAGTGCATAGCGGTCTCGCCTAGCGTGATGATTTTAACTCAACTGTCCATAGGACTTACCACGAAAAATTCCATTTGAAATTCATTTATAAAGACTTTGAATTTTTGTATTTTTTCACTTATTCTTTTACACATTTATATAATAATATATAAGTATGTATATATATATTTATATATATATTATTATGTATATTTGTTAAAACACTTGTTCTTTTTGTTTGGTTAAAAGTACAGTAAAACTAAAATTTTAATAAAATTTCAACTTAATTTAAAGATTTTTTCAGTGTAGTACAATTTTCGATTAATTCTTCAAGTAATGGCATAACTAACAATACTTCCAGTATCTTCTTCCATTTATATATATATATATTTTTTTTTTTTATTTGAAATATTTTGATGTTTGTTGCGGTTTCATGCGACCTATAAGAATAAATGTTTGCTCTACACACACACATAGATATATTTTATATATTTGAGTTTTATTGTATTTGGTGAAAAAAACCTACGGTTTTCTTATAGACATTTTGAAAAGTGGAACATTATATTTGGATATTTTGTTTGTTTTTATTTTATTCAGTTTTTCTTGGGTTTTTTTTTTGTTTTTGGTTTTTGTTTTCTCCGTCCATTTAAAGTTTTTTAATTGAATTACGTTTTGCAAAAAGGTGGGTAGTTTTTTTTCGATTTCGATAATCGATTCAAATAATTGAAGAAAAACAAAGGAGATTATTTAATTCGAGGTGCTCACACAATAAAATGCTGCTCCAGCGGGGCATAAGACCAGGGACCGTAAAATTTCGTCTTAAAATAACAGCTATCAGCTGACGTTTATCCATAAACGATATAACCGTTATGGTCCCTGCATAAGTCCAAGTATTAAAATTTGATTCCAAAATTTGTTGAGCTTAAGTAGAAATCGATGCAGTCCACTAGCGCATCACTGCCACACCGCGAGGAGCTGAGTATACAAAATATTTGGATGTGACCGATAATTTAATTTTTTTTGTTTTTTTTTTTAATTGAATTGAATTCGCAAAAGATAATTAAAGTATCTACAAGCGCATATTGAATTATTTTCCTTTTGAAAATTTTCAAATTATTGTATATTTCATTTAAAAGTAACTCTGGTCTATGCTCTTCCCTCGTTCAATTAGTTTTTTTTTTTTTTTAATTGATTATTTTAATTTTGTAATTCTTTTTTGAAAATTGCTCTCAAAAATAAGTACATTCATTTGTGTATGGAAAACCAAACAGACTGAAATGCACACTACCCGCCAATAACAAGCGTTATAAAATACATACATATAAAAATTGCTATAATTTCATTCTTCATTTTGCTCTTTTATTTTATTTTCCCCCACCACGAATTGTTTTTTTTTTTTTTTTTTGTTTCGTATGTGTTCCATTATTGTTTATTCCATTTTCCTCTTCGTTAAGTTAACTTTTAAGTCTTTGTGTTCAAATGTATTTATTTAAGATGTAACGGCCTTTTTTTTACTGAGAACTTTTCAATTGAAGGCAGTTCATAAAAAAAATTTGCAAATTTTCCTCCTTTTTTTTTGAAGATCAAATTGGATTTTCACTTCTCTTTTTTCAGGCTTTTGTACCAATAAACTTTCAATTTTTACACATTGCCCATGAGACTTACAGCCCTATTCTAAATGATTATTCCGCGGGAATTTTTCCCCCAGATATTTTTCTTCGCGGAAAAGGGAAGTATTCTAAGCGTCAATAAAGGAAAATATGAGATGACCTTTGCTTAAAAAAGTTCAAAATACTTCGATCCCTTACCCAGCGGCCAACAGTGTCTACCGCCTACAAAGTATACGACACTGTAAGCTACCTGTCTATTAATAGCTACAAAATACGAGACTGTAAGCGACTTGCCTATTAATAGCTTAATGAAGTATACGAGATTGTAGGCGAACGGCTTACCAACAGATTACATAGTATACGAGATTGTAAGCGAACCGCTTACCAACAGATTACAAAGTATACGCGACTATAAGCGACTTGCCTACTAATAGCTTAATGAAGTATACGAGATTGTAGGCGAACGGCTTACCAACAGATAACAAAGTATACGAGCTTGTAGGCGACCTGCCTAGCAATAGCTTACTTTATTTGGTGGTGGTAGCGTTCGCCTAAAAACCGCCATGCTCGACCAAAAGTATACTAGGATGGTATATGAGGTCGTATGCATTACCGCCTACAGCCTACGAAATGTGTTGCGGTTCATCGCTTCTGTAAGCAGCATTTTGGCCGCTGGGTATATTCACTTCTCTAGTGTGCTTAAAAATGTAGAATTTTTTCCTATTCCGCACGGAAAAACTCCGGAATATTTAGAATCGGCCTGTAAAGTTAGGTACATAAAATATTTAAAAAAATAAAAAATCATGCAAAGCTTAGACAGAATTGTGAAACTAAATGGGATACCATCAGAATCCAGAAGGGCTCCGTGAAGCACTTAAGGGGGTCTTCTCATTGAGCAATTTTTTTTTCGACTTTTTTTTTGCATTTATTTACAGCTTGGTAGTGTGAATCATGCCTAAGGATTTTGAATTCGAAATAGTTTAGGGATAGCTTCTATTGTGAGCAGATCTGCGCTAACGAGTATTTTGCGTTGCTTCAAACTTTAAACGCGTTATCTCGAAAACTTTCGAAAACCGGCCATGCTCTGATATTCCAGTAATCAGTATTACTATGTGATGGTATTATGAGGTCGTATGTTACACTTACCTACAAAAAAAAGCCTACGAAATGTGATTTGTTTTTCAATGGCCGCCATTCTGTAAGAAAATCAGCAAATTAAGCTTGAGGTTCACGCTGGGTATATTACACTTCTCTAGTGTGCTTATAACCCGTAATTTTTTTCCTATTCGACGCTCCGGAGACGAATCGTGCCGCCGGTGACGGACTTTTTTTCACCACCAATCTTTGAAGTCTCATTATTTGAACAGTCCCGTATCGAGTACAAAAAATTTTTTTTACTTTGAACTTTTGTAATACAATAAAAAAAAGTATTCAAATTATTCTGCGTTTTCAGACAAGAATGGTGAAACCTAAATTGGGATACCATCAGAATCCAGAACGGGCTTTCAATGAAAGACACCCTTAAACGAATCTTAAAATTGTTAAGCCTACTAGAGATTCTGTGTAGCATTGTCCTATCGGTTAAGTTGATTTCATGTTTAAGCACACTACTCAACGAAATCGGCATCATATCTTTCGTGTAGGACCAACAAAAAGTAATACGATGGAATCTCCATCAGCCCGATTCTGAATATTCCCGGGGAACGAATTCCTGCGGAATTTACTTTTCTCGAGAGTAAACTTCTTCTTTTTCAAAATATTTGTGGCAAGAAATTTGATGGGGAATGGGTATTTGACCCATATCCATAATTTTCCTTACCTTATCTATTTAAAAAAGGGGAATTTTTGGCTCGAGAAAAGTAAATTCTTCGGGAGTTCGTTTCCCAGGAATATTCATAATCGGGGGCTGTAGGGAATGGCATTTTTTGTTCTCGACTTAACGAGGTTCGAGTTATAGATTCGTTCCATTCAATATTTTTATGAAGACAATCAAAAGACAAATGGGTCTAAGTCCTTTACACAGGAGTTCTTTTGCTGCTTGAGTTATTTTTTTTTTTTCATTAAATCCCAATAATTAAAGGCTTTTCTAGAAAGATAATTGTGAAATAATCTTAATTGGCCTTTGAAGTACTTATGTATTTTTTTTTTATATTTTATTTACGTTGCATTTGTATTGTATATAAATATTTATTTTAGTTTATCCAATTTGTATATTGTTGGTTGTTGAAAATAATTAACTCGCACTACGACACCAATATATAGAAAACTACGTTGGTAGCAATAATTTATAGATTTCTTGAAACTTCTTGTATAAACGCATGTATTGCATATGTATATATATATATATATATATATATATATATATATATTATATCGTACATATATGTAATTAGAGTTTATGTATATCTTTATATTGTTTTTAGGTATTTCTGCATAAGATGTCTGTCCTTACATTTCATTTCTTTCACAGTTCTGATGCGAAGTTAAAAAAGTACTTATATTTTCTCCTGTTTTCTTTTTTATAGATTAGGATATCAAACAATAGGTTTAAGAAAAATTTCCGAAAATTTGAATCGTGTAAGTTAGTGGGTTTCTTTACAATCTTTATATCACGTACTCTTGTTGCTGTTCTCCTTTATGTTTTTAGTTTATCAGTGTTTCATCTGTGTTTAGTCCATCTCGTAAGGACCAATGAATTTTCTGTTTTGTGGCAATATATATGTACATACATATGTATGTATATGCACATATATTATGTGTAAAGAATTATTGGAAACTATTTTTTTCATTTAATTGATTTTGTCCGCCATACGGTTTTGGGCTTAATATCCTATATATGTTTAAAAGTGTGTATGTATAGGAGCACAAAATCTTTGAAATTATTTTGCGCGTTTTTGTTTCAGTTTCAGTTTTTTTTTTTTTTTTTTTTTTTTTATGCATGCATGAGTGAAAAAATACAATTCTTTTTTAGGTCTTATTTTCGTTTTTGTTTTAAAATTACTCCAAATATATTTTAAGATTTAATTTTTTTGTTTTTTAGTTGGGTCCATCATATAAATTCTAGTACTACAAATATTCAAAACCACAGATTTAATTAAAATTCATGAAATATTTAATTTTGGTTCAAGAGTAAGCATCCGAAATCAGGACAATACTACCTCATGAGTCATGACCATGGGTGAAATTTTTTGAAAATTAATACAATCGAAGCCATCTGTAACGAACTCTTCTATAACTGATTTCTCTATAAAGAAAAAAAAACTCCTCTATTAACGGATTTCTCTCTATACCGAATCTTCTCAAGGCTTTTTCGCTATATTTTTAGTGCCTTCTTTTCTTCTTATAACGAAGTCTCTTTATAATGAATTTTTCCGGGTCTTTTGAAATTTATTATAGAGCGTTTCGACTGTATACTGCTTCAAAAGAAATTAAAGAAATGAAGAGAAATATACATTGACTGTCGAGAAAAATGTACATACAATTTCCTCATAAAAGCAAAAGATCTTAGCTGAAAAGCACTCATTTCTATAAAGAAAAAACCAACAACAACTATTGTTGAGCAATGTGCAATGAAGAGGAAAATGCTGCCGTGAATATAAATCAAAGAGTATGATAGTATAATCGTTCATAAGATGCAAGAGAAACCGCGTCCGATGCAAATCGAGTTTAGAACACTTAATTTACCAACGAATAGAAACGAAAGATATAAACGAAGAATAAATTATGAACAAACTCACCCGCGTGTCATTGTTAGATATCTGAAGAGATTTTTTCGTATCGACAATTCTGATATTTAATATTAAATCGAATGCACAATGATCCCCCGAATCCAAATGTGTAATCAGATTTCGGGGGCGACGTTTATTTTAAAAGTTATTACCACTTGAAAATTGCTCGAATTCATCACTTGTTTACGTTTATTTTGACTGATTGTGAGAGTGAGTGCTGCCATCTGTTGATTTACGCAGTAAATGGTAGAATGCAGCAATGTGTATTGATATTCCACAGTTTATTGAATGTTGATGGTGGTGCTTACTTAAATTAGGAAAATCTATGGAAAAACTTATCTTCTTATGCCAAAACAATGTGTCGATTGATGAAAAGACATCTGCTTCGAACTACAAATACTACAATCTACCATTCTAGGTAGAAAGTTAACCAGTTGAAAGGTTGTAGAAAACGTTCAGTATGGTAGCAATGTTTAGTTGATGTCTGCCATTGATTTCAAATGCAAGTCATGCAATCTTTAAATGATCGTAATAGACGTCGCCCTCAAAATGTTATTACAGATTTGAGTTCTAGGAACGATTAATTATAAGAGTTTAACTAAAATACATCACCGCATTTGTGAATAATAGTTCACGTGAATTTTTCCACCAGTTTCAATACAAACTTCTATTGGAAAGGGAATGATATTGCACTGGATCAAATAATAGAAGATTTCAAAACGTTAAACCGGGCTTTCAACATGTGAACAAAAGGTAAATCTCAAATGTATTCGTACATAGCAATCCAGAAATTCTTTTTTTTTTTTTTGTAATCGCCACGTGTTACTCAACAAAAGAATCCAAGAATCCAATAAGGATTCAAAGATAATCTTAGTTCTGTTAATGACGATAATCTCAGTTCTGTTAATGACGACGGTCATATAAACGATATAAAGGATATCAACTCTACTGCAACACAGAGAAACAGTAGAGGCTGAATCCTTCATTTTATAATCAACACATGGAAGTCTAACCTATAAATATTTGTAACGGATCCTGACGACGGTCATATAAATGTGTGACTACTAAAAATTATTGCTCGAAGTACACCCTGGCATATGCGGATCTAAATCGTGTCCCAGCCAATTACTCTTAAAATTAAAAATAAAAAGAATAGCTCTTTTTTAGAAACCTAACGCCACTCTAAAGTTTAGAAATTTAAGTTACCCAAGCAGAAGCCAATTTATTGGGAGTTTTTTTTTCATGACGCAGTAAAAAAATAGTGACAATCGTCAACGGATCCCAAAATCGCTGTTCCCAAGCGTTTCACAGTGGCATCGCGCCATACATCTGGCGGAAAAAAAAATAGAAGAAGTGGTCCTTTCATAATGAAAATTGGTATACATGGTTGGAGATAATTAAGATATACCTATACCAAAATTCGACCCTTAGGGAACCCCCATGGGCTCCTACTTCTAATATTGCCAGTTTGGGGAATCGCACTTCAATTGTAAGAAATTTATGATATTTAGTGGAGTCTTAAGGCAGAAAATTGGTCAGGGAAATTTTTATGGGACCAATTTTTCGTTTTTAGAAGATTTCAAAATTACATTTTGGAGAATTGTGGCCTTGTTTTGAGACATTCAGGTCAATATTCCCCCAAAAGAAATTGTCAACAGTGCCTACATGTAGTTTTCTACGACAGCTACATCTTAAACTCACCCGATTTAAATCAAACTTTGCCAGAATATTATCTCTGTTAAAGAATTAACGTGTGCCAAAAATGGTTCCAATGTGACAGTTGCTAGGGGGGGTACCTCTATTGGGATCTATACAAATTTTTCATTGAAGTTACCTGGTTTAACACAAATTAAGTCTTTCCAAATTATTTCTTGAGGCGGGGCTTAACTTATCCGGTCGTGTTTTTAAGCTGAAAAATTGAAAAGAATGAGTTTAGAATTATAAAAGAAGGAAACAAAAAAATAAAAAAGGAAAAAAGGAATATGCCTTTTATGATATATAGTAAAAATATATGCTTACTCTAATCACGAGAGAGTGTGTGAGGAAACTGTTCATAAAATATTTTGTGATAAATTCATTTTTTCAATATTTGCTTTTTATTGTAAACTTATTTGGTATGTTTATATGCCATGTATGTCTGTATATAAATATAGTTATATATTTTTTGTTTTTGTTTTTTTTTTATTTTTAATTTCCTTTCTGTTGTAGTTTGGTGACGTGAGTGTTAATGATTTAGTTAATTTTTTTTGTGGTGTTAATTTTTCGAGTGATTTTACAGATTTTTGAGTAGAAAATATATATATATATATATGTATGTATATTGGTTTTTGTTATCTCTGTTACTATTGAATCTTTTTCTTTTTAAGAAAACGCTTATACTATTTAATTCACACATATTAAAAACATACACAGAAATATACATAGATATTATTTTCATACTTTTTTTGTTGTTGTTGTTTAATACATTTTCCCTTCCTTTTTACAAAATAAAATTTTTTTTTTATAACTATATTTATAATTAATTTCTTACTCACTGCTTCGATCTGACTATTTTCCACTTTTTATTTGTTTTTAGTTTTGTTTTTGTTTTATGTTTTTTATTTTGTGTTTTTAATTAATTAATATTATAGGTTATTTGTAAATTTTTAGGTTTTTACACTTGGTTGGCTAAAACTTATTCATTCAATATACACATTGTACGTACACATACATAAATATGTTATTTATATATATATATATATATATAGCTTTACTTAATTGGGGTAGGTATATAAATATAAACTTTCTTGCTTACGAACATTTCACTAAAACTTAAGTGCCTAATTTTAAAAAAAAGTGTGTTTGTGTTGTGATTTTTTGTTGATTTTGTTTGATGCTTTTTTATTTAATTTTAATTTTTAGTTTTTTTCTTTCATATAACCACTTATGCTTTAAGTATATATATTAAAATTACATACATATATACAATTAGTAATAGATTTCTCTTTATATATATTAAATATATTTTTTTATAAATAACTAAAATTATTATTTTTATTACCATTTACAGTATTTTTTAATTTTGTTGATTAGTGTTTTCTTGTTTTTTTTTTTTTTTAATTTTCTTAAATAAGATTTTGTTTCCTTTTTAATATTCCTTTTTTTTGTGTTGTATTTTTTATTAAATTTTAATTTCCTTTATTTTATAAAGCGTTGCCATTGGTGGTACCAGTTACAGCAGCGTTTTGTAATTATCGCTGACATCGATAATGTTGTTGTTGCTGTTTTTGCTTTAATTTTTGTTGCTTTTGCTGTTCGTATTGTTGTTGTTGTTGTTGTTGTTGTTGTTGTTGATTCCGTTAGAAATGATGTCGTTGGTATGATGGGCGGAGCTGTTCTCTTTGATTTTGATAATGTTGATATCGTTGCTTCTCGTTGTTGCTCTTCGTGTTATTGTTCGTTTTTCCTTCTTCGTGTTGTTGCTCTTATTTTTGCTGTGTACGAAGAGGCCATTGATGCTGCTCTATTATAAGCGATGGTCATCATTGTCGGCATCGATGTCGATGTCGGTGTCGGTGTTGTGGCTGTCATCGATTGCATTGGTGACAAATTTGGCATTTTTGTTATTAAATTCGTTTTAGCCAACGATGTTATTGTTCTTGTTCCTGTTGTCATCGATGCTGATGCTGATGTTGATGTTGACATGACATGACATTGACATTGGCATTGTCGTTGTCATCGAAGTTGTCATCGACGTTGGCGTTGGCGTCGGCGTTGGCGTTGGTGTTATGGCAACAAAATGAGATCGTGTTGGTATGTTTGCTAACGCTGATGATGTTGCTACTCTTGTTGACGGTGTTGATTGCATCGATTGTAGTACATTGAATGTATTTGTTGGTTTTGTTGTTCCCCTTGTTGTTATTGTTGTCGTGTTTGCTTTGTATTTTTTAGCAGCTGAAAGTATGCTTCGTGTTGCTGCTGCTGATGATGCAATTGTTGTTGTTAGTTTCGCATCTGCGGCATTTCTTGTTCGCGTCACAGACGATGGTGCAGTACTTACAGTAACGATCATTGGCTTAGCACCACCGCCAACGTATTGTGCATTAATTCGTGGTAGCGCTTGACCGCCAACTGAAAGACTGAACTAGACCAAAATTGAGATGAGAAGATAGGACCGCATCGTTGAAAAGTGTCCAATGGAGAAGAACAAGAAGATGATGGGAAGAAGTACGAAAAACGAAAAACAAGAGAAAAAGAAATAAACGAATTAAAAAAATTTTGCCAATTTTTGCGAAATAAAAAAATGGTGATTTTCTTTTAAATTTTTTAAATTTTATATTGAAATAATTATTTTTAAATAATTCGGAAAAAAACTGAGAATAGATTAGAAATTAATGGTTATTAATATTTTTTTGATATGTAGGTTGTATATCAATTGGGACTGTATCTTTTTTCCAATACTTATAGTCGCATGCTGTAATAAATAAACGGATGGCATCATGGTGGGGAAAAATAGATTCAGAATACACTTTTGAAACTCCTAAACTTAATTTTTACACATATCATATTAAAAATAATTACACTGTGCTCGAGAATTTGGTACTTTTTTTTTGGACCGGAAACATAGAGAAAAATCTGGTAAACATAATTGGGGGGCTCTGAATTAAGTCCCATTAACCGTTTTTTTTTTTTAAGATTGGCTCTAGTTTTTGAGATATCGCGTTTTGATTATCACCCTGCAGGAAATGTGAATAGTGAATATATAGTCTTTCACTACCGACCGTGTCGCCGTTACTACTGACCAGCTGTACCCTTTGCATTGCTTCGCCCGTTAGACATTTAACATTGAGTTGTCATTGAATGTCAACAGTAGACAAATGAGCTATTGATGAATTATTGACGAGGTACTGACTTTGACATCATATGGAGACATTTGTACTACTGAGTCTGTACTCCTTTATTACTGATTTGGCACTTTTTGATATTTCTTTCGAGCTATCTGAATTTTTCGAGTGCCTCTATTCAGCTTGACAATCGCCATATTGAGAAATACCGCTGGTATACATACAGAAAAATGAAACTGAATACATTCGGTTGACATGCTATACCTGATGTCAATAGATCCCTCGTCTATAGAGACGAGATACTGACTTGTCGATATAAGACGACAGGCTTTCTGCAGGGCATGACCAACTTCATTAAAAAATATATACATATATTTATTTCGTTCATGTGTCAATACAAAGCCCCCACACATTGCCACGCCCATAAACAGTCTTGCCGTTCTAAAGATAATCAAGTCGCTAGGACGTTTTCAAAATCCGTAAAGTCCTAAGGAACATTAAGGGGGTCTTCTCATTGAGCAACTTTTTTTCGGACTTTTGTTGATTGTTGCATTTTACTTTAATTAAGCATTGGGTAGTTGTGAATATGCCCCTAAAAAGGATATTTTGAAATTGGCGAAATATGTTTAGATGGATATAGCCTAATTTGTCGTAGACAAGCATTCTGAACTGACTAAAAGAGTAATTTTTGACGTTGACTTCAAAAACTTTAATACGACGTTATCTCGAAACCACGTTTTTCGATACTGGGGCCCATGATATCTCAGTTCAACATGAAACAGATTTTTCATGAATGACTTAAAGTGGAATCGACGCAGAATTGTCACCTTCTCGGTGAATCCTTCGACCATAATTTAAAAAATTTTTTACTATTTTCTTTTTTTACACTAAACTACAAAATGAAAAAAAAGCCCGAAATTGAAATTTTTTTTTGAATGGCTGCCATTTTGTCAAAATAAAACCTCACAATAGATTTGAAGCTAATAGAGTTCATCCACGAGAATTACATCTATACTGATTATAACGCACCGTTTATTTATTCCATTTCGGACGCTCCGGAGACCGTGAATCGTGGCCGCCGTGACGTCAGCCTTTTTTTTTCACGCACACAACTTTGAAGTTCATTACTTTTTGAACAGCCCAACGTATCGAGTTCAAAAAAATTTTTTTGATTTACTTTGAACCATTTGATAATACAATTTAAATAAAAAAAGTTTTCAATTATTCTTTGCGTTTTCAAACTAAGCCAAATTCTTTTTAAAAGTGCGTCCAAAAAACGGGTTTTCAATGAGAAGACCAGCCTTAAAAAGAAACAGAAAAGTAAATTTCCCTGGAATTCGTTCCCCGGGAATATTCAGAATCGGGCTGATATTGAAATTCTGTCACTCACAGTGCAAAGCTAACGCTAGAATTAGCGAAAAAGTCGCTGAAACGCCAACACTACACACAAGTATGAACGTGCATCAGGGGACCATTCTTCTTCGGCGCCCGGGGCACAATGGGGGCACAGCACAATGCAGTAAATGCCACCCCCTCCTCCAACTGGCCACAATAAAAATGACTTGATAAAAATTTAAATATGACTTAGCTGGCCCCTTCGACCCCCCGCCCCCTCGCTTCGCTTCTGACTTTATTATTAGTGGTCTTCTCTGATTTCAATGTTTATTTAAAAAAACAAAAACAAATATTTTAATAACTTTTTCCTCTCATTTGAGTTTCTTAAGGAATTGGGCAATTTTTTCATATCCATATCGTAGTTTCTCGTACAAGTCCTTCGAACAACCATTTTCGGCGATAGTTCTAAAGCGAAAGGTTCTGAAATTTCTCTGCTTGTCGATATGCGTAAGGGCCTTCATGCGTGGACACAGTATTAATTTTATATGATCGCCGAAATTGATTTGCACCAATCCATTGCTCAGGAACATACAAACCGCCCATGACGTACGAAACCAGGCATGAAGATGTGGCATACGCGACACACAGTCACTTTTTCGATGTGATTTTTTTAACGGTATCCGTTTTCATTAAATTCTTGATCATGTAATTTTTGAAGTAGCCCAGAAGTTGCATTTTCTTCCGCAGCGATGCGCAATATTTCGTAAGGGTCATATAGTTCTCGTTGCCAACGAAATCAATGTAATGTACATCAAGCTGATTGGGCAGTAGCATTAGCTTTGTGCCATCGTTAAATAGAACACCAATACTGTCATCGTTCAACTGATACCCGAAACCATATCTATCGCTATAGTCGATCCATTTGGAAATCCAAAAAAGTGGCTGCGATTTCGGATCGGAGTGCTCCACATCGACGTCATGGTCTAAAATTTTCGTTTTCTTTCGATTGATCAGCTCATTTAATTGCCGACACAAATGTTGCGAATCGATGTAGCAATCTTTTTTGTTATAAACATCGAATGCCGATGATTTGAATGAATCGTTACTCGAGTTCATATTTAGAAATGGTGATGGCTCTGAATTCGAAGCATCAGCAGGAGAATTTGTTGTTGTGTTTGTTGTTGTGTTGTTGTTGTGTCCACTCTATCCCGTGCATGGGCGGCTACAGTGAAGTATTTTTGTAGTGTTTCTTTGTCTTCGGCTTCAAGACGTGGCGCCATCGTAAGGCAAGATCTTGGTAGAAATTTCGGCACAATAGTGCTGCAGAGAAACTCATAATTGGGCAAATCATTTGCTTTGGGACGGCGGCTCGGATCGGGCGTTAACATATCCATAATCATGGCCGCTGCGGACTTTCTTAGATATCTGGGAACCTCGTATTCGCAATTTTTAATTTTCGCATAGGTCGCCTTAACGCTTCGCGTCTCAAATGGTGGCCGGCCAACGAGCAATGTATACATTATGCAACCAATCGACCAGATGTCCACTTCAAAGGAGTGTCCTTTCTTCGATAGTACCTCCGGCGCGATATAATTGGGTGTTCCACATATTGTCAGCTTACGTTCGGCATCATTTTCGACGCGTGTTGCCAAACCGAAATCACCGATTTTCACATGCAACCCATCGTCGAGCATTAGATTTGCCAATTTCAAATCACGATGTATTATACGATTATTATGCAGATATTGAACACCCCGAACGAGTTGGGTCATAAAGTAACGGCACTCATATGCCGTTATGGTTCGACGGCGTTTGTGCAACTCAAACATCGATTGGTTTTCGCAAAGCTCCAGTAATATGTACACGAATTTCGAGTCTTCGAAAAATTCGAGGAATTTTAAAATATTCTCATGCTCCAATGTACGATGAATGTCGATCTCCTGGCTCATTTTCTTCTTTTGACCAGTCTCGATTATTAATTTCTTCGATACTGTTTTGCACGCGAAAATATTTTTCGTCTCGACATCGATGATTTCGTAGCATTTCGCGAAACCACCTTTGCCCAAAAAACGCTGACGTCTATAGGTTTTTCCTTTGCTCTCATCAAAGAGCATTTGAGGAAGAATGGCGACGGCGCTTTCATGAGACATTTTTTTTTTTTTTCCTTATAAATCGATTTATATTTATTTTCGTTAAACGCTTTTGTGTTTTATTTTGATTGATAATGCTTTCCATTTTTCCTTTTTCCTCCGTTTTTATTCAGAATTTCATCGGCTACTTTGCTATCCAAGGATGTTACTGAATGAAGTGGTTTTTTTTTTTTTTTTTTTTTCATTTTGTCTGCCTTCTATGGCATTTTCTAAAGGAGTATTAATTTGCCTTGTGCTATCGTACGATTGCGATTATACTGCAGATAGTATGCCTCGCCACTAACTTTCAAACAGCGTCCCAACATTTTGCATCAAATATCAATTTTATACGCCAGGAATTTTTCTTCCAGATCCTAACAGAGTTCGAGATAGCCCCTTAGGCATTTTAAAGAAAAAGATTTCATTCGCGTGATGCTGCCAGCTCAAGAAATAGGAAAAACTCCCAAACTCCCCCGCTAACGTAGCAATCTGTCGTACTTTAAGGGAAAAAATCAAAACATTTTAAACTTCGTCAAACAAGCCGTCCACCATCTAGACACTTATACTACAAGCCCCACTAACGGAACAACTTGTTGTACAATCAGTGCAAATCGTTCGATAGATTGTATACCCAGCGGCCAACAGTACCTACCTACCGCCTACAAAGTATATGAGACTGTAAGCGACTTGCCTATTAATATCTACAAAGTATATGAGACTGTAGGTGTGAACTGCTTACCAACAGATTACAAAGTATACAAGATTCTAGGCGAACCGCTTACCAACAGATTACAAAGTAGACAAGATTGTAGGCGAACTGCTTACCAACAGATTACAAAGTATACAAGATTGTAGGCGACCTGCCTACCAATAGCTTACTTTGTATGGTGTTGGTAGGCGTTCGCTCTACAAAACGGAGATGCTGGACCAAAAGTATACTAGGATGGTATATGAGGTCGTATGCATTACCGCCTACGGCCTACAAAATGTCTTGCGGTTCATCGTTTCTGTAAGCAACATTTTGGCCGCTGTGTAGTTAATGGGCAGATTTTGAATTTTCTAAACAACCAAATTTTAGAGTTGCTTCCCAGTAAAAAAAAAATATATGGATTAATACCTAAATCGAACAATAAAAGGGGTAATGACTGGCTTTTGAAACTAAAAATGTATCGGCAATTGTGAAGACTGTTGGGGAGCGTTCAAGTATTACGTAACTTTTAATTTTTAAAGATTTTAAAGATTAGTTAGTTTGGTGTGGTTGCCACCATGTGAAGCGTGACCTCACATCGGCTCTGGAAGTTAGACAACAAAAACACCTACGACCGAACTAGGAATTGCACCCAGAGCCTCTCGAATCGCATGTTGGCATCTCAACCAACCACACCGTGGCCCAAAAAGTGGCCCACTTTTTAAGATTTTGCTTTATTAATATTATTATTATTATTTTATTTTTTATTGAAGTATTTCTTTTTAGTCTGAAGCTAAAACCAACTTACCTTGCCATTCAGTCGTTCGGATGGTGCCATAGACTTTGCTGTGACGAAATTTTGTACTTGTCCCGCTCCAGCCACAGACGATGCGGCCAATAGTTGCGCAAAACTGGCCGAAGAAGTGCTATGGATTCCACCATTGATGACAGAACTGCCACAATTTACATTTCCAGCTGCTGCTGTTGCTCCTGCTGGTGTTGTCGAAACAATAATCGGCGTAATTGCGGCATTCGATGATGATCCAACAATATTATTTTCTGCATAACGAAAAAAAAAAAAAACGAAAAGGGACATCAATTAGAGATAGAATTGTATTCGACTTAAATGCTCACCTTTAAGCAAAATTCCATTGTTGCCTCCAACGGCACCGACAGTGGCACCACCATTCACCAATGTCAATTTTCCATTCGCATGATAAAACGCTGTTGTCGTTGATGATGACATTGTTGCGGGCGATGTTGTTGCGATTACAGTTGTTGATGGTACCGATGATACTGTTGATGATGATAATGTGCTGTATTTGTATCCACCGCCATTGTTACTACCATTTACAATTGTCGCCGTTGAATTGATGGCGCTAGTTACTTTGTTGGACGGTAATATATTCAATTCAGCGCCGCCTGGCAAACGACCGATTTCGTTGCTATTTTTCGCATGGCCATTGAGTACGATGCTCTTGGTGAGTGAGTGTGAGTGTGAGTGTGAGTTCATGTGATGATTGTTATTATGATTTTGTCCATTCATTAGAATTTTTTGTGTACGTAACGTATTATTGCCACCAGATGTTACTGCATTAGTGAATGTTGGACTGACAACTAAACTTCCACCGCCAACGACTTGCGAAAGTTGAAGCGAACCAGCAGTAACATTATTATTATTAATTATTATTATTATTATGGTTACCAATCGCTCCGGTTGCTGTTGCTATTGTTTGATGTTTGCCAATTATATTGTTGCCACCACCTGCTGGCGATTTGTTTGACAATGCTGCAATAGTTGTTGCTGTTGGTGTAGCTGTTGCCGTTGATGATTGCGTTACTAGACCATTATAGACTTTGATGAATTTTGCTGCTGGCTGTTGTATAACATCTTCGTAATCATTTATGGATGCAATTGTTGCTTTCGATTCATCATTAAACGATAGGCTTGTTTTTCGTCGATACCCATTAATAACACTGTTACTATTGTGGACATGATTGCCATGATTGCTAATCGTTGTCGATGATGTTGCATAATTGTGGTTGTGGTTGTGGTTGTTGTTGATATTTGTTGAGGCAACGACTTGAACTGCAGAAGATACAAAATTCAATGGTTCTTGTTGAAATTTATTGCAAATAGGTTTGTAGAAATTTTTATTTCTAACTCCGATCTTGTTGTTGTTATTGTTGTCATATATGGGTGGCAACACTGGCAATTTTTCGTTTTTTTTTTTATTTTTCATTTTATTTTTAATAAATTTATTGATAGAAGTTGTTGGAAGTTGTTGTGGATTGTAAGTGGTTTTGTTGGTTGGTTGGTTGTTTGGTTGGTTGTTTGGTTGGTGGTGATATTGGTGGTGGTGGTGGTTGTGGTGGAAAATGACATTGACAATTGGTGGTGGTGCAGTAGAGGAGCATTTTCATTTGATTTGTTGTTTTGGATAGCATAGAGAGGGAGGATATATAGAGGTATACACAAACATTGCTACATAGTTGTACACATAGTGGTAGTAATTATAGTTGTTGTTGTTTTTGTTGTTGTTCGAATGAAATCAACATAATGGTGTGTAAAAGGGAACGAGTACCCAATTGTGTCCCTAGTGTAAACACACAGGCAGACGGGCAGGAGAACAGCTCAACTCCGTATGCGTTTCATACTCGCCATTATCCATCTCAACAGCGACAAAATCATCGTTCGATAATTACACCAAATGGCAGCCCCGCAATGCCTGAAGCATTATAGCTAATCGATAAAATCGAATCGAAATCCACAAATTAATTTTGAGCCAAATTAGTTTAAAAAAAAAATTTTAATTAAATTTTGAATTTCAAATCTTTTTCCCCTCCAAGCTTTCAAGTCTATCAAAATATTTTCGATTCAATTGACTAATTATTCGATTAAATTGTGGGTCCATCAAATAAAAAAAAAAATACCGATTTCATTACGAAAAAATAGTACATAGTTATATTAATTAAAAAAGGAAAAAAAAAACCAATTAAAACATTAATTAATCGATTAAAATCAATTAATTTATCTACAAAAATAAAATCACACAAAAAATTAATCATTTATTTAGTGTGTACCCACCAATTAAAATTACAATTAATTAAAACTAAATTTTTTAGAGAAAAAGAATCGATTGACTAATCAATCAAAAAATTCAAACCAACTTATTAATCAATTAATTAGTCGTCAATTTTCAATCAATTGATGTAACAACATTCAACCAATCGATTAATAGCGAACGAGCAAGGAATCTTCTTAGTTTATAATTTAATGATTTGTTGACAACAAAACAAATCAACCGATCACGGAGAAGTGAGTGTAAATGGAATTTGAAAAATTACCGTTATTTGCTTTGACCGCATGGCTTTGACCGTTCGGAGTTGTTGTAATAATTGTTGTTGCCGCCGATGCGCTACCATTGCCAATTGTACCAATGGTTGTTGTGCTGCCACCACCAGAGCTGCTTGATTGAAATGGAATGTTGACGGTCACACTGCGACCATTGCTAATGACACCGCTCATCGGTGGCGATGATGATATCAACGAGGACGACGATGAGATACCACTTGATGAGGACGGCGATGGTGATGGTGTCGACGGTGTCGGCGAGCCGCGCGTTATTGTTGTAGCCGCTAATGCTAATGGCAAACCGTTTGGACTATCCGTTAAAGAGACGGTGGAGATACTGTTGCTGTTCGTGTTGCTGTTGCTGATGCTATTGATGTTGCTGTTGTTATGATTGTGATTGTTGTGTATGTTGCTGGTGATGTTTGTTACATTCGCGGTGGTGGAAATTGCATTACTGTTACTGATTTTAGTTATCACAGGTGATATTGCAGTTGGCGTTGCCGTTTGTAATTGCTAAAGTTCCAAAAAGGATAGAAAATAAATTACATTTTTTGTGACAACGGTTTAAGGAGAATTGATTGGATTTTTACTTACACCAGCACCAACTGGTGAGAACATTATGTTGCTGCTACCGCCACTCGAGAGTGAGCTGGACGAACTGTAAAGCGTACTGCCACGGCCCGATGAAAGAGACGTGGATTCCTGGACGTTATCTGAAATAAAAAAATAAATAATAATAATAATAATAATAATTATGAAATTTAAGTTGATAAGTAATTAAATAATTAATAACGTAAACATGATTTTTCGATATTACACATTTCGAAATTTCTAAATTAAATGCGGCAGCACTAGACGAAAGCATCATGTTGTTACATTCTCTATGGAGAGTAATTTATAATGCGCGCAGCATGCTGCTGAAAGCCAATATGTTGCTTCATTGAAAACAAACGGATTTTGTACCTATACATACTTTGTTGTATAGCAACGAGAATCTTGAGGTTGATTGAGTATTCTATCGACACTGACGTGACGTAAACACTTAAATAAGTATGAAAGCAACAGCAATGCCGCTATAAATGCAAAGACATTGTCGAAATTCTTATTAATTTCCAACGGACTTAGCCTTGAATAAATGCAATTACTAATGAAATTTATGTCCGTAAATTTAAACAAATTCTTTTTATGTATAAAAATAAAAGGCGTTAGTGTAAAGCTGGGATCCCACTATCAGCGAAAATAGCACAATCTGCGTCGATTTTTATCGGGTCAGATCGGAAAAAGTTTTAAGAGTTTCCACAATCAGTTTTGAGGATCACATTACCGCCGCATATTGTCAAAAATATATCGCTGAACAATAAAATTAGGACAAAACTCGTTCAAGACGATCACGCTTGTCAGCATCAGAGTCCGAAAATTGCGTTCACACTATCGGCGTATTGATTGCGGCACAATTCGGGGCAGAGAGTGGGATCCCGGCGTTTGGAGAAATAGAAAATAAAAGTAAGAAGAAAAAAAAACACCAAATTGTAAACGAAATAACCAAATCAAGTCCAAGAGGAAATTTATGCTCTTTCTAAAGTCGCGAGTCTAATTTCATCATTTCAGGAGCATTTCAAAAATTCACTCAAGCAGCAAATTGGCTTCTACCCTACGAAAATATGCATGTGCTCGAGCTGACAGACACATTTACATAAGCGCAAGGCTGACATATGCAGTCATATCACCAGCCCATGGCAAAGAGTATAAGGAGCTGCTGCTGCTGCTGCTGCTGCTATGGGACATATCAATATCTTTCAACTTCAGACTTTGAGTAACCATATGAATAATAAATGCGACATATATATGAGAGATTTCGAATCGAAAAAGGAAAGGCTTCTGACGTGTTTTTTTTTTTTTTTTTTGATTTCGTTCCTTTTAAAGTTGTACATACATATATGGTTTTCTCGAAAACATGCTGCTGCACGATTGAAAATGTAATCATATTCGATACTTGAACTAGTTCTTATTAAATTTGAATATAATCGAAATAAAATTGAAATAAAAAATAATAAAATAAATAAAATGAATAAAAAAGAAAATAAAAGAAAAGAAGAGATCTTTCTGCTTTGATTATTCTCATGGCTATCGCGGGAAAGGTTATTGTAAGCATGTTGTAGAGAAAAACATGTGCCTTCATAAATATATACAATATTTTTGTATACATGATGAGATATGTATATGGTTGCAGAAGAACATATTCCTATCGACATGCTGCTGCAGCAATTGATTGATTGATTGTCATGGGGCTTACCTCTTTCTGATGGAATGTTACCAAATTCATTATCGGGAAACATTAACGAAAATTGCTCATTCTTTGAACTTAATTCACGTTTTAAATTGACAATACGTTTTTGGAGTGTAATTTTCTCCTTAGCTAACTGCTCAATTGAAGATTCATCAGTTTTCCCCTGATCTTGCAGCGACTGAAATATATACAATAAAAAAATATTCATTCAATTTATTTGGAATCCCAAAAGAAGGGAAAGTTACACTAACACTAACCTTCACAGTCATCAATGCCTCGTTCAATACTGCTAAATTTGATGTCTTTTTACTTCGCTCGTCATCCTTGAGCGGTAGTACACTCTTGAGCTGATCGTAACATTCCTTCAGATGCGCTCGCCGATTTTTCTCCAATATATTGTGCACTTCACGGGTACCAGCCCTTTGAAAATTATTTATAGCAACATTATAATATATATTATATGTATAATAGGTAAGGTTAGTAGTGTGGTAGGTAGTTGTAGGTTGGTAGGTAGGTGGTAAGTAGATAGGTTGGTAGGTTGATAGGTTGGTAGGTATAGGTTGTGATAGGTGTAGATAGGTTGGTAGGTAGGTAAGTGATAGGTTGGTAAGTAGTAGGTGGTAGTATGATAGGTTGGTAGGGTAGGTGGTATGGTAAGGTGAGTAGTAGGTTGGTAGGAGGTGTAGATAGGTGGTAGGTAGGTGAAGTAGATAGGTTGGTAGGTTGATAGGTTGGTAGGTAGGTTGATATGTTGGTAGGTAGGTCGGTAGGTTAGCAGCTAGATAATGTAGTTACAATCGCCAAACTCACCCATTGCTATTGGAACTAATTGTTCGTCGGCGTCCACTGCTGCCGAATGGCGTAATATGCGAATGATGATGCGATAAGCCCTGAGATCCCTGCAAATAATGGCTGCTGCCGGAGTGTCGCGGTGGAGAATGGTTACTGCTGCCGCCGCTGATTCCCATATGTTGCGCATCATCGACGATCATGTGATGGCTGCTGCTGTTGCTGCTGCTACTGTTGCTTCCGCCATTGTGCAATAGCAATTGATTAGCTGGAATTTTATGTGAGGACATTGAGTAACTTCGTATACGTGATTGTGTTTCGCTTAGTTTTCTACTCGCATTTGGTGGTGGTGTTAGTGGGATACGTGTTTTGTAACGTGTCACTGAGCCACTGTGGTGGTGGTTGTGTTGTTGTTGTTGTTGATGGTGATGGTGATGTAACGAAAATGTTGATGGCGATGATGTTGCCAAAAACTTTGCTGCACAATTATATTGACCAATATGTTGTTGTGCTGATGTTGGTATATTTGAAAGATTTGTTGTTGCTGTTGCTGCTGGCGATGCAATACGAATGCCACCGTTTAACAACATTTGTTTATTGGCAACAACATCATTATCACCATCAACATCAATATTGTCATCAACAAGTGTAAATGATTTCAATTTTTTAATATTATTTTCATTGCGTTGTTGTTGTTGTTGTTGCTGCTGCTGTTTCTGTTGTTGTTCGTGTTCTAAGAAATATTGTTCATGTTGCCCCCCATGTTGCTGCTTCTGCTGCTGTTGATCTTTTTTTAGTTTGGGAGTTGTCAATATAAGGAACGAAGAAGATTTATGATTTTGGGAAGCAACTGAGGAACTATGTTTCACTGTTGGTGAGGAAGACTCTTCATCCTCTGGAAAAATTATAGGAAAAAAACAAACAAAAACAAAGGAAAAGGGAAAGTTAAAATTAAAGAAAAAAAAAATCACAAAAAAAGGAGGGAATTTTAATTGGGACAATAAAAGATGTTACAAAAGCAAGCAGTGAGAGCAAATGATGATGAGCAACATGAATGTTTCCGAAGCATGAGCTAAAAAGCAATTTAACAACATATGCATCTTAGAGTTAGCAACAACGATCAGCAACAAGTATGCAGGTGTTAAAATATTGATGAAACATTGACTTCGATAAAAAGTGTAATGAAGTGAATTAATAGACGACTCGGGGGGTCGATGAGAGCTATTCATTTCACAACATTTCAATTAGCATTCGACGTTGATTTTATCTTAAATTTATACACAATAATAACTTAAATTATTTGATGTAGGTTTTTTAAAGAAAGAAGAAATATTAGTTTAGCGGCATTCCATTGCCAATGGCATAAAGCGTTTATCTTTTATAATAAGCTTTCTCAGAAACTTATTGCCATTAACGTAGGAAATTATTTAAAGACAAAAAGTGTGCAATTTCTGGAAAAAGAATTCAACAAAGTAAAAAGCACTTTTAAATTTTTAATAGTACTTTCAGGCAAAATTTTCGAAAATACAATAAAGCCAAAACACCTTCGAAGATCTACCAACGAAAAATGTTTGTTCAGACACATGTTGCTAACTAAATTAAAACTGTGTTTCAATGATTTATAGTTGATTCAGACATTTTCAACAAAGCCGCAACAAATAAATAATGTATTACAGTCGACTCTCGTTAATTCGAAACTCGAGGGACTCTTAAAATATTACGTATTATCGAGTGTTTGAATTAACGAGAGTCGACTGTATAAAGAGATTTTGTAGGGAACTCGTGATCACTTTGAATTATAGAGAGGTTCGAATTATCGCAGGTTTGAATTAACAAGAGTCGACGGTATTTTTTCCCTCTTAGGGGCTCTCTCCAGTTCTGACAGAAATGAAACAGAAAATGAAAAACGATATATAAAAAACACTTCAGAAAACTTCTGATTCTGATTCATTTCTGAAACATTTTTTTATATGAAGTTTTTCATTTCATACAGAGCTGGAGAGAGCCCATTAAACAACAATATATGTACATATTCATATGAATTTCTACTTACATATAAAAAAAAAATGCATACAATTGAAAACTCAACGGGAACTCTTACGACTGACCAATTACTTTCTTCTACAAACGACTATCACTTGCATATCAGCATCATCAAATGTTGTGTAAGCTTTCTAAACAAGTTGCTTTGACAATGAGTTGCTCAACAGAATAGAATAAGAAAAGGTCAGTTTTCCTTTGAATCGTTTCATAATACATTAATCAAAATGGAATTCACATACATATTGCACACGTTTATATACATTTGTATGTATATATTTGTGCACATTTAATTAATACTTATGTGATTTGCAACAGTTTACTTATAAGTGGATTTTAATAAACTGAAAAATATAATGGTAGGTACATATGTATCAGCCCAGCGATAAAGGAATTCACAGAATATGAAAAAAAAACACGTAAAGAATGAATTTTTCGAAAAATAATTACACCTTTCACAGTGCACATCGCAAGCACGAACAACAACAACAACAACAAAGATGAGCACAAGTGAAAATCTTGGAATAAAAAATGCAATAAACGGATTTTGACAAATAAACGCGCATGGAAAAATAAAATAAACGAGCATCAGAGCCAGCCACTCAATCAAAGTTTCCATCGCTCGAGTGAAAAATGAAAATGCCAAAAAACAAAAAAAAAAAAAAAAACAATGCCATAAAAAAGCATAAAAACATTGTTACAAATTGTGTGGAAAGCGGGTGCGAAAAGAGCAAGAGTGGGGTAGTTGGAGCAGAGATAAAATTATTGAATAAAATTTGATGCTGATGAAAAGACGGCAACTAAGTCGGTCAGCATCAGTCTATCCATCATGCGAAACATTCTCAAACAAAATCTTTTGATGGATTGACTGATTGATGGATCGATTGATTCATTGATTGATTGATTGATGGCGATGATAATACAACCAAATTTAATGCCATAAAAATCCCGGAATGAAAAGCTAAAAATCGAAAATATCAGAAGGTTTCACATTTCAGAGATGATGTCCTTTCTGATTTTTTTGTTTGTTTTGGCTTTAATTTAAGATTTAGTGATGTCACCATAAATCAGCATTAAGGGATTTTCATTTTTAAAAGAATGCCGGAAAATGTGAAAAAACAAAAATGAAATCAGATAATCGGGGTTTTCGACCTATTAAGTGTATAAATCCTTAAGAATATCTGCTTTTTGATGTCATCAATCGTTTCAGTCGCAGTATGTTGAGTCCTGCTTAAGGAAGAAATTACAGTTAAGTTAATAAATGTGTCCCAAGCTTATGAAAGCTTTTTTTAGTGAAGTTTTTTAGGATTTTTTTTTTTTTTTTTTTTTTTTTTTTTTGAAAAAGTTTAGAGGTTGGGTCACCCAGAATTCTTTGAAAAATCCTTTTTTCGGATATTATTGCAGTTTTAAATGAAGATTTTCAGTCTCTAGTCGAAGGAAACATATTCAAGCTTTCATTCAGTGTAGATAAACTAAAAATGTAACTGAAAAATTACTTTTTTGGGGCGTCAGTAATGACGATTTGTTGGAAAAAAGGTTCGAAATAGCAAAAACGAGGCTTCATAACTTCAGAGCATTATATGAAAATGAGGAAAACTTTTGATTCAGCTTCAAAGATAATGAAGTTTTTAACCAATTTGCTATGGAAAACTAACACTTAAATCTTGCGGTATTAAAAATATGTCCCTTTATTCTCTCAAAAACACTATCTCAATAATACGTTGCATATTTAAGGGCGTTAATTTGTAATTTATAGATAAATATTTAATTTTTTAAGAACAGTCACTATGAGCTGTGTTACATCCAAAACAATATTTCAGACAGAGACTCAAAGCTGGAGAGTCTCTTTCTCCAGATTCCGAGCTTGAACTGATGAAGATGAGAGCTCAAGCTAAATTCTGACTCATCATATTAGAAATCTATCCAATCATGCTTTTAACTGAGTCCATTTACGGCTATTTAAATATGTAAAATTCATTTGTTTTATATAGAATTCGTCAAAGAAATCCTTTCGCATTGTACTATTGATCCATTTCAATTGTTCCAAAATGGAGGAAAGTCTGAACAGGATTCGAATTAAAAGGGAAGTGTGTGAGGCAGCAATATCAATGTCTTATCATTAGGCATAGTTTTGAAATTACCATCTCAATAATACCTCAAAAATAGGAAAGCTTATCAGAGCTGTAGCTTCCTTAGTACTGGTCAAATCGATACTTTCCAAGGAACAGAATAGCGTTGTTCGCATGAAAACACATGCTCCATGACTATCATTGGGGAGGATATTATTATTTTTTGCCTAGAGTGGCAGGCAAAGAGTTGGATTGGACACCCTGTCATGAACGGCAAAATTACTCGTCCTTGTGATTGGACAGCAAAAATCTCCATCAATCGTCCTTTGAGATACTTTAAGGCATGGAACCACATCCGTTCATAAAAATACAGACTGAAGATTTCAATTCTATACATAAGATATAGATATGTATATACACATGTATATGTAAATGGCGTTACCCTTCAGTACGCGGAGCTACTTCCGAGCTAACGAAATCACTAACTACCGGGTTGTGGGAGGTAGTTCCTCGTCAATCTTCTTTGAATGTTATTCAGCGGAGAATTTAACACGGCGATGTCCTAGGCGGTAGACAATCGCCACCGCTTCGCTTACCTTTAGCACCTCAAATAGGTACCCCCAAATAGGCATTCACTTCGCTGATACCAAGTAGGTTGCTATTTCAGTGGGGCTTCTACTAAATGGGCCTGACAATATCTGCTAAAAGTAAGACAAAATCGTCAAGTCGGCAGCACTGAAGAAAAGCAAAATATACAGCAAAAGAATCGAAAAAACAAGAGGAATAATTTTTGCTTTTGTTTTTAGTATAGCAGTTGTCATATTTCGTACTTGCTATAGATTACACGCAACCCTACTTTGGGTTAGTGATATAGGTACCAACGAGTAGGTACCGAAATGGTTAGCCCAAATACGGCAATAACCACTTTCCGTACTGAAGGGTATGTCAAGAGGTCTTGCGCTTCCGTTACAAGATGTGCCAAGCACTGAAAGTACTCACTTAAGCTTTGTAGAGAGTGAATGCTTTGATTTTGTTTGAATAGGAGCACAAAAAAATGTGTTGAAAAACGGTTTTTTTTTATGAATACATTTCGTTGATAAGTCTCAACAATGCTCGATTAACAACAACAACAACAACGACAACTATAATATCGACGTTCAATACAGCCACGTGAGTTCAATATCACGTTGCCGATCTTTAAGTGAAAAAGAAAACAAACAGAAAAACACGAAAAGCAGAACAAAAAAATCTCGGCTCAGCATGATGCCCACTATTTCAAGCTACAATGTTCATTTAATTTTATTATATTTTCTATTATTTCTTCCTATCCATATGAAAGTATTAGGGCGCATACATACATACATAGACATACAATAGAAAGGAGGTAAACTTGAAGAAGATGTTTAGTAGTAATTTTTCTATATTTACATAACAAAAGTTTAAAAATATTCTTATCGGTTTGGTAACTATGGGCCACAATTTGTACCAATTAGATGGAGTTTTTTTTTGGATCGAAATGTACTACAAATATTTTGTACGAGTCCAGAGCTAGAACTTTGTCATATATGGGAAAATGAAATATCGAACTTGTTACGAGATATAGCCATAAGTAAGTGCGCAACTTAATTCTCGGTCCCACTTTTTGAGACTGACTTTTAAACGAAAAAAAGAGACAACTTGACTAAATTAAGTATGAGGCGTTGCTATACTCATCGAGTACTGTCACAATCGTACAGTGGTATTAATGGGGTTATAATGAAGGGTTAGTCTATGTAATAATGTCGAGATTGGGATAGGAATTCATTTCCCCCGGATCCTGAATTACGAAAGGGGCCCCGAATAGCCGAGATGCTTCTTATCAAACATGGTAGTGGTGGAGGACTCCAAGGTGGGACACCCAGTTTCTTTCTACCTGACTGTAGCCTCTATAGTGCAAGTACATTGCCGCAGTCACAACCGTTATATTCACTTTCTTAGGTTTTAGCTCAAAATTAAAAAAAAAAAACGATGTGATTCTCAAGCATTTAGAATATCGAATGGTTGTGACGGATTGCCCAATAATGTAGGTTACTATAAACGCTAGCCACTATAGCGAATATTCACCTTTAAAGAATTCCTTTGCTGGTCCCTTGATGTTCATTGTAGACAGTTTTTGACCACAATCCATTTTGGAAGTGGAAGTCTTTTTTTTTTTTAAGAGATCCTTGAGGACAAAAAAAAAACATTAAAGAAAATTTTTTGGAATATTTGGAGAGTACACTCCAAAAGAGGCTGCTCAATTTACTTAACGTCGAATTTATTACGATACAAAATCGATCACAGAAATCCAACCAAAAAAAAAAAAAGAAAAAATCCTACTTGAAAAGTCTCATTATTTCTCCGCATCTGGATAAATCTTGTTTATTTTTAAGTCACAAGGGAAAATTGAAATTATTCAGCAAAGCGATTAGAATGCTTAGAATGCGCTGCACTCAACAGAGTGGGGAGATGGGACTCTTATGAGCTAAAATTGTCGGAATATCGGAATATCGTGCTGTGCTAACGACTTCAAACCGGATCCTAACACTGTGCATGGCAAATGCTCGGCAAATCGTTATAAATTACTAAATTACGTAATTAAAACAACAACAAAAAGTAATAATGAAAAGTATGAATAATCCCGAGACGCAACGTGTTTTTTTTTTCTTTAAATAGATTTGAGGTAAATTTATGAACGGAAATATTTAAATGAGGCGAGGAATGGTCAGAAATAATTGGAAAAAAAGTATTGCTCCCCCCACCACCATACTCTACGTAACTCTAGAGATGAAAGTCACATTGACCCAACGGGTTTTAATTAGAAAAAGTTTTAATTTTAAACGAATTGCATAATAATCGGTGCGGCTCATTTTATTATTGTCGCTTTTTGAATAAGAAAAAAAAAAATATATATATATATAAATAAATAAACGCAGCTAAAAAGCAAGTAAAAGCAATCAAAAGTACTATTTTCATGGCTGAAAACAATGAATCGTGCCGACGACAATGTCATTAACGATCAGCCAAAATAACAACAATAAAGGTAATGTTTTGTAACGTTCACTTAAAAAAAAAAAAAAAAAAAAAAAAAAATGAGTAAACAACTGAATGGAAAGGAAATAACAATAAATATTTGAAAAGCGTGAAATCCATTAAAAGAAATCCATTCTCGATACAAAATGTTCTTACGTATTGCCGAATTCAAAAAGGAACATGTTTGCGCCATAGACTTTGTGAGAATAAATGTTGCTAGTTTCAAAAGAAGCTTGAATTGGTAGCAAAACATTTATCAAAATTTCCTGCATGTTTCGCAACAAGCTATGCAGCATTAATGTTGCTAGTTTCAAAAGAAGCTTTAAAGAGTTGCAAAAAATCTATCAAATGTTCTTAAACTAAGCTTGAAAACTTGTTTAATTAATTATTTCTTTAAAATAAACTTAGCCCTTTAAATTTTCCTCAATATCCTATTAAAAGGAAATCAAAAAAAGCTAAAATTTGTGGAAAATTCGATTATCCTAAACTGAGCCACATCGCGCACAACCCAACAGATAAAAACGAGTTCAAAAACAAAGAGTTAACGAAAAATGAAAAACAAAATTATGAAAAAAGAAGTACAGTCCAAACTCTCTATAACGAAGTCCACTCGAGACTCGAACAAAAATTCGTTATAGAGAGAATTCGTTATAAGGAGAGAAAAAAGGCTCTAAAAATTTAGCGAAAAGTCCTTGAGAAGATTCGCTATAGAGATAAATCCGTTATAGAGCAGTTCGTTGTAGAGGGTTTCGACTGTAAATGATTGAAAAGAAATATACCCTTCAGATAATGGCGTATCCATTTCTTTTTCGGTGGTGGCAATAAATCAACGTCAGTTGCATCGTCAGCATTCGCTTTAGATTTTCTGCAACATTTGTTACGTTCGAATAGTTCAGTGGTTTCATGTCGTCTGCAAGTCAATTGTTGTTGCTGTGCCCCTGTTGTCGATTCGCGTATTTCACGCGACATTTCCGGAACAACAATTCGTTCATACATTGTTGACGGCAATCGTGTTGACGACGACGATGGCGTGCAGAAATTTGATGTTGTTACCGCAGCAGCATTGAAATCATTTTGATAACAATCATCACGTTGTTGTTCTCGTTCATGTTGATCATGAACATAACGACGACAGCGACGACGATGACTTTCGTGGTGTTGCTGAGTAGCTGGCGCTGCTGCTGCTGCTGATTCAGCGTCATGTTGTTGTGGTTTACGCAAACATAATTTATTAGATTTTCTTGCGCTTTTAACTTTCGCATATGGATGAGCGCACTTTATTGGATAACTTTGTTGTTTTTGCTGTGCTTGTAAAGTGGTTGTTGGAAAGACAACATCTTTTTGCTGCAATGTTGCCATAGGCATTTTAGTTAAAACCGACATTGGCAACAAAGGCGCAATGTGTGAAAGATATGTTGCTGCGTGCTTATTAGTCAAGTTGCCATCTTCGACATTTGTATCATCTTTGTTGTTGTTGTTGTTGTTGTTGTTGTTGTTTTGTTAATGCTGCTGCTATTGTGCAACAATGAATGGTTGAAGCGTAAAAAAAGATCATTTAACAAAAAATCACCCATTAAGGCATGTGATAAAAGAGATGATGCAGAAGCAGCTTCTAAGTTACCACCGGCGGCACATGTTGTCGGCATGGTTGATGCAGCTTCCGTTGTTCGTCTTGGTGGTTCTGGTGGCGGTGTGCCGTAAGAGACTGGTAGATGATATTGGTGTCGCATGGATTTTGACATTGACCGTAGAATATCTGCAACTGCTGCCGCTGTTGCTGTAATTATTGCTGCTGCTTTTGTTGTTGCCTCATCAGATGCATTTGTGCTCGTTTCGTTTGTTGTTGCTGCTGCCACTGCTGCTTTCGATGTTGCACCAACAAGTGCTCGCATCAATGTCATTTCAAATTCCATTGAACATAATGACAGCGCAGTCGCAGCATGTTCCGTAGTTGCGAATGGATTCACCGGCGGCATATTTTGATAGCATATAGGGGCAAACGTAGACGACGAAGACGGAGAGCGACGAAGAAAACATTTCTGGCATTTGAGCTGACGTCAACAAATTGGCAAATTGCCATTTTTCAGCCATCGATCCGGAGGCGGAGGAGGAGGAGAGAGGACGAGGACGACGACGACGACGACAACAATGTTGCCGGCAATGATGATGATGGTGGTGGTTGTGGCGATGGCGGTATTAATAAGGACCTGTTGCTGCTAAGTCGTTCGAGATATTCATTCAATGTACTTGCGGAAGTTTTTGTAGTTGTAGTTGTAGTTGTATTTTTTGTTGTTGCTGTTTCGTTGTTGAAGTCGGTTTTGTTGTGGTCGTTGTTGTTTCTGTTCGAGTGTTCTTTGAATGGCATTGACTCATTTTTGGAGCAACATCGTTCGACGGCATTTACAAGGGCATTGTCACGGCGATTGTGTTGTTGTTGTTGTGGTTGCTGCTGCTGCTGCTGGTCTCGATGCCACATTTTCAAAGCAAGGACAAATGCCTCAAAAGCTCTTAACCTTTGTCTTTCTTTTACTTTTACTCTTCTCCAATTACAGTTAAGACTTTTTTGTTTCTGCTTACTCCAGCTGTTTATGTGCGAGATTTTTGTTTCGTATTAAATACACTTAAAAAATTTAACCACTAGTGTTAGAAGTATTTTTTAAAATCATTAGATATATCTCGTCTCCATTCAAGAAGCTTTTCATGCAAACTAAAATGATTCAAATATTAAGAAAATATTTTTGAGATCGTTCTCACACAATTTTTGTTCTTTTCTTTTTTAACAGTGTACAGAAGAAGTTTTTGTTGTTGTTGGTTTTTTCGATTCGCGGTTCTTTGTTGCTGTTATTCATTAACACTTCTAAGCTGCATTCCTTTCTGCTTAGTTGTTGTTTTTGTTGTTGTTGTTACAGACGTCGGCGCATTAACACCTTTATTCAGCAAAAATAAGATCGAAATTGCCTTCACCGAAAGTTGAGACATCGCTCAACCTTGCCGCAAATCATCATGTGAGCAACACGCACACGCTTGTTGACAGCGTTGTCTTTTTAATTTTTTATTTTTACTATTTTTTTTAGCTCGACAGCCGCAACTTTAGACTTGTTAAATGAAATTAAGCGATAATTGGTGAGCAAGAAAAGCAAAAATTTTTTTTTCTTCTCGTCAAAGCACACCGCACGCACGCAGCAATGAAATGCGACTTGTTAAACCGTTTCGAACTGGGGCAGCTGTATTCCTCCGACGCTCATCAAGCGGCTTAGTCACTGCCGGACGTGAATTGTGTGTCTTTTCGGTTTCGATTTCGGCTTCGGTTTCGCTTCCAGCCACCGATCAGTTCGAGCGAACGACTTTTTCGCGAATGATTGAGGCCTGCACGAGGCACCTTTGACGATGCCTTTGATTTTGCCACATGACATTAAAGCGGCGGCGGCGGCAGCGGCAGCAGGCAGCGGCAGCACAGCACGTTGGCAGTGGGTGTGAATCGGGTGACCCGACGCCACCGCGTGCACGCTCGCACATTGCGAAAATGTGTTACGACGACGACGACGACGTCGACGGCAGCAATCGTCTTGAATGACAAAGCAATGAATGCTGATGATTGTGCACGCTCTGCTCGTTCACTTTGCTCCTCCTGCACGCCATCCATCCTCCGTAGCTGACTGCCTGAGTTACGGTTACACGGCGACACATCGCACACATTGGAGGAGCGAAGTATCGCCTGCTGCTTTTGCGTCTGCTGCTAACAGCTCGTTCATCGCCGATGAATTCGAATGTTCGTAGTTCGCGTTTTCGCTGTCATTTAAGCTGTCAGCGTCATTCTAATCGTCGTCGTTGCACTCACTGATGTCAATGTGTTATTTTTTCTCGTATATTTAAATTTTTTTTTTTTTTTTTTTCAAGTCAAAACAATACAAAATAAAATGTGAAAAAATTATAAAAATAACTGTTTAGGTAGAGATTTTTTTTCCATTTTCTGCTCGGAAGGAAATATTGATTTAACAGCAGGAAAGATCTAGAAACGCAATCAGTCGCCAGAAACAGTTTAAAGGCTATTTTAAACATCAATTCCCAATCCGAAGGAATCCCGCTTGCCCTTTTCGCTGACTCTGAATACTGTTTTCTGTCCAAAATATATCTATTTTGTCCATTTTTAACTTTGCGTATACGTAATGTATTTTCTGACATTGCTCATACGGCGGGATGGCACCATTTAGGGGGTTGTTTCCTTCGACAAACATTTTTTTCGTATTTTTTACAGCTTGGATATTTGAAAATATCGTGCTGAAAGAATTTTTTGAAATTGCACTGTTGCCAATTTAGGGGGGAGGTGGAGTCTTACGGCAAAAAATTGAGCAGGTAAATCGTTATTGGAGCAAGTTTTTGTTTTTGGAAGATTTCAAATTTCATTTTTAGAGAATTTAAGCCTTATTGTATAACATTCAGGCAATATTCCCTCTTAAAAAACTGGCAACAATGTGAAATTCGAAATAGTTTAGATTCAAACAGCGGTTCTCAAACTTTTTTGGTCACGGAGCCCTTGAAATTATAAAAAATTTTCGCGCAGCATACTATGAGAAACGCTGGTTTAGAAGATATAGATAACACTTTTTTTTTTGTCGAGCAAGGTCTGCGCTAAAACGAGTAATTTTTGCATTGCTTCAAACTTTAAACGCATTTATCTCGAAACCACTTTTTTGAACTGGCGGCCACGGTTTCTCCAGTTCAACTGGTCCGATTTTAATGAAACAAATTCGAATCTGAAGCATTTTCAATTTGTACGACCAAATTATGGGCGGACCATCAATCATAATTTTAACAAATTTTTTACTATTTTTTGTACACTGAACTACAAAAAAATATGACGCCAGATAACTTTCGGTAAGTCATTTTCAAGTGGCCGCCAGTTTTGTCACAAAACGGAAATCGCATAAATGTATTATCTGAGGGTCCAAAGGTCCATAATGGCATCTATACTGATTATAATCCTGTTTTTCTTTTTCATTTCAAACAACTTCGAGACGAAATATCGTGGCCGCCAGCATTACACCTTTTTCTTGAAGTCTCTACTTCCATGGCCGAGAATTACAGTCTTTTTCAGCAAAACTCGACAATGCATTATCGTGCTTTTTTCGTGTTTAGAAGGCCAAAGTCCATAAGAAAGATGTATTAAGATGACCTGAGACATAATGTTGTAGGCTAGTGTAATTACACTGGGTCACAAAAAAAAAATGGTGTCGCTTAAACACATTTTCTTAACAAATCGAGGGACGCTGATTACGAAAATGGCATCCATTTATTTCCCAAAGAATAGTTTCTGAGATATAGGAAAATAAGGAGTTTTTTGGTTACTTTTTCATTTCCTACTTAATAACTCAAGAACAACTAATGATTCTAATGAAAACATAAAATAATTAAAAAGTAAATTATATACCCTTTTAAATGACGTTATATGTAACTTTTTTTAATCGATACCTTAAGTTTTTGAACTATAGACAACCAAAGTTGCAAAAACTAGAATTTTTCAAAAGATTTTTTCCCATTTGAACCGGAACAATAGCAAATGGGTCTTAACGATCCAATTCTGCAAGTTAAACTTTTAAGCAACATGTTGCAGAAAAATGTAATTTTTGTTCTCAAAAAGTTTCATCATCAAAAGCTTTTAATTGATTTAAAAAAAAAATATATATATATATATATACATAATTAAGGAATACTGAGAAAATGTTTTCCCGATTAATTAGCTCAATAAAGCCAAGCTGGCCAAATGGTAATTACACAGCGAACTGACGACACAGCTGCACGTGAAGGGGAGTCTGATCGGCGGTCGGTCATGTCGATAGCCGACGGCGCATAAGGGACTATATAATGAAGCAACAAACTTCGCCCTTCGTCGCATTTACGTGGTCTGCATCACGTTCAGTTCAGCACAGATGCGGACACTGCTAAAGTAACTTACACTCATAGGTAGTCGGTGGTATAGAGGAGAATACGAATAAATAAAATAATAAAAACAGTAAGCACTAAGTGCGAAATGGATTTTGGGGCTGAGGTATTGAAAGCCGTTCTTGTTTTCGCTTGCATGAAGTTCTGAGAAAATCCCTAAATGCAGTGATGCAGACATTGAGCTTGTGCTTGAGTGTGTCTGTGTATTTTGTGCGACTATTGTGCAAACATAAGCTCCTCGAGCTCAAAAGCTTTTTCCGATTCATTCAAGCGATTGAAGAGCCGAGCCGTACACGTCCTCAAATGTACGTAGTACGCAGGTAGCCTGAAAGCACGCAACACAAACATTATTTCAGCGTGCTGCAAAGGATTCAAGAAACTTTGAAAACTTCGAAGGTACGCTACTGCTACCGCTAGCGCTGCTGCTGCTGCTGGTTTTATGTAACAATGACGAACTATGATTGACGTCTTTTTATTCGATGACGGAGGAGATTATTGATTCGATATTAAAAGCGATAAAAGATGCTTAAGAAAGTGCTTCGAATATTGTTGCCAGACTTTTGGATTTAGCAGCACAGTTTTAATCCAGGTCGGAATCGAAATCACACAGACAATGAATAATTTAAGGATATTAATCTCTTCTAAGAGCAGGCCCACTTTTAGTTCGAAATATTGTCATATTGAGGACGTGTCGATATCGAAGATTTCGTTAGCTATGTATTAGAAAATAATCTCACACAGTAACGAGAGATTGATGAAATCTAAACAGTAGCACCGTTCCGATTGCGGCTCGAAATAAGCTATCGCATTGAGTTGCCTTTCGCATCGCAATACAGAATAAGGCCCAGGACATAGCGTCCGTCATATCTGTAACATGGAATGGCGGACTAAATAAAAAAAAAAATATTGATCATAATTTTTCAAAAATATTTGAACGACGTTTTGTTGCCAAACAGCGGCATTCGGCAACATTCTAACGAACTTCAGAAATGTATCCAACAAAAAACACACTCAAACATGCGGAGTTGAACTTTTTCAGTTCATTCAAACCTCTCGCACTATTGGAGTTGGAATATAATTTTTTTTTTTACATTGAAATCAACCAGGGAAAAGAGATTGTGGAAAAAAACCCTCAAATATGTAAAATACGCACGAGAAAATTGATTTGAAATTAAAAGAAAGCCACGAATTCTCCGCATGGAACACAAAAATTTAGCATGTACGCCAACCAACAAGTCCAATTCGATATGGGAAAAATTTTGATATAAACATGAATACGAAAAGATAAATGAAACAAAGTCACTAATTTGACAATAAAAAAAAAAAAAAAAATTGTTGCCAAGAACTGTTTTTACGAGGGTCACGTCAAATTTTACGAGTACCTGAATCAGTTTTCGAAAACACTAGGAAGCATAACTGAAACGACCAAAACAAAGATGGCTAGACATTTTGAAAAGGGACCTCCAAGCAACGGATCTAAGAATCGAGGATGGAGTGGATAGAAGGAAATGGAGAAAAATTTCAAAATATGCGGACCCCGGTATAAGCAGGGAAAGAACACGCTAGAAGAAGAAGAAGACTAGGAAGCATAACTGAGACAATTTATGGCGTTGAATAAGTATGGCTGGCATTGCTGTTTTACCATAATATGAAGCATTCCAATCCAATTGGTTTCCTTTAGTTTCCGATCGAATATTCGGCTTCAGTATTTGGCAGGAAAAGCCAAATATTTTGGTCGACTGTTTTATTTATTTATTTTTTTTTTTTTTGATGGGAGCCACCCAATTTTGCTGCTTTGGAAATGTTGCATGAAATATCGAGCTCGAGGTCACAAATGTATAGGGGATTTTACAATCAGGGGCGGATTAAGACAATTTGCCGCCCAAGGCAGTTGAGATTTAGCTGCCTCTGACAGCAGCGTAATTTTCGTCTTTTCTGTTATTGATGCATTGACAGTCAGAATTTTCCGCCCCTGAAAATTTTGCGCCCAAGGCAGCTGCCTGTGTTGTCTATATTGTAAATCCGCCACTGTTTACAATTGATTTTCGAATTAAAATGTATTATTATTTACCATCTGCTATCTTTTTTCATAGGATATCCATTGAAAAGGTGATTTTTTGATTCGGCTTCGGCTTTCGGTTTTCGGGCCGAAGCCTACATCGCTGCCGAACATTCCGCTTCGGCCAAAAATCTACCCGCGGACTGACACTGATTTCCGTACAATCGAAAGTGTCACTTATGCGAAGATTTCTGGCTGGGCGGAAAAATGACGCCTTTGAATGTTACCACATCAAAAACAGAAGCTTTCTCCTTGCTTTCATAATCAGTTGAACATTTGAATTAAAATGTAACAAAATGCATCAATACAACGTTTATACGTACAGCCTTACAATTTTACCGTATAACTGATGAGAACAAATCCTTCTCGTTCGAAATAAATCGCTAGTGGTGAGACTAATTCCGATAAATACGCCAGATGATGCCACTTTTTTCGAAGATTTTGATGTTTTTGGCGATCCTGCAAGCCTCAAACATATCGAAAAAGAAGCACTATGCAAGAATATCCTTCCGAATTTGTTTAATTGCATTGACAGGAGAATTCAGACATATTATCGCTTTGCAGTGGAAAACTGTAGAAACCCAAATCATACGTTTTCGTATGTGGCCTACCACTTAGACTTATTTTCAAACAGATAGCATGAACAAGTTGTTCTCATCTTGTTTCTGGATTTTCTATATAGACTTTGCTGCTCGCGATTATTTTTTTTAAATTGCGATTAGTTGCCGTATAAACGTAGTACCAAATGCACATACAAAAAAAAAAAACCTACCAAACTTCATACAAATCCACCAAAACGCCAGCCATGTGTATAAACTTCTAAAGATTTTTAACCCTCTAATTCCTGGCTCGGACGGTGTTTATTCGAATACAGTCGAAACTCCCTATAACGAACTTCTGTCTATAGTTAATCTTCTGAAGGCTTTTTCGGTATCCATCGATATCGCTCTACTCTTTGGTTGCTTCACATATTAACTAATTCATTAAATTGTCAATAAAATTTAAATAGCCTTCAAGGAGAACATGATTAATACTGAATGAGATAAAATTAACAATTCTTTCATTCTGCATCCACTCATATAGCTAGACCCATGAAAACTTTTTTTCACAGTATCGCGAAACTTTTTGTTCGACCCTCGAATATTTTCTTCTTTCTCCTTTTATCTATCACAATTATCCAAAATTTGGTTATTGCGCGTTCGTTGCTTGTTACTGTCGCGTTGGCGATATGCATTCATGTGCGTGCGTGTTTATTCATTCCTTTTTTTCTTCTTTTGTTGTTTTTTTTTTCTTTTCTTGTTTTTTTTATGAAACGCTCGTGCTGATTACGCATTTGGCGGGAGTTTTCTTTTTTGTTCATGAATACATGCTTGAATATTTTTGGCTTTTTTTTTTTTTCTTTGTTTTGTTATTTTTCTTTTGAAGTGTTTATCGTTTTAATTATTCTGTGAATTCCGGTTGTAGCCGAAGCGATTCTGAGATACTGCTGCTGATTCCACACAACGATTTTCCAACGAAAACACTTCAATGGAAGCGTGGCTAGAGTTTTCTTTGGCAGTTTCTTTCATTGTTTAGGTACCTAAATTCAAAAGAAGGTCAACTTTTTTTTCTTCTAATTTTAGGTACAATAATAAAATACATAAAAAATCCCAATGGCCGACTTTTTGGAATTTCTTAGAATTATAGTCCCATAAAAATAATAACGAGAAAAGTATGATATGGTAGAGAGAAGTCTCTTTTTATTACATACCTATGTACTTATTATTTATTATTAATTTTTATTTTATTTGGTTTATAATAGGTACCTACTAATAATTTTATTTTTCAACCCTATTTGAATATTCCCAGGGAATTTTTTTCTACAACTTTTCTAAGCGAAAAAAGGGGTACCTATTCTAAGAGTCAATAAAAGATAGATTGCGAGGACCTTTGTTTAAAAAATGGTCGGAACTCTTAGAAACTCCCTTTGTAGATATGTATATGTATAACCTTCCTAGTTTGTTTAGAATTTTTTCCAAATCCGCAGGGAAAAGTTTTTTAAAGGAAAATGGAAAAATAAAAGGGAAACTATGTACTTATTTAAAATCGGGCTTCTTCTGTTTTTGTTTTAAGTACCTATGTACTTATTATAAAATTTTTTTATTTTATAAATTTAAAATTTTTACGTTTTTCTAAATTTTCATTTAATTTATTAATTTTTTATAAGTACATACTTATATTTTTTAATATTTATTTATATTTATTTATTTTTTAATATTTTTATATTTTTACATTTTTTATAATTAAGTATGTATTTACTTACTTTTAATTATTTTTTATATTTAATTTTTAATATTTTATTATTATTTTATTTTTTTATTTATTTTTTTTATATTTTTACATTTTTTATAAGTAAGTTACATACTTACTTTTTATAATTTTTTATATTTAATTTTTTATTTTTTATTTTTCATTTACTTATTTTTTTTTTTATAGAAGAAAAAATAGTTTTATTGAAAAAATAGGTACCTTGCAAGTTGCCAAAACAAGAAATAAGAAACATTTATAAGAGAAGAGCAAACATAACAGTACAACAACGAGAAAAACAACAGCAACACGAACAAAGAAAATGGCAAACAACCTAAAAACAAAAATTCGTCCAAAGTTCATTGACTTTGCTTATTTAACACAAAAACACACATCTGCGCGTACATACATACGAACATATTTATACTCCCCGCTTTTGTGGCTTTCTTCTATCGTGCAATGCGAAAAACAACAGCAGAACATAAACAAAGGAAACAACAACAACAACAACAACAAGCAAAACAAAATAAAAGAAGGAAGAGGAAAAACGTGGAGACGAATAAAACACGTACGCACATTTCTCGCAGCCATGCAATTTGGCAGCCAAACACAAACAACTTCATAAAGAAACGTTGATAAAGAAGAAAAAACCAAAAACAAATCCAATCTCTCTCTCCTCTCACTCGCTCGCTCGCTCACTAACTCTTTCGTTTCTTCTTGAGATGAATGTGTTTGCTTTGTGAGCATAACAAAAACAAACCGCACAATTTCTGTCTGCTTTTCGATTCCTTTTTGCACGCATACCAAAACACCAAAATGCGCTCACTTTGCTTGCTCTCTCAAGAAACAGGTTGATGTGTGGGCAGACGGCCGACAGTGTTGCCAACCCAAATTTTATTAGCAACAAGTACTTGCAAGACTCCGTAAATTGTTTTTTTTTGTTTTTATTATATTTTTTGTGTTTGTAAAGAAATGAGAAAAGGCAGAAAAAGGAGGGGAAAACGAAAGGAAAAAAAAACAGCGAACGAGTGAGAAAAACAAAACTCGTCGATAAGTAAATAAGCATTGTGTGTGTGTGTGTGTGTGTGTGTGCGACAAAGCAAAATATTAACACGTGGCCTTTTTACAATGAACGTTGGAACGAGAATTGTTTTTTATTGTTGTTGTTGGTTTATTGCACATGCTCGAAAGCCGCTTGTGTTTGGATTTGCTTTTGTTAGAGAAAATGAGAAAAAACAGACAAACACAAACGCAAAGGAAAGCTTCTTGGGTCTTACATACATACATTTCGTTGCTTTCTCTATTTTTGTCTTTTTATTTTTGTATTTAGAGAAACATTTTTAGCTATTTTTTGGTTTTGATTTTTTTATAAGTATGTATATAATTTTTTGAATATTTTTAAAGTATTTTTTTCTTATTTGTTTTCTTATAATTTTTTTATTTTTTGATTTCTTATTAATTTTATTTATTTATTAATTTTTTAATCACATTTCAGAACAAATAAGGGTGTGATAGTCAGGCGATCCTGCCGATAAAATACCCGATACAGATAAACGGCTAGCTGTTTATGTTTGAATATTCTTTTAAAACAATTCCAAAGTAGCGATCATTAAGACAAAGATTCTCAAGACCTTAAGGGGCCTCATATTCTAAGAAAGTACTTCAAGTTTTTGGAAATTTGCTCGGAGACTTAAATATAAGCTCAAATTTCAAATTTCATTGCAATACATATCTCGAAACTTTCTGTTTTGAAGCTGATTTTGTGGTTTTCATAACAAGACCCTCGTACTCGTGGTATCCTTAAAAGTGGACCGATCAACCAATGTCTCCGTCAGTACGTATACCGAATTTCGTCTAGATAGCTCAACTCTTTCGATGAGAAAAGCTTATACAGCAAGACGGACTCAGATTTTAGAGCAACTTTTTCGGTTTTCGTAACAGACCCTAGTAATGGAGGTACCCTAAAAAATGGTCCAATCTGATCCACGAACTCGTTCTTACTCATGTCCCCGCAAATACGCGTACCAAATTTCGTTCAGATAGCTCAACTCTTTCGATAAGAAAACTTTATACAGACAGACGGAAATGGCTAAATCGAATCTCCTGGTGACACTGATCATACCTGTATTGTATGTATTTTGGTCTATGGTATATCACGACTGGTTCTGATATCACACACGTATGAACAAGTTCAGCATACCCTCGACACAGAATGTATCGGCTATAAAACGGAAAATTTTGTTCTTGGAAATTCGAAATAAACTCAATTGAGCTTTTCAATTTTTATATGTTTCTATATTTTTCAAAATTATTTAATAAACATTTCATTCCTTAGAATTCCGTCGTTTTTGTAGAGAAAAAATTATTAATTTATTGCATTTTCCTGATACTTCTCCAATTAAAAGCTAGACGAATTAAATGTTAAAATCCCTGAATTCTAAAAATTGTAATTTTTCGCACATCAGTTTTCCTTCACATAAACACTTTTCTTAGTAAAAATTTGTGTCCAAACCATTGCCATAAATCCGCTACAAAAATACTCTCAAAGTAAATGACTCAGGGGGAAAATTTCCATATGAACCAAAAACCAAAAAAAAAAAAAAATAATAATTTTTCTAGGTCTTTTGTATTGCAGTCGATGAGACCTTCGCTAATCAGAAGGACTTCTATTTGCTCAATAAACGAAAAAGCTCTTTACAAGCAACGATAAACATTGGTAAATTGAAAAAATGTGTCACGCAAAGTAAATAAATAGCTACAAAAAAAAGTATGTAGTTAGATATGCAAATAGAAATTATTATCAGCAAATGAAAGCGAAAAAAGAATTTCGAAACGATAATTAAGTATTATGCCCGATACACTCTATGTCGGGGGTATACTGCGAATGTGCGTTCGTGTGTAATGCCCAGAACCATGCGGAATAGAAAATATGACCAAGAAAGTTTATATAAATGATCAGCGTCTCCAGGAGATTCGATTTAGCCATGTCCGTATGTGTGTCCGTCTGTCTGTCTGTCGGTCTCTTTGTCTGTAAACAGATTTTTTTTTATCGCATCAGTTGAGTTATCTTGACAAAATTCGGTATGTGTATTTGTAGCTGTATGTGTAAGATCAAGTTCGAGAGCAGGCTTGATCGGTCCACTTTTAAGGGTACCTCTAGCACTAGGGTCTGTTACAAAGATCCCAAAAATTACTCTAGAAACATAATTTCTCGGGAAATATATTTCAATGAATTTTCGAATTTGAGCTTAAATTTAAGCCTCCGATCAAATTTCCAAAAACTGGAAGAGTGACCGCGGCGAAAGACCGGTGTTTATAACATAAACTGAAGTACTCATAATTTGAGCCTTGAAAATCTCCAGAATTATTTGCCTTGATGATCGCGTTCTTGGGGATTGGCTTAAAAGAATATTCAAAGACATATACTTAGCATAAGCGTTTTTCGGCATCGGGTATTGTACTGTCATGGTCGCCTGATTATAGCACGCTTTTTTGTTTTAGTTTTGTTTGTGAAAAGTTTTTCGAACTGAATAAAAAGTTTGGGAAAATAAAATATTTGAGTGCAAATCGTTTTTTTTTTTTTTCCGAAAAGTTTTAAGAAAAAATTCTTGACTTTTCTTGTTCAAATTGTTTTCGGAAAAAGGCTATTAACGTCAGTTCT